>JAPPVO010000036.1:87328300-87800800 GCA_030407325.1 Camellia japonica
AGTGGGCCGCTGGTGGAGGAGGAGCCTGATTGAAGCAACGCTGCATTCTACTGTTGCAGCCTAGTAATCAGCTCGGCCTGCTGGGCCATGACTGCGGCTTGTTGTTTAGAAAATTCCGCTTGGCGGATGCATCCTCTTGCATCTATCTCATACTCTCTTGCACCTGGCGCATCATCGCCTCCATCCCTGATGTATTCTGCTGTTCCATCTGGATGACCGGTAAATGTACTTCTATGGCAGACACAGAAACCTCAACCTGACTGTTTACTGTCAAAGTAGCCCTCTGTCTCGGTAATCCCTGCTCTGACACACTGGCGCCTCCTTGGCCTTCTTCTGGCAACTGGGGTAGGGAGTGGAACACTGGATGTCCGTCAACGAGATCCTCGGATCGGTTGAGTCGGTGACCTCGTCCAAAGTGCTTGGGGAGTATCTGCTGGTTCGGAAGCATCGTGCTAAAAACTGCCCCCTAGCAAAAAGATAATAAAGCAAAAGGAAATAAATAACCAGATAAACGGGCAGCATAACAGCTTAAATTAAACACACAACACACAGTCGGCATACAACACGCAGTTGATAGCTGAAAATACACTGTCCTCAATCACTGATCACTGTTCCTGCATCACTGTTCCCCCAACTGAATCGGATATCCGCAGACAACTGATTCTCAGATACTGACTGATGCCCGCAGGCCTGATGCCCAAACTCATAGACTGATACATGCATTCCGGGAGAGACGCACTCTACAGCACATAGCAGATAAGTGAGAGCCAAAACACCCCTATGTTGGGGTAGGGTTTCCTGTTCTATTTTGTCAGGAGCTAGGGTTTCACTACGCACGCAGCGGTTTCAAACAACCTATAAACGGGTAAGCAACCTGTCCTAGTTTAGAATGGTCACTATGATCCGAATATGCACTAGGTCGAATGTCAAAAGGATGCCCCGGTAAACCGGGGTTGTGTTCCCATACTGGCAGAGCCCGTAACCGGTCAGCCTTATGGACATGCCTTGACAAGACAAGCCTCCGCAACCGCTCAGGAATAGCAGATAGCAAACACGGTGTCCTAGGCGCACCAATGCAAATGCAATGCAAAGAACACACAAGTGTAGTCAAAACCAGATATCATGAGTTCGAGTCAAGTTCTCTAAATCCCCAGCAGAGTCGCCAGAAACTGTAGACGTCCCCGAACCCCCGGGAGGTTAAGTCCCGTTCCGTTCATATTGGGGTCATACAGTTCAAGGACTCAAAATGTCACGGTTCTTAATCTTGAACCAAAGAGTCCAAATCCGGCAAATCGATTTTGAAAACAGATTTTTTGAAAGAAGTGCCAAACATGGACTGCTTTGCCAGATGCAGAGTCGCCACCTAAATGTTTTTTTATGGGAAATTTAGGAAACCCTGACTCGGTGCCAAAGGCCACGTGTCCGTCATCACCAAAGTTGCCTCGGCTCGGGAACTTGGGTACGATTGGGGAAGGTCACTTCGTGAGCACCCCCGCTCGCCCGGTCAAAGACCGGCCTCTACTAACCATGATATCTATTTTGAAACATTGTGTGTTCTTATTCCGGTTTATTAGCCTAGGTTACTATGTGATGTGCACAGCATACAATATAGACTGAGTCGCCTGAATTGGAACAAAACACTTCATGTTTGTTTGTTTGAAATGGTTTGATGGTGCTACCCGCAGGTAGGCTAAGACGTGGTTTGCCCACCTCAGGTGGGCTTAGAAAACATGATTTTGCCACTATCTAGTGGGCTTAAAACAAACATTTGATGAATTGTCCCAACTCAAGTAACCCAACTCCACCCACAGGCATTCAAGGCAGTTATATCACATAAGCACATAGCCTCATGGTAAGCATGCTATTCATGGCAGTCACTCACACGCATGCAAGGATGCTAAAGCATAAAACTCACCAAGTACTCCGAGCCAAAACAGAAACTAATTACAAATCAATGCATGATCCTAGATACACAGAAATGCCTAATGCAACTATAGCAGGCTCGGCTATTCTAAACATGGCATATGAGATGCAACAGCTAACACGTATTCAATTTGGAATTGAAGTACAAATGCAGTTTGTATGATGCGCCGAGCCCGGTGCGTGCAAAACAGATGAATGATGCAAACATGCTGTCATACTATATGCTAACTGAAATATGTCCTAATCTAACCATCGTAAGCGGGTAAATAAAAGGAAAGAAAGACGTGGGGTTGGAAGACATACATCACACTCACCCACACTTATTACAATTATGCCCTCGTGCAGAAGGTCCGAATAAATAATAATACAGTCCGAAATATACAGATTCCTAATTAATTAACAAATTAACTAAGAAAAACTGTAAACTGGCATGCAAGCCAGGGGTGCCTTGATTCTGATGAATGCTGCGAGTTTGGGCTGCCTTGCGCGAAAATCCACTGGGATGCCCCAATTAGCCTCTGTTTGCAAGGTTCCTCGAAATGCATGCCAAGCCTCGGAAGACTGCTGATTCTTGATATGCTGCAACAGAGAGCAGGAAAGGGGCATAGCAATGTATTTCACAAATATATGCATGCCTCGATCCTCGTGCCACCAATCACGCATCTCGATGCATGATGGCCGAGGAGTCGGATTGCACAACTCAATATAGGATGAATGCAGATGAATGCAGATGAATGCTACAACAAAACCTAACTCCATCATGGGTAATCCGGAGTGTCGGTGACTTGGAAATTGAGACCCGTTCCGTCGCTCGGAGTACAAAACGTGCCTCGTTTCCCGTGCCCGGGCTAACTCCTATCCCGAACACAATGCAATATGCATGATATGTATGAAATGCGACTAAAATACAATCCTAACATACACAATGTTATGGAATGGCATACACGCTACACGAGGTAATATACAACCGGGCATACACAATGCTATGGATGAGATGGCATACGCAATGCGAGATGGCATACGCAATGCAATAATGGGCTTATACCAACATGAGAGAGCCTCAGCCACACTCACATAAGAGGCCGAGAGATGAAAATGAGATGTCTCGAAATGCGTGCACACGGGCGCGCAAACCGAGGCGATGGCCCTAAGGCATGAAATATGATATACAATGAGACTAAAATGAGATGTCTCAAAGTGCGTGCCCACGGGTACGCAAACTGAGAAAACGGCATACGGAATGCAACAGGACTAAAATGAGATATGCGATGCAATATGGGCTTACACCAACATGAGAGAGCCTCAACCCTACTCACACGGGAGGCCGATGGATGACAATGAAGCGCCTCGAAATGCGTGCACACGGGCGCACAAACCGAGGCAATGGTCCTAAGGCATGAAATGGCATGGAGATGATATGCAAACATGCAAATGAATTTTGGCACTGAAATGTGGGGGAAAACAGCCCGAAATGAGGCGAAAGTACACCCGATGCATGAAATGGCCCCGAAACATGAATTTAGGCACCCGAAATGGCCTATAGCTATACCAAACATGCACATATAGACATGGAATGAAAATACAGTAGCAAGACAACCCAAGACAAGCATTTTTCAGTCATAAAAAGGGTTTAAACAGCAAGCACACATAGGATTAAGCAGTATGCAAAAATGGCCCGCAAGAGGGGTATTGAAGCAAGTGATACATGCGATGCCCAAATGGAAAAATACCCTTCTACAACACTGATTAGGGACTAAAAATATGAACATTTAAAGTAGAGGACATCCCCCAACTCAGTATGAAAACATGCTAGAAATGTCATTCAAGAACTAGGATACATAAGGCTATAACATGAGGTACCCCAAACATTCATCAAACCAGCAAAGACCCTTAATGAAATATTTCAAGAAGATCAAAATATGACTCTTTCCAGTTCTGATGATGGCCGAAAACAGAAGCTAGATAAGCTTAAAAAAGCATGCAAAAATGGGGGTTAAAGAGGGGTATAATGACAAGTATAACATGGAGACCCCCAACAAGGTTGATCCTTCTACAATGTTGTAGAGGGACACAAAATAAGCTTACTCACAGTTCATAACATGCTCCAAAACAATTTAAATATAGGCCAAACAAATCATGCAAATTTACGGTAAATAGGAGGAATTGTGAAGCAAGTGAAAGATAGGGGGCCCAAATAGGGTTGATCCCTTCTTCAATGTTTGAAGAGGGGCTCAAAATAGGCCCTCTTACAGTTTACATTATGCTCGAAAACAGATCACACATGGGCTAGAAATTTCATAAAAATAATTGGCATACAAGAGGATATTGAAACAAGTGTGCCATAGAGGGCTCAAACAGGGTTGAGCCTTGAACAAACATGAAGAATAGCTCAAAATAGACCTAGTTTCAGTTAAGGTTGGAGCCCAAAACAATAAGAAAATAGGCTAAGAAGTTGCTGCAAAAATGGGCTACAAAAGGGGGAAAGCCTACTTACCCTTGAAGACCAATACTTTTGTTGCTTCTTGGACCAGATTTGATGACTCTAAGCTGCTGGAATCCCTTCCTTTGCTGCTGGAATGGAGTGATGAGGGTAGAGCTTGAAGATGATGAGGAAATGGGACCAAAACTTGAAGGAAATGGAGTGGTATGTAGAGATATTCTCAAACCAATTCTTGTCACCCTCTATCTTGAGTTGGGAGGACAGCAATGTAGACCAGAGAGGGAGAGAAGAGTCCTCCTCAAAATGGAGGGAAATGAGCTCTTATTTCCCTCCAAAAGGTTCCCCCGGATAGAGATATTTTGGGGGAAAACCAAGACACAGCTGGAATGGACTCACCCTGAGGAAGCAGGCCGGCCATGTGCTTTTGCTGCAGGTGGCCGGCCGACCACCCCTATGGTCGGCCGGCTAGGGGTCAAAAGGGTGAATGAGAATTTCTGGCCGCCACCAAAGATTGGTGTCCTCCCATGTGTGTACAACAAGACCCTATGGTTGGAAATTGGCAACTTTGAAACAAGAGAGACAACAAGCCACTTTTAGAAGGGGTTCAAAAGGGTCAATTAGAGTTACTGGCCGGCCATGTGTTTTTAGGATCCTCCCATGTGTGTACAACACAAATATGTGGTTTTGGTTCGAAGAAAATGGCCCTAGGGTGTTCAACATTAGCCCGGAAGTGAGAAAAACGGGCGCCGGGGGCGCCGGAGGAGCATAACTGGTTGCTGAGACAATTGCTGGCCTCCCACCCTCCAGTGATCTTCCTGGTGATAAAACAAAGGTACCTGCCAAAATGAACAAAAACCGATGCAAAACGAATGCTCGGGGGCCAAAACGCGCAGTTCGGGATCCCGAAAATAGGCCGTTAAGCACCGAAAGTGGCATTCGGCCACGAAGTGGGTATTTAAGACCCCAGTGTCCCTCGAAAGGGAGTAAATGAGATGCATGCCAAAAACCGGAGGAATCGGAGATGGTTGGGTGGTCCCGAACCGAGGCGCACGGCCTGACGGCTCCGAAAACCGGGAACCGGGCTCCGAAATGGGCAAAATGGCCTACGGCCACGAAATGTAGCCCACGGCCACTGAGAGATAGTCTACGGGACCTCTCCCTCCCCTCAGGAAAGAAAACAGAGAAAACCGAGTCCGGTTCGCAAACCGAGGCAAGGCACAGAAGAGATTTCGGAAGTCCGGAGGCAGGGCGCACGACCGCGACTCTGAGACTTCTGAACGAGCACAATATGCAACATCACCGAGCGCTCAATCGGTGACGTCTGAGTCTTAAGGTTGGTCAAAAATGGGGTGTCTACAGTATGCATACCTCGATCATCGTGCCACCAATCACGCATCTCGATGCATGATGGCCGAGGAGTCGAATTGCACAACTCAATATGAAATGAATGCACATATGAACACAACAAGACCTAACTCCATCATGGATGATCCGGAGTGTCAGTGACTGGAAAATTGAGACACGTTCCGTCACTTGGAGTACGAAACGTACCTCGTTTCCCGTGCTCGGGCTAACTCCTATCCCGAACACAATGCAGTATGCATGACATGCATGAAATGCAGCTAAGATACAACCTAACATGCAACATGCTATGAAATGGCATACACGATGCACGAGGTAACATGGCATACGCAATGCGCTAACATACAGCCTAGCATACACAATGCTATGGAATGAAATGGCATACACAATGCATAATAGACTTACACCAACATGAGTGGACCTCAGCCACACTCACATAAGAGGCCATTAGATGAAAATGAGACACTCGAGATGCGTACACGTGTGCACGCAAACCGAGGACCGACCCTAAGGCACCGAATGCCACTCTAACAAGACACATGGCAAGACATGGAATATGACATACTAGCATGCAAATTTCAGTAGCAAAAATTGATGCAAAACAGCCCCGAAACATGGCAAAAGTGCACCCGATGCATGAAATGAAACCCGAAATCCAAAATTAGGCACATGGAATGACTTATAGCTATACAAAGCATGCATTATTTGAACATGAAGCATGAAGACAGAAGCAAGGCAGTCCCAAAAAATGCATATTTACAGTTTTAAGCAAGGCCAAACAGTGAACACAAATGGGGCTAAGCTAGCATACAAAAATGGCCCTAAAATTGAGATAATGAAGCAAGTAGCAGCTGTTGGCCCCAAATGGCCAAGAGCCCTTTAATAAAGTTGAAGAGGGGCTCAAAAAATGGCATTCTACAGTTAGTGACCAAACCCAAAAAGTGCACAAGCAAGCCTAAAATACTATGCAAGATAAGGCTAAAAAGAGGGCTTCAACACAAAGTATACAAAGGATACCTCAAACAGCAAAAGACCCTTAATGAAACATGAAGAGAGGGTCAAAATAAGGCTATTTACAGTTCAGACCAGAGCCCAAAAACAGAAGCACAAGGGGCTAACAAATCATGCAAAAATAAGGCCAAAAGAGGGATACAAAGGCAAGTGGAAAATGGAAGCCTCAAACAGTGAGGAGCCCTTCAACAATATTTAAGAAGGGCTCAAAATAAGCCACTTTATAGTTTACAACATGCCTCAAAACAGTTTATACATAGGCCTAAAATACTATGCAAGGAAATGGCATAAAAGAAAGGTAAAGAAGCAAGTGCCACAAGGAAGCCTCAAACAGTGAGAGGCCCTTAAACAAACATGAAATAGAGCTCAAAAAAATGCTATTTTCAGTTAGGGTCGGAGCTCAAAAAAGTAAGCACAAGGAGCTAGAATATGAACCAAGAAAAGGGTCAAAAAGGGGAGAAGAGGACTTACCCTTGAAGACTAATCTTTGACAGCCTTTTGGACCAAAATGCAGCACTCCTAGGCTCTGAAGAACAACCTCAAGCTGCTGGAATGGAGGATGGAAGGGTGGGGCTATGGGTTGGTGAAGAACCAAGGGGGTTTTTAAGGCTTAGAGTAGAGAGAGAGAGAGATTTAATGTGAGAGCTCCAAACCAAAATTTTCTAACCCCTAAAACCAGAGCTGGGGGGGTGTTTATATAGGCAAAAGAGTGGGGGAAAAGGGGGGAAATTGAAATTCAAATTTCCCCCCAAAAAGGCCAAAAAGTGAGATAAAGAGGCAAGTGGTAGCTGCTGGCCTCAAACTGAAGAGAGCCCTTCAACAAAGTTGAAGAGGGGCTCAAAACAAGACATTTTGTAGTTTATGACCAAGTCCAAAACAGCTCACAAGTAAGCCTAAAATACCATGCAAAAATAGGCCTAAAAGAGAGTTAAAGAGGCAAGTGATAGTAGGAGACCTCAAACAGCAAAAGGTCCTTAATCAAACATGAAAAGGAGCTCAAAATATGACTATTTACAGTTTGGGTCGGAGCCCAACAATGCTTGCAAGCAAGGCTCGGGGGCCAAAACGCGCAGCCCGGGGCCCCGAAAACTGACTGTTAGGCACCGGGAGTGGTGTTCGACCACGAAGTCGGTCTCTCGGACCACAGTGTCCCTCAAAAGGGAGGAAATAAGGTATGTGCCAAAAACCGGAGCAAACGGAGGTGGTTAAGCGGTCCCGAACCGAGGCACACGGCCGTCGGCTCCGAAAAACCGGAAACCGGGCTCCAAACGGGAAAAATGGCCTACGACCACGAAACGTAGCCTACGGCCACTGAGAGATGATCTACGAGACCTCTCCCTCCCTTCGGGAAGAGAAAACAGAGAAAACGGAGCCTGGTTCGCAAACCGAGGCAAAGCACAAAAGAGTCCGGAAGTCCGGAGGCAAGGCTCGCAGCTAGGACTCCGCAACCTCAGAACGAGCACAACATGCAACATCACCAAGCGCTCAATCGGTGACGTCTGAGTCTTAAGGTCGGTCAAAAATGGGGTGTCTACAGTTGCCCCTCTTTGACAGAACTCGAAAGTCATAAGAATGACGGGAGTGAATGTCAAAGCCCAGAGACGACCCATTTTTGACAAGGCCGAAGACTCAGACAAACAGGTGAGATAAACAGAGATGTGCCCGCAGGCAGGGGGGGCAAAATGCAACTGGCAATGCAAGACGCCGAAGGTGACTCAATGATCATGCAAATGCAGCAAGCTGTAATGAAGCACATATTCACAATAGATGCAACAGTTTTAAGCAAGAATGCAAAGCAACAACTACATTTCATGCAGTTAAGAATGCGGAGAATTTATTCAATTCTCGCCACGTCTCACACGGAGAAGATACAATACCTGCGCGGTTCGTCTGGTCGCACCAGCCTCAAATGAACCGTACATACAATATCGTGCCTCATGGTGCTGGGGATCTCTCGCTTCTTCTTGGTCGAACCACAGGTGCTACTTTTCTCCCTGACTATGGTTGCAGCTTTCCCTATTCTCCAACAGGGTGACAGACTAGGTTGGATCAGTATCCAGAATTGAGGCGCATACAGATGCTATCTCAATCTATGGGGCTGCCATACAGATTTCAAGCCGAGGATATACCCCTGGGTATTTAAACCAGACTTTAGTCTCGGAAATCCCGAACCTTTGTGTTCTAGGCATGAGCCATTCGAACTCTAGTTTCCACCGTCTCAGTTGGTCTCCTAGGAACTCACCGCTAACACAGGCAGGTGGCTATACCAGACCACCGGAAGTCGTTCGGGCACGACAAACACCAAAGGAATTGCACCTTTAGAGGATTTAAGGTCTCCTAGACCGGGCAATAAAACAGACATGATGCCATGGATGTAATAGATGTGATGCAATAGATAATAGATGCGATGCAACAGAGAGTACAATAGATGCAAAATGGTGACATACTCCAACCACGCTGGACTCGTGAGTGGAGGAAGAACAAAGAAAATTAATCAAGAGCGCGTTCCACGCGACCTAAGATAAATTCCAGACACGCTGAAATCGTGTGAGGAAGGGGACAAAGAGAGAAACATAGGGACTTATCCCAGTGTTTCGGAATGGTGTGAGCATTGGAACGTATTCCGAACACTTTTAACCGAAGAGGGAGAAACATAGGGACGTATCCCGGCGTTTCAGAATGGTGTGAGCATTGGAACGTATTCCGAACGCTTTTAACCAAAGAGGGAGAAACCTAGGGACGTATCCCGGCGTTTAGAATGGTGTGAGCATTGGAACGTATTCCGAACGCTTTTAACCAAAGAGGGAGAAACCTAGGGACGTATCCCGGTGTTTCGGAATGGTGTGAGCATTGGAACGTATTCCGAACGCTTTTAACCGAAGAGGGAGAAACATAGGGACGTATCCCGGCGTTTCAGAATGGTGTGAGCATTGGAACGTATTCCGAACGCTTTTAACCGAAGAGGGAGAAACATAGGGACGTATCCCGGCGTTTCAGAATGGTGTGAGCATTGGAACGTATTCCGAACGCTTTTAACCGAAGAGGGAGAAACATAGGGACGTATCCCGGCGTTTCAGAATGGTGTGAGCATTGGAACGTATTCCGAACGCTTTTAACCAAAGGAGGTCTAACCCGTCGCACGCGCGATGGGAAAGAATGATTATTGCAAGTGAAAAGGTGCATAACAATGCAAGTAATGAGCATAACAATGCTAGATAGATGTGCATAATCAATGCAATGAATGAGCATAACAATGCTAGTGAAGTGGGTGCATAACAATGCAATTGGAACGTGCACCACAATGCAAGTGAAGTGGGTGCATAACAATGCAGGTGGAAGTGCATCGCAATGCAAGCGAAATGGGTGCATAACAATGCAAGTAAAGAGTGTTTATGACGATGCAATATAGGTGCACAAGGCAGTGCGAGTGAGGTGTACAGGAGAAGTGCAATAAAATGCACTTTCTATGCGAGTATGGGGGCATTTTCTATGCAACATGGAAAGCATATTCTATGCGATATTGAAGACAAGCATATTCTATGCAGAATCGAAAGCAAGCATATTCTATGCATGAATCATAACGAGGCGCGGCACGCATGCAACAAAAGTGTATATGAAAGCTCACATGCTATGCAATAGAGGGGCATCAAACATGTACTCTGGTGCCTCCGATTTACCTCTCAGAGGACTTGGCAACACGCTCAGCTCAAAAGGGGACACCCTGTCTATATTGGCGAGAGATAACATCTGCAGTTGCTTTAATCGCTGTTCTGACTTGAAGCAGGCTTAAGCTTGGGGTCGAGGTACACTCATACTCCAGAGAAATGGCGAGGCCTGAAAAGGTATATCTGGAATACAATCACGGAATTTTCTGAAGTTGAAGCACACTCAGATGCTTCCATTTTCCCTCTTTTCTTTTGCTTTGCAGTCCGGAACCCATGTAGCTTCAGATAGGTCCTGGTTTTACTGTTCTCACATGACCTGGGCTGAACCGTGCGGTTTTATGAAAGAACGAAACTTGTTTTGCACAAACGTGAAGAATGGCACAACACTTTGAGCACAAAACGATTTCATTTTTGAAATTGAGAGATGAGTTTTCGACCAGGTATTGGGCCTACGACTGAACACAGCAAAACGACTCAACAAGGAAAACAAAGGTAGAACGACCTAAACACAACTAACAAAGGAAAAACAAGGTAAAATGACATGAACACATTTGTTAACACTCAAACGACTTAAAACAAGAAACGAGACAAACAAAACGCACAAACACAACACTCAGCTGTGTTACAAAGGCGAGAGACCTCTCGGTGCACGAGGAGCCAGTTTCTCCGGGCATTGTTTCCCACCCTTTCTCATTTGTGATTCTCACATCACTCGGCCCTCAAGCTCTATTTTTCTGAAACAGCCCTTTCCTCACTTTTTCTCTCAGCGCACACCTCTCTATTCTTCAATCTCTCATTTTAAATCCCTCCCCTGGGTGGTTGATGGATAAACAGAAAGTTGTGGGCTCTTGCCCCTAGCATTCGCTAGATTCTTCTTCTTCTGCACGCAGCTAGTGAGTTTCTCCCACAGAGGGGCTGTGCTACAACTGGGTGTGTAGCAAATCTGCAGCTGACATCGGTTGACGATGCTCTGCTGGGGAGTTTGGACGTGATCAGATCTGTCCAGATGAGGGAGTGGAATATCTTGATCCATTCCAGTTCGTGCTTCGCACTTGGCTTGATACCTCGTTGCTGGAGGGTGAGAGAGCTTTCAGCCCTTTTGCTATTAACTTTAGTTGTGCCCTTTTCTGGCGAATAAAGTGCCCTTCTTGGCAAATGCATTGACAACAGGGAAAAGACAGGAAGCCTGACTCAACTGTGCCCCTAGCTCATCATTTTGACCATTTTTTGTTTTGATTTTCTACTAAAACAATTTTGATCAGCATAAGAGTTTGATTAACATGCTTGTTCAATTTTTGATTTGAAATCATGCAAGTCAGGCTATGAGCACTGAAAATTTTCCTTTTTTGGGTCCAAGAAATGGTCCAGTTTTTGGAAAATGAAATAATTTTCGAGAAATTAGTCAACCTCGGTAAAAATTCTCAAAAACTATTTTTGCAAACGGCCACTACTCAATGAGCACGGAACCTACTCTTGAGATGCACAACCTCGGACCCATAGCAATGAAAAATTGCCCCTTGTCTGAAGGACACTGCATGGCAACGGAAAGTTGCCCCTTGTTTGAACGGCACCGCAACGCATTGAATGGCAACGGAAAGTTGCCCCTTGTTTGAACGGCACTGCAGCGCATTTGTAGTCAGTCCTCAGAGCGACGAACACAACCAGACTCTCGGTTACAGAGAAGGCAAAGATGATCAAAACCATTACATGGACACAATTGATTTGGAAGTGTTTATGGCTGGACTTCAGAATGAAGTTGCCTACGTATCCCAAAGATGGGAATCAAGCCTCACGTAGTTCAGGGTTAAGGTACACTCGGGTATTTAACCTCTCCTTTTTAGGCTCTAACTTTTGCCAAGGCGCCCGTTGCAGGTTTTCAACCTTGCGAGCTTTGTTTTTCTTTTCTTTTCATTCTTTTCTTTTCATTTTCATTTCTTTTCTTCTTTTTCCCTTTTTTCTTTTTCTTCATTTCTTCTTCTTTTTTTTTCTTTTTTTTCATTCTCTTTTCTTCTTTTTTCTTTTTTGCTTTTTGTATATATTTTTCTTGCTCTAACTTTTGCCTGGGTCACCCTTCCGGGTTTTCGGCCCAGCGAGCCTCTCAAAGGGTAAAAGTATAGCTTGGTCCATGCCAAATGGTTGTAAGGTTTTGAGGCCATCCGTATCCAGGAAAGTGGCTGTTGATTTGCAAGAGGACTCATCTTCGGCTATTCGAGCACATCTGACATCTTTGCCCCTAGTTCGAAGGGTACTTCTGTTCTAGCTTTGCAAGCTTCTTCTGATCTTCTGATCTTCTTGATCCGACTTTCCTGGCCTCTTGTTCGAGGGCTGCTTCAAATCTGGCCACACAGGCCTCACATTGTAGTTGACCGTTGAACATTCTGAATCCCAGTTCAAGGTTTGAAAGTGAGGGGTCGAGTCTCGAGGCTGAGAGCGATCCTAAGCTGTAAAATCTCAAGAGCGATTCTACACAGGTCTTCGCAGGACCGCGCAAAACATTTTTTGAAAGTTTTTAAGAAAGCGACAAATCGCTCGCGCTGAAGACAGTGTAGAACCAATCTGGATCAAGCCAGGATCCTTCCCAGTACTCACACTAACAAGCATGATTTCATTCATTAAGGGCTTAGCACGCCTCTCTTTCTCTCAATTGATCAAAATTTTGCAAAACCCGAGGAATTCCTTCCTCTTCGTTTTCACCGCAGTGTTCAAAAAGCTTTTGGAAAACTTAGGTCGATGCAATGAATTCAAGGCACAGAAAAGACACAGCTTCTAGTCAAATACTGCCATCTCATTTGGAATTTCTGGTACAACTGGCACACGGCAGAAGCAAACACAAAAGCATGAAAAACCACTGCTGTTCATTCAAATCTGTTGGCGTTACTGGCTCCAAGGCAGAAATAGACTCAAAACAAAACGAAAAGACAAACACAAAAACAAAATGGTGACGCCCGAGGTAACACCCCCCCGGAATCACCCAACTCCTATACAACAGGACTGACTCGATACAGCAAGACAGACCCAAAACAAAAGAGACTGACTCAAAACAAAAAGACAGGCTCAAAAACAAAACAATAAGACTGACCCAATACCTAAGTCAGAATGTACAAAAACCAGCATTCACAAATGCTCAAAACAGTGCGTGCCATACACCATATCTGAAATAAACTGAACGCCGCCCGCAGGTGGTTCATCCCTCGATCACATCACATTATCCCCCACAAGTTCACTGATCAAGTGCCGATAGACTTTGCAGGACCTGGTGCGGGGATGACCCCGTTGTCAATCAAATTTTGTATCTCGTGGCGAAGACGGACGCAACTGTCGGTGTCATGACCGGTTTGTTGATGGAAAGCACAGTACTTAGTCGGGTCATGCTTTGGAGGGAGAGGATCGGGTAGAGGCCGTTGCTCTAACGGTTTCAGATGTCCTTTCCTGAGTAGTACCCCCAGGGCTTTAGATAAAGACATATAGAGTGGGGTGAAAACCCTCTTGCCTCGGGGTAGATAGTCTGAAGTTCGGGGGTTTGAAGTGGATGCACCAACAAAGGGGGTGGCTGCTCTTGGTGTGGTGGTGGCGACCATGCCCACTTCGGAAGATCTTGCAGCTGCGTCACTGCTGGTGGTCGCATTCGAACTGCGGGTAAACGCCCTCCTGGGCTGCTCCTTCTCCTGGTCAATGAGGCCCTGCTTCATAGCGTCCTCGATCTGTACTCCCATCTCATGCAAATCTGAAAAGGTAGGGAAGGGGAGCACGATCATTTTCTGCATTAGTTTGGGCTGGAGGTTGCGCACAACCATCCGTATCTGATCCTTATCCGTTGGCCTAATGGTCATCATTGAGGCCTTGGCCCTCCAGCGGGCCACGAATTCTGAGAAGCTCTCCTTAGGCTCCTGCCTCGTCGTCTCAAGATCACGGGTCGTAATCTCGATTTGGGTATTGTATGAATATTGTGCGACGAAGGCCTCGGCCATCTCCTCCCAGCTTCGTTTCACTGAATCCTCCAATTTGGCGTACCAGATGGCCGCAACACCCGACAGGGTCCTGCCAAAAAGGGAGAGCTTCTGTAATCTTGTCAAGCCCATCGGGCGCAGAACATCTGAAAACAAACTCAAGTGGACCATGGGATCTCCTGACCCGTCAAAACGGTCGATGTGAGGCATCTTGAACCTGTCCGGCAGTGTCACAACTGCGTCGGTGTACCCGTCCTCAATGTCCGGGATGGATTTTACCCCCTGGGATTTCTTGAACAACTTCTCAAGCTTGCTCAATTTCAACGCTGTAGGGTCGACCTCAGTCTCGAAGGGTGAGTCCAGTAGATTGGTAGGTGTTTTGGACAGCTGGGGTAAGATCGGGGGCGGAGCTGCCCCTGGAGGAATGTCTGTACCCTCCTGGGTATTCTAAACATTTGTCGTTTCCCCGGGTGCGGGAGCTCCTGCTGGAGGAGGAACTTGTTGGGAAGCTGACGCGCCGCTTTGCTGTTGCAGCCTGGTGATGAGCTCAGCCTGCTGAGCCATAATTGCAGTCTGCTACTTGGAAAATTCCGCTTGGCGGACAGCGTCTTGCTGCATGAGTTTCATACTTTCTTGCATCTGACGCATCATTGCCTCCATCCCTGACGTGTTCTGCTGATCCATCTAACTGACTGGTATCTATCCCTGCAGTAGAAACTGAGACCTCAGCTTGACTGTTCACTGGCGGGGTGGATAAGGGCTACTGATCTGGTAACTGCTGAACTGGTGATCTGTGCCTGACTGGCCCTTTTACCCTGCCTCTGGCAAAGGAACACTGATGCCCTTGAACTGAATCTCTGACCTGACAAAGTCTATCAGCACAAGTTCGATGAACCTGGGGGATATCGGAGCCTTCTGAAGCTATGGTTCCAAGACTACCCTAGCAAAAGAGAAAACAGATAGCACCTCAGCCTGATTTCACTTCACCAAAACAGATACGAGCATAGCAGGATGACTGTGCCCTCTACTGAATTCTGCCCAAAATTCTGCCTCAAACTGATACCCTCGGGTAAACTGAATCCCAAAATATTGAACTGGTGCCCGCAGGCCTGATGCCCAAACTTGCAAACTGATACATGCATTCCTGTAGAGACGCACTCTAAAAGCACAAAACAAGCAAGTGAGAGCCAAAACACCCCTATGTTGGGGTAGGGTTTCCCTGTCCTATTTTGTCAGGAGCTAGGGTTTCACTACGCACACAGCGGTTTCAAACAACCTATATCGGGTAAGCAACCTGTCCTAGTTTGGAATGGTCACTACGGATCCGAATATGCACTAGGTCGAATGGTCAAAAGGGTGCCCCGGTAAAACCGGGGTTTGTGTTCCCATACTGGCAGAGCCCACAACCGGTCAGCCTTATGGTCATGCCTTGACAAGACAAGCCTCCGGCAAACCGTTCAGGAATAGCAGATGGCAAACACGGTGTCCTAGGCGCACCAATGCAAATGCAATGCAAAGAAACACACAAGTGTAGTCAAAACCAGATATCATGAGTTCGAGTCAAGTTCTCTAAATCCCCAGCAGAGTCGCCAGAAACTGTAACAAGCCCGCGGGGGACCTCGCTACAGCTCGGACTCGATTGTTGTCACGGTTCTTAATCTGAACCAAAGAGTCCAAATCCGGCAAATCGTTTTGAGAAAACAGATTTTTGAAAGAAGTGCCAAACATGGACTGCTTTGCCAGATACAGAGTCGCCACCTAAATATTTTATTTTGGGAAATTTAGGAAACCCTGACTCGTTGCCTAAGGCCACGTGTCCGTCATCACCAAAGTTGCCTCGGCTCGGGAACTTGGGTACGATTGGGGAAGGTCACTTCGTGAGCACCCCCGCTCGCCCGATCAAAGATCGGCCTCTACTAACCATGATATCTAGTTTTGAAAACATTGTGTGCTCTTATTCCGGTTATTAGCCTAGATTTACTATGTGATGCGCACAGCATACAAGTATAGACCGGGTCGCCTGAATTGGAACAAAACATTTCATGTTTATTTTTGAAAGATGGTTTGCTACTCGCAAGTAGGCTTAAAATGCAGATTTTGCCACCCTCAGGTGGGCTTAGAAAACATGGTTTTGCCACTATCTAGTGGGCTTAAAACTCACAGTTGATGATTTGTTCCAATCCAAATAACCCAACCTTCACCCACAGGCATTCAGGCAGTTATATCACATAAGCAAATAGCCTCATGGTAAGCATGCTATTCATGGCAGTCACTCACACGCATGCAAGGATGCTAAAGCATAAAACTCACCGAGTACTCCAAGCCAAAACAGAAACCGATTAGAAATCCATGCATGATCCTAAATATACAGAAATGCTAATGCAACACATGCAAAAATGCAACTATAGCAGGCTCGGCTATTCTAAACATGGCATATGGAATGCTACAGCTAACAAGTATTCAATTTAGAATTGAAATACAAATGCAGTTAGTATGATGCCGAGCCCGGTGCATGCAAAACAGATGAATGAATGCAAACATGCTATCATACTGTATGCTAATTGAAACATGCCCTAATCTAACCATCATAAGCTAGTAAATAAAAGGGAAGAAAGACGTGGGGTTGGAAGACATACATCACACTCACGCACACTTATTACAATTATGCCCTCGCGCAGAGGGTCCGAATAAATAGTACAGTCCAAATAATGCAGTCCAAATATGTACAAATCCCTAATTAATTTACAAATTAACTAAGAAAAATAATAAACTGGCATGCAAGCCAGGGACTGTCTTGACTCTTCTCCAGATGATGAATGATGCATGTCCGGGTTGCTTTGTGCAGAAATCCACTGCGATGCCCCAATTAGCCTCTGTTTGCAATTGTTTTTGGAATGCGTGCCAAGCTTCGGAAGGCTGCTGATTCTTGATTTGCTGCAACAGGGAGGAAGAAAGGGGCATGGCAATGTATTTTCACATATGTATGCATACATCGATCCTCGTGCCACCAATCACGCATCTCGATGCATGATGGCCGAGGAGTCGAATTGCACAACTCAATATGAAATGAATGCACATATGAACACAACAAGACCTAACTCCATCATGAATGATCCGGAGTGTCGGTGACTGGGAAATTGAGACACGTTCCGTCACTTGGAGTACGAAACGTACCTCGTTTCCCGTACTTTGAAAATCAACAAATAATTTCCAAACACATTTTCAAAACTGAAACTCTTGCATGAACTAATTTGAACATGTAATTTTATTAATAAAGATGAACCCATGATTAATTTTCCAATTTCTACTACAAATTCTCCTTGATCCTTAAGATTAAAACCAATAATTTCATGAATATATAATTCTAGCATTCTTCTTCTTTGTTTTATAAAACATAAATTAAAGCTAATAAGCTCTTTCAAAAATATTTGCATATATAAAATTAAATCAAAATCAAACTAATTTTTGATTCTCAAATATAAATTACAATTTATTTCTATAAATTTGAACATAATTCCAATTCCTCATTTTCTTTTTAATTACATAAAATTGACTTTAGGCTCTTTCTATTTTCCTTCAAAACATGAAATTAAAATTATAAATTCCTTAGAAAATCATTTGCATGCATGAAACATTCATCAAAATCCAACCAATTCTACATAATCAAGTTCAAACCACAATTAAAATCTTGAATTGCTCTAATTTAAATTTTTATTAATTTTCTCATATCAAATCCAAATTCAAACTCATAAAACATGAATTAAAATTTCAAAACCTTGAAATTCCATGATGCATGTAAGGTTGAGTTTCAAATTTATGAAGAATGATAAAATCAAACTCAACTAAATATTTTCTAAACTTATTTCCTTAATCTTAAACTTAACTCAATTTTTAACCTCAATTTAATTCATAATCATAGATGTTCCAAAATATGTTTAATTTGAGTCAAACTCTTAAATTACATTACATGTATGAATTAATAATCAAAATCAAAACCCAAAATAATATTTTCCAAATTAATTTCCATAATCATAAACCTAACTCATTTTCTTGCTAATTTATTTTCCATTGCATGTAATTGAATCTAATTACCTCTTAATTTCAGCTTCTAGATAATTTATCTACAAGATTTGAGCTTTTATTTCTTACCTAAAACCTTCAATTTGATGAATTTCTTCACAATTTCTTGAGTCTCTCTTCAATTCTTCACTTTTTCCCAAGCTTTCCTTCACCATTCCAGCACAGAGTAGGTCTCTCTCTCTCTCTCTCTCTCTCTCTCTCTCTCTCTCGGTTTTGTTCTTTCCAGCACATACACATCAATGCATTCATTTTCCTTTTCTTTCTCTCTTATGTTGTGTTTTCTACTCAAGGCTAAGTATAAGTTTTGAACCCACCAGATTATACACTCACACACACCTCATTTCTTGCCCATCAACATGACACGTGGACACACACCTGTCATTACACCCACAAAATTGCTCACTACACCCACACCCACATACAACCACAATTCTAAATTCTCTCATAATAGTTTATGATTAAAATTAGCTTAATTAAATAAAATGTAGTCTTAATAAATCTTAATTAGTACATAATTAAATCAATCATAACTAATCATAAATTTCACATAATTTAATTAGTCTAATTGACTTTCTTTAGAGCCCAATTAATTATATTAAATCTACCATTCTGAATCAAATTTTTAATCAAACTCTCAAAAAGCTCCAAATATTAAATTAAACTTACTTTCATCCTCAATTTTGGTTTCTTAAATCATTTAGGCCTTCAATTTCTGATCAGACTCAAAATTTCGTCAATAAATTACATATTCAAATTAGGCACCACATAAATGAATTTAATTCATAATAATCTTAATTCTCAATTCTCTTAGCTTAATTAACTCCAATTCGGACCCAATTAATTGAATCTCAATTTTATAAATCTAAATCGAATATTTAATTAAACTCCCATATGGTCCGATACTTCAAATTAAAATAATTCAATTCACCATTTGTACTCTCTTAAGCCATTTAGGTTTTCAATTTCTAATTCCAAAATAAATCTTCAATACAATCATATACGAATCAGTTTCCATAATTTTCATAAATCCCGAATTAAATCAGAGTAATAGACAATTAAATTCAAATCTCTTTAATTAATTAAATACTAATTATTATATGTGGTGGAGTCGTTACACAACCTAACATTATAGGAAGCACTCTATTTTTCTGCCATTTTTACTGGGGTGCCAAAGGTGCAAGTTTTGTTGCTTTCGATAATAGAATAGACTCTTATTGCGACACTCCTTCTTCAAAGGATCATAACTGCTACTGGGATGTCACATCTAATGGCTTTTATATCAGCAATGATAAAACACATTAGACGAAAATCAATAATTGGACCCCTTAATTGCATGTTTTTTTATATTTATTTATGATATAAGAGCTCAGGCATTAGTCATCATTTTGTGTTTGACTTATCAATAACTTAAATGCAAAATAATATATATATATATATATATAAAGGTTTCAAAACCATCTGTGCAAGTCAAAAACAGTGATTCATATTAGTGAAGAATGGTTTGGTGATTGCCTTTTAAAGTTAAATTTTAATTGAATCTAGCCATTATAATAGTTGTTGGGCGTAATGCTAAACATTTGACACAAAAAATTAAAAAGCAATATTACATGTACCCTTTTTGAGAAGATGGTTAAAAGTTAAAAGTTCTTTACTTTTTTACACGTTTTTTCAAACAAAAAAAAAAAGAACTAATTGAGCAGAAAATTCTTTAGCTACTCTATTTGTGTGAGCACGCTCAATTATAGCTAGCTTATTCCTCAAACTAATTTCAATAAAATTGATCGACTAATAATAATTTCAAAATTGAGTTGATAAAAATTTAGTCCACTTATTATGAAAGCAATATCTTTTTTTGACATTTGAAAAATTATATTGAATAACAAAAATGAATATGTCGAGATTTGCCTACAAAATTGAGATTAGTACATACTCGGTCATATCATCGATTGAATGACAATTTAATGCAAAGTTAGCAATTACTTTCTAAATAATACTCAACAGGACTAATATTTAATTTTTTTATTTAAAATTTATTTTCTCACTTTTTTAGAAGAAAAATTATTATTAAATATTTAAATTAATTCTTTTTTTTTTATTAGGGGTCTAATTAATTTTTTATGGATAGTTTGGTGGTCAAAATAATGTTTTAAATGAAATTTTGCATCACATCAACGAGTGTCGTCTAATTATAAATGTCAACTAACGACAATGGTGAAATTGATTCAAAATTAAATAATTTAAGTGTAAGATTGATAAAATTTAAAATATAGGTGTTGAATTGATTTTCAAGTAATAATTTGAAAAACAAAATAATATTTCCTCGTATAATTATTCAAAATTAAATGAAATAATTTTTCTTGTGCTTGTTATGTGGCTTGTGTCGTGACTATTAGTACCTATGCTATTGGGCCCAAAACATCAGCCCAGGAACGCACGCTAAGATTCGTCTCATGATAGGCCTCTCTAAATGTGTTGCGTTGGCCCGATTCATTTAACTCCTGGCTGAAAGTCCTGGCATCCCCATGCCAAAGTTGAAGCCCGTGGAGGTCATTTGTAAGGTGCCTCTATCCATGAGCAAATATTGGCCTAATTTGGAAACTTGGTTAAAAGTTAAATTTTGACTCTTAGTCTATTTTGGATCACATCACTTCTCTATTTTTTTTTTATATGTCTTTTGAAAAAAAGCTGAAAAAAATCAAAAAATCAACATTTAACCAACTTTCCAAAACAAGCCATTGTCTTGTATAATGCCTTCTCATTCTGTTTTGCTATAGATATCAAAATGAATAAAAATCACAAAAGTTGACTAAGATGTTCGGTCCTTAAAAAGTGATTTTATTTTTAAATTTTTATTTTTAAAATATTAATTTGTTGTAATGTGTATATATTTCTCTTATGTTTGGCTGCTTGTTTCCTTGCTAACTGCTGGGTTTTTGCACATGATTGTGCTTGATGCTCATGTGTCAATCTAGTTATCACTCTTATATTTTGTTGATTGCATTAATTTTATTTTCCTTTTGCTCATTAAAAAAAAAAAAAAATTTGTGAGAAATTAGTAGAGCTAAATCAATTTTAACGACTATTAAAATTCTCACTTTTGTTTTTTTTTTCTTTCTTTTCTTTTACATAATCAAATCAAATATAGCCATAGTTTACATTCAATTTTCTTTTAATGACTATACTAATTTTTATACCATGTATGTAAATGATATGTATGATAATAAGGCTTGGAAGAAAATGAATGACTGAATTATGTAATTAATTATTTTTTTTCATGATATAAGAGTTTATGCATAAGCGATCAGCTTGTGTTTGGCTTATCAATAACTTAAATGCAAAGCAAAAAATATAAAAATATAGTTTATCTCTTAATTTTTATTTAAAAATTGTTCATTTTTAGTTTATTTTATTTATTTTTACCATTTTACATCACTCATCTATGGCATGATGTTATTCTAATTCACTATTTTTAAGTTTTCTTTTCAAATAATAAGTATCAATATAGATGGTGTATATAACTGCACCACTGCACCCCAAAAAAACAAAAAAAAATTTAAAATCTTGTTACGTGTAGCATTTTTACTTTGCTTTCTCAATTATACTTCTATTTCACCCGCTTATTACACAGTTATTATTAAAAAAATAATATTCTTAGTGATTTCTCATTATTTTTTGCCCACATTAAACAGAGATAAATCAATGATCAACAATCAAATAATTTTATTTTTGAAACCCATGTGTCATTAGACCAACAATATTTTGATATCCCACAATTTCTTACTATTACACGGAGGATTTAGAAGACTAATAATCAGAAGTTCAAAACTAGACACTCGGTTTTAAGGTTCAATTATTCATGTAATTCCAAACTAGTTTTTAATTTTTGTTACAAAAAAAAAAAAAAAAACTCCAATTGTATCTAAAAAAAAGATAAAATAATTTATATAAATATAAAATAAAAATAATTAAGTGAGATACTAGAAATTATAAAAAGAAAAAAATCACTAAAATTAAAAAAAAAAAATTACAAATTAGACTTGCACCCAGCATAAGTTGGACGTGCACTACGCACAAAATTCAATCCAATATAAAAAATAATTACTACAAATTAAACTTGCACCCCGTGCAGGTCAGACTTGCACCCCACACATGTCAGACGTGTACAAGGCGCAAGTTCGATCTATGCGGGTACAAGTCTAATTTGTAGTGATTATTTTTTTTTTTAAAAAATTAGTATTTTTTTATTCTTTTTTATATTTCTAGTATCTCACTTAATTATTTTTATACACATCATGAAATGAAACGAAGGTGATTGCATAACATACAATAAAATAGTACATACTAATCCAAGAGTGAAGAATTTTCATAAAGGCTTTTCATGATATTTCTTTCATAATGCCTAGCATTATTGTTTATATTTACATAAATTATTTTAATTTTTTAGGCACAATTTAGATTAGTTTTCAATTTTTTTTTTTTCAAAAACATTAGAAACTAGTTTGGTGAATAAACAAAAAAAAAAAAAACTATCATTTTAATAATGAACTTGCACCCATTTACACGTTGGTCTTGCACCACACACAAATTGAAATTGCACCTAGTAGAGATCAAACTTATATCGCAAATAGATCGAACTTGCAACGGACACATGTTAGAGTTGCAACTATATATAAGTTAGACTTGCACCCCACATAACATGAACTTGCACCCTACACAGCTTGAATTTGCACCTCAAAAAAGTTAGAACCATATCAAATTGATATTTTGTTTTACCAAATATTATATATATATATATATATATATTTGAAAAAATAGAAGATAAAATTCAACCAAATATGTGAAATGAATTTCTAGTATCCTACTTTTTTGAAACTGTTTTTAATGTTAAAATATATGTGACTATTTTCTTAGTGACCTTTTTTATTTGTAAGGTTTGAGTTAATGTTTGTATTAAATTTTATTATCTGATTTGAGTTAATAAAAATAAAAAATAATATTTGTATGGTTTAATTATTATTTTTGTTGTTTGGTTTGACTTATTATTTGTATGGTTAAATATCATTGTTTTTATTCATATAGTTTCAGTTAATATTGTACAGTTTGAAAATTATTATTTTTTATTTTTACAGTTTCAGTTAATATTTGTATGATTTGAATATTATTATCTTTTATTTTTATTACCATTGATTGGTAATTTTCCCTTTTACTTAAGTAATTTTAAATAATTTTTTTGATCACATTAACTTCAACCATACATTTTATTTTAATTGTGTAATTTTTTATATTTATTTTAAATTATTATTTTTAAATTTAAAATTAATATATTTAATATTAGTTTTATTTTAAAGATATTGCCGATATCTTTTTAATGGTATTATTTTTATAAAAATTAAAATTTTATATTAAAAGTTATATATAAATTTATTAAAATAAATAATAGTTTAAAAGAAATGAAAAAGGAAGAAGACATAAAGGAGAGAGGGCAAGAGAAAGGTGAGAAAGAAACACGAGAGAGAGAGAGAGAGAGAGAGTAGAGAGACGTTACTGAAAATGGCAGGATAGGCGCGTGTGAGTGGGAATAAATTTTTCGTGAGTGGGAATAAATTTTTCATGAGTTGATAATTTTTGAGTTTCTTAGGGCATCTCCAATGGTTTACTAAAAATTTTATCAAATCTGAGTAAAAAAAGAACGAATTCCTCTATCTGATATCGCTTGCTTCAATGGAGAGATTTGACTTTTCATCAAATTACTATTCGACCGGACGGACGACCGGGAGGACGATCGGCCGGTCGACCAGTCAGTGCAAAATTTTCACTTCAGTTTGCATCTGAGAATGATACTTTCTGGTTATTTATCCAACCATTTTGTATTATGTTTCCACCATTGTCTTGGGTCAAGGAAGCCATGTTAGAGAAGTACCCAAGAGAGGAGAGAGAGTCATCTCTTTCTAGAGTTGTTGTTGTTGTTGTTGTTGTTCTCGCATTCACTAGTTGGAAGACGGAGTAAAGAGACACAACTAGAGAGAGAAACAGAGAGAGAAATGGCGAGTTGATGGAGGCGAAGAATCAAAGGATGTTGCCCCCATCTTCGCAATCTGCTAAAATTGCACACAATTTGAGCTCAAATCTCTTTTGATTCTCAAGATCTGTGTCACAAATCTCTCTTGAGATGTTGAGTTTAGATCTGGGTGGTTATTTTCTTGCTCAAATTGGACACTGGTTATACTGATTTGAAGTTTTGGGACACATCTAATTGTTTCTTTGCATTCCATGTTGCATTTTAGATATAACTGAGTGATTGTTGGACTGAGAGTTTTGTTAAATAAAGATATGAACACCCACATCCTCAAAGCATATCAAAATCCAGATCTGTTCTGGCAAATGTTTGATTAAGTGGATGACCGGGGGACAGCCGTCCAGTGGGTCCCACGCCCAACGTCTACGCACCGTAAACTGGTGAATGCTTCCTAGATCCTCAGTTTGGTGAAATATTTCACATTTTTTCAATTTGATACCGTTTTTGATGAAACCATTGGAGTACAAAAAATACATCTTTTTCACCAAATTTGAATTTGGTGGTGCATCTGATGAACCGTTGGAGATGGCTTTACCACTTTGAAATTGTAGACTTTTGTACCAATGACCAATAAAAAAAAAATTATGTATAGATCTTATTAAGTGAACTTATTATTCAATAGGTTCTATTATAATTAATAGTATTTTAAATTGTCGCTAAAAATTAACAATTAATAATATTTTTAGCGACAGTTTAAAAAAAGATATATTTACTAATAAATCTCATTTCACAAACAAGTACACCAGTTAGTCTTAAGTTATTGATCTGTTAAGTCTTAAAAGTGAAGAGTTTCTTTCCGTATAATCTTATTTTTGATTTGGGCAAATCACACTAACGGTCCCTATAGTTCGGAGTTTTTATTACTTTAATTCTTGACTTTTCAATTATAAAATATTTGACCTTGAATTTTAAATTTTGTTTCAAATAAGGACAATTGAAGATACCATTACTCAATTTTAAGGGAAAATTTGTCAATTTGATAATATAAACTAATTTGACAAAAATAAATGTCAATTTTTTTTGAATTTTTAAAAATTATTTCTATCCACCAAAGATAAAATTATGTAAAATTGATAAATCTTTTACATATTTATTTTTTTATCAAATTAATTTTAATTAATTTTAAATTTTTATTATGTGTTTGGATGATGATCATGTAATAGATGGTTGTTTTTAAGGTGAATTACACTAATGGTCCCTATAGTTTGGGACTTGTATGACTTTGGTACTTGACTTTTCAATTGTGACACATTTGATATTAAATTTTGAATGTTGTTTCAAACAAGGACAATTGAAGATACCATTACCCAATTTCAAGGGCAAAATCGTCAATTTGATAAAATATAAATTAATTTGACAAAAATAAATGTCAATTTTTTTTTTAATTTTTAAAAATTATTTATAACCACCAAATTAATCTTTTAAAATTGATAAATCTTTTATGCATTTATTTTTTTTTTATCAAATTAATTTTTATTATGTGTTTGGATGATGATCATGTAATGCGCGGTTGTTTTTATTTTCATTAAATTAGTTTATATATATATTTTTTAAAGTCAAATATGGCGACAACTTTGATATCATTATTAAATCATTCCATTAAATAAAAAAAAAATTTAAAACTAAAAACATTTTATATATTATGTAACATTCCGTATTTTGAGGTATTAATATTTAGTAAGTGGTATTGGTGGGTTTATTATAATAATTTAGTGGTGAGATTTTTAGATAGAAATCTAAAAATAAAATTATTTATTTGTATTTATCACATCTCTTTTATATCTATCTCATTGTTATTTATTCTTATTTAATAATGAATTTATCAATTTTTTTCTAAATTTCCCCATCATGTGGAAAAAAAAAATTATGACAAAAAAACAAAAAAACAAAACAAACAAAGAAACCATGGGCAACAACCCACAGTTTCCTGACTTGCCACACCAAACCCACCATTCCATCATTTCATCTTTTCATTTATTTTTAAATTTTTAATCTTCTTTCTTTCCTTTATTTCCTCTATAAACGAACAGAGTGAGGGGAGCTTCTCACATTCCCTTTTTCTTCTTCTTCTTTATTCATTCTCTGTATTTGCTCTCCCCTTCTCATAGATTGTGTAGAGTTGGTAACACTTACGTTTTCTGTTTTCTGTTTATATTTACAAAAAATTAAAAAACTCAAATAAAAACTTGTTTGGTAAAATTTTTTATTTATAAACCGGTGGTCTCAGTTTATAAATTTGGCCAAAAAATGAAAACATAAAAAATGTGTTTCCATTTTGAGTTTTCAGTTTTTTTTTTTTTTTTTTTCCACCACCGTCTTCCGCCACCACCCACCGCCCACCACCACCACCACCACTCACAACCCGCCACCACCACCCACTAGCCACCCACTCGCCACCACCACCCACCCCTCGCCACTACCACCACCCACCACCCACCACCCACCTGCCATCCACCCGCCACCACCCGCTACTACCATCCACCACCCGCCATCACCACCCGCCACCTACTTGCCACCACCACCCACCTGTCACCACCACGCACCACTTGCCACCACCAGCCACCCACCACCACCACCACCACCATCACCCGCCACCCACCTGCCACGACCACCCACCACCCACCACCACTACCACCCACTCGCTACCACCTGCCACAGTCACCCACCCACCCACCACCACCACCACCCACCACCCGCCACCGCCACCGCCACCACCCACTCGTTACCACCCACCACCCGCTACCGTCACCCACCCACCCACTATCACCACCCACACACTATCACCACCCACCACCCACCCGCCACCCACCTGTCACACCACCCGCCACTACCACCCACCACCCGCCACTGTCACCCACCCACCCACCACCACCACCTGCCATCCGCCACCCACCTGCCACCACAACCACCCACTCGCTACCACCCGCCACCGTCACCCACCCACCCACCACCACCCACCGTCACCATTTTCCATCACCATCTTCCGCCGCCACTTGCCACCACTTGCCATTTCTCACTCTTTTTATATTTTTAAATTTTTTTAAACATTTTGTCAATTACCAAACGCGTTTGTAGTTTATATTTTTTCTAAAAATAAACAAAAAATAAACAAAAACCAGTTTATAAAATTTTTATAAATATAAACTGAAAACGTAAACGTTACCAAACACACCCTTAATAATATGGTGTTTAGAGGGAAAATGAGTATTTTATATTAAAAAATTTTTTTGAGAGTTGTAGATTTTATAAAAGCATGCATACTTTATGTCTTAAAAGTTTAATCAGAGTTATTTTTGAAGATCCATGGAATAATTTTAGATTTATGGCGACAGAGTTAATTATTTTGAGGTAAATTCGAGTTGTATACAATATGCTTTATTTAAATCTCTTTGCAAAGAGTTCTCTATTTTTAATTATCCTCAATTTGTAATACACTTTATTATTGTGGTTATTAATAGATTTTATAAAATAATTTATTGTCGAATCGTTGATATTTTGATCATTTGGTAAAATTCTCTACAAATATTTCTGTATTAAAATGGTGATTTGTCTGACGGAATGACATAGAAATACTCTGTACATAGATCATGTGAATCATGTTAATTTGTTTACACCAATATGCTCGGATAAGCGTGGAGCTTGGGTGAGGTGGGTGAATAAATGAATTTGTTCATTGGTCATGTACTGAGTAGGACCGAGTATTTGATCCTAGATAAATTATCATATATCTAGTTGATTTGTTGTGCAATTTGGTAAATTCCTTGATTATCGTATCGTTGATTTAATGTCATAAATTGTTGGATTCCTGTTAATTTATATTGTATCCGAGCCTTGTATTCCTGTAGTATTATATACTTTCCGAATTAATTTATTTTTCAGGCACGGAGCAGATTTTAGCGGAGATCGAAATTGAGATTAGAAAGATTTATTAATATAGAGATTTGGGACCCACCACTGTAATTATTAAATTTAGAAATAGTTGTAATATTGTTTATTTCGGAGATAGATGTACTATAGAATATTTTGGAGAATACAGTACAATTTGGAGACAATTTTATAGTTATTATTTTTGGGAGCAAAACTTGTATATTTTTTTGGCTATTTTAGTGTATTTAACAAACTGGAAGTGGGGTGTTACATATTTAATGTATTGATTACACATTAAAAACTTAACAACCACCTATTACATGATTATCATCCAAACACATAATACAAATTAATTTGATAAAATAAATAAATAAATAAATGTGTAAAAGATTTATCAATTTTATATAATTTTATCTTTAGTGGGTAGTAATATTTTTTTAAAATTCAAAAATATTTTTTTGACATTTATTTTTGTCAAATTAGTTTATATTTTATCAAATTAAGGACTTTGCCTTTGAAATTGAGCCATGGTATCTTTAATTGTTCTTATTTGGAACAAAATTCAAAATTCATGGTTAAATGTGTCACAATTGAAAAATTAAGAATCAAAGTGACACGAGTCCTAATTTATAGGGACTGTTAGTGTAATTCGCCATTTTTATTTTGGTAGTGTTTTGGTAGACACCCTTTTATTAATGTGACATGTGTGATGTGATATGCTAACGTAGCAAATATTAATGTGATACTTCAAAAAAACTAAAAACTCCTTAGTGTACTTTTTTCAAATGTGACAACGTGGTTGGTATGATGTGACACTTCAAAACTTTTACTCCAAAAAACTAAAAACTCCTTAATATACTTTTATCAAATGTGATAATATGACAGGTATGATGTGACACTTCAAAAAAATAAAAACAACTTAATGTACTTTTCCCAAATGTGACAATGTGGTAAGTATGATGTGACACTCTAAAAAAATTAAAAATTTCTTAGTATACTTTTTCAAATATAACAATATGATGGATATGATGTGACACTTTAAAAAAAATTAAAAGCTTCTTAGTATACCTTTTTCAAATGTGACACTCCAATGTGTCGGGCAAATAAGTCATCACACATCCAAAAGGACTAAATGGATCACAAAAAAAAATATGAAACTATATGGATTATAAGTCTAAAATATAGGACTTATTGGTCAATCTTCCTTAAAAAAATGTCACAAAAAAAGTCATTAATTTTTAACTTTTAGTGATAGTTTAAAAAATTCATTACAGAAAAACTTTACTAATTGTAACCTTTAGCAACAATTTATAAAAACCGTGACAAAATAATTGTCAATTTTTAGTGGCATATGTAAAATATCGTCACAAAAAATTATTTTTAACGACGATTGTACTATGACTTATTTTCAATAGGATTTGATGAGAATTAAATTTAACCATTAAGACTTTATTGGTAGTTTATCCTAAAAAGAACCCCTGCACAACCGGGGCGTAATTGTCCCTAAAAAAATGGCAAAGATATATATGTAGGTCCTAATAGGTGGATTTATTGTCCAATAGATCTTATGATAATTAATGACGTTTTTCATCAAATACTGTTAAAAAAGTTACTAATTGTTAATTTTAGTAATAATTTAAAAAATGTTACAAAAAATGTCACAAATTATAAGTTTTAGCGACATTTTAAAAAAAGTGTCACAAAAAAATATCACTAATTTTTAACTTTTAGCGGCAGTTTGAAAAATTCGTCAAAAAAAGTCACTAATTGTAAATTTTAGCGACATTTATAAAAATTTTGATAAAAAAATCACTAATTGTCAATTTTTAACGACATATGCAAAAAATAGTCACAAAAAATTATTTTTAGCGACGATTTTACTAAGACTTTTTTTGAATAGGACTTGATTGGAATTAAGCCCAACTATTAGAACTTATTGGTAATTTATTCTAAAAAAATTGAGTTTTATAATATAAATTTCATAATTGTACCCATGATGACATTATAAATTATGTCAATTTAAAAAAAATATATAAAGTTAATTATGTAAAATCAAAATTTTCTTTCATATCATTGTGGATAATTTTTTACTATAAAACTTTTATGATCATTGTGGATGAATTATGGTACTTAAGTATGTATTATTTTGTTATAATAATATGAAAAAGTTCGGGGGAATCATAGTACAATGGAGCAGAAAAAAATTACAAAAATATGAGGAGTATAACTTATTTTGTGGTCGGGTGCAAGTCAAAAGTTGTGGGGTTGCATCTCTCCATCAATGCCGGCTTTGAGTTTTTCAGGACTCAAAGCAAGCACTAAATATGTTACCTTTCATACATATTAAAAAAAATGATACTCACAAAAAATTTACTAAATTTTGGTTAAATATATATCAAATTTTACAATAACGAAAAGGACCAAAATATAAGCTGGAGTACTAAAAAAGTGAACAAAAAGTAACAAAGTATCATTTGAAAAATACTTTGTAAGAATCACGATTGACCTGTTTAATATAATTTATCAAAAATTACTAATATCATCATCGTCATAATGCTAACAGTTGATCTTCCTATCTAAAAAAAACTTGATCCTCAGTTATAACAAGTTCAATAATCAATAAACATAAAATAAAATAAAATAAAAATTGATGTAATTATAATAGGAAAAAAAATTATAATCATCATCAAACAAATATTTCATCAAGCAAAAACTTGAAACTTATTTTATATAACAAATATGATATGAGACAAATAATAAAAAAAATATATAAAATGTTCAGAAATATAATAGTTCTCTATTAATTTGAAAAAATTTAGATTCATAGTTCTATAAAATCAATAAATAAATAAAATAGAGAGGAAAAGAAAATATCTTCACTATTTGTGATGGATGAAAGTTGAGAGAAGACAACTAATTTGTAATTTTTTAAATAATACAGATATAGAGATTGGCATGATTAATCTTCCTCTGAACCAAAAAAAGAAAAAGAACGTCTAGGTCCTAAGAGCATCTCCAGCAACCTATTCAATTTATCAAAAATGCTAAAATAGCAAGCCAATACTCATAAATCCTTCTCCAGCAGCCTAGCCATTGCAGAGCCAAACTAACATTTTTCTACATTTTGCTACAGTACCTCGCTGGGAGAGGCGAGGTACTGTACACTAGCTCTTCAATTTTTTTATTCTTTTTTAATTCAAACTTTTGGCTTTAAGAATATTTTAATGATGATTAAACTATTTATAAATTTATATATTAATATATATATATGAATAAAGTTGAAAGAAATAATATTTTAAAAGGGATAGTTAAAGTAAAGAGTATTGCTGGAATGTGTATTGAAAAAATGATTAGCTAAATTAATAAAGTGAAATTTTGGGTAGTTAATTTGGTGAGGATTGCTGGAGATGCTCTAATAGGTGTATTTATTGTCAAATAGGTTCTATGATAATTAATGGTATTTTTCATCAAATACTATTAAAAAATGTCACTAATTATTAATTTTCAATGACAATTTAAAAATTGTCACAAAAAATGTCACTAATTATAAATTTTAGCGACAGTTTAAAAAAATCGTCTCAAAAAAAATGTAACTAATTTTTAATTTTTAGTGACAGTTTAAAAAATTCATCACATAAAAAAGTCACTAATTATAAGTTTTAGCGATAATTTATAAAAATCATGATAAAAAAGTCACTAATTATCAATTTTTAGCGACATATAAAAAAATTATTTTTAATCATAATTTTATTAAAATTTATTTTCAATAAAACTTAATAGAAATTAAATCTACCTGTTAACCTCTATTGATAGTTTACCAAAAAAAAAAGGGGGATGCACTAATAAATCCCAAATTAATAACTTATACACTGTTTAGTCCTAAAAGTTTTCTTATAGACTGAAAGGTCCCATTACAATGTTTCAAACATCAGATTAATGTTTCGAACATTAGATTTCGAACATCAGATTAATGTTTCGAACATTAGATTGATGTGTAAATGGGACTAAATGGAGCATAAGAAAACTTTTAGGACTAAATGGTTCAACTTTTCAAAAACTAGGACTTATGGGTAAATTTTCCAAAAAAAAATGAAAAATTGCTCCGGGAACATCACGGCATCCTCACTCAAAAAATAAATAACAAATTTTCTATCCACAACTTGGCCTCACAAACATTAATTTGGATGCACACAAATGGAGGAAGCCAAGTGGTACTCCATGCCTCTCAGCAATTTTAGGGCTGGTTTGGGGTAACCTGAATCAGTCAAAAAGTCAAAAAGTTAAAAAGTTATTCTAAAATCTAGAAAGATATCACTATTCATCCAAAACAAATAATTAAAAAATTAATTTTCTACCAAAAAAAGTACACACGGAACTCAACAATTTGCAGCTGCTGTGCTGTGCGGCAGTGACCAATGTTGAAATGATTGGGTGTGATTTGCACACACACCGCTGTTTGGCTTGTGGGGGCTATCATGAGTCCCGTTTTGATAATATGAACCGTTGAATATGTAGAACTCGTCGAGTACTATATGTCTGCAAAAAATCACATTGATCGGATATCGATAACTATATGATCAAATCAGTTATATATAACAAATGGATGGTGTTATAATTAATGAGTGAAAAATAAATAAATCTGATCAGATAGCTATCGATATCCGATTAACTTGATTTTTTATAGGTACCTAGTGTTCGACGAGTTATACACATTCAACGGTTCAGATTATTAAAATGGGACCCGTGATGACCCCCACGGGCCAAACAAAACCGTCCAGTGCTTTGTACAAAAATTAGCCAATAATTTCCAATTCCAATACACTCCTTCTAATTTGTACGGCTGGGGCCCACCTCTCACTAATCATCTCTTACATACTTTTTTTATACAATTTTTTAATACACATTTTTTCATAAAAATCCAAAAAGTTAACCCAAACCTCCATATTTTTTTCTCAACTTTTTTAGTCCAAAAAGACAAAAAGTGCACTTTTTTAGGACACCCCAAACCATTAATCTTCCTAGATAAGGCTTCGTTTGAAAAGTGGATGAATTTTTTGACTTTTTAATTTTTTTTTAGTTATTTTAGTCTGGGATTATAAAGCTTAGTTTGGAAATGATTTTTAATTTTTTTAACTTTTTTGTGAGAGAAATAATGTAATGATTATAGATTAGATGTGATGTTTTATCTCATTGAATTAAAAAACGTATTTTATTTTTTATGATTAAAATAACAAAAACAAAAAAAAAAAACTGACTTTTAGGTGTCGTTTGGTAACACTTACGTTTTCAGTTTTCAGTCTATATTACAAAAATTAAAAAAACTCAAATAAAAACTTATTTGGTTAATTTTTGATTTATAAATCAATGGTCTCAGTTTATAAATTTGGCCAAAAAAATATAAACTCAAAAAATGAGTTTACGTTTTGAGTTTTGAGTTTTTTTTTTTTTACCACCCAACACTAACCACCACCCGCCGTCATTTTCCACCACCGTCTTCCGCCACCACCACCCACCACCCACCTGCCACCCACCCGCCACCATCCACCACCTGCCACTACCATCCACCGCCCGCCACCGCCACCACCACCACTCACCACTCACCACCCACTTGCCACCACCATCCACCACCTGCCACCACCACCACCACTACCACCACCTGCCACCATCGCCTACCACCCGCCACCACCACCCACTCGCTACCACCTACCACCTGCCACCGTCACCCACCCACCCACCACCACCACCCGCCACCTACCCGCCACCTACCACCCACCACCACCCGCCATCCGCCATCCACCCACCATCCGTCATTCGCGACCCACCTGCCACCACCACCCACCAACCGCCACCACCACCTACTCGCTACCGCCCACCACCCGCCACGGTCACCCACCCACCCACCCACCACCGCCACCACTCGCCACCACCCACTCGCCACCACCATCCACCCACTCGTCACCACTTTCTACCACCGTCTTCCGCCGCCTCCGCTACCTGCCACTTACCACCACTTTCCACCACCGTCTTCTACTCACCACCTGCCACCATTTTCCACCACCGTCTTTCGCCACCACCACCCGCCATCATTTTTCACCACTGTTTTCCACCGCCACCACTCGTCTCCATCCACCACCCGCTACCACTTGCCATTTCTCACTTTTTTTTATATTTTAAACTTTTTTAAACCATTTGTCTAAACCAAACGCGTTTATAGTTTATGTTTTTTTAAAAATAAATAAAAAATAAACAAAAATCAATTTATAAAATTTTTATAAATATACACTGAAACCTAACAGGCCCTTAGCGTTCGAAACGAAGCCTAAATAAATAACAAATTTTCCATCCACAACTTGGCATCACAAACACTGAACTTTTGACACAGACAAATGGAGGAAGCCAAGTGGTACTCCATACCTCTCATCATATTCTCTCTCCTCCTACTCTTCTTCCTCTTGAAGCTCTTGACATCAAAACAAGAGAGATACAAGAATCTACCACCAAGTCCACCTGGGCTTCCCATCATAGGCCATCTTCATCTACTGAAAGAGCCACTGCACCAAACTCTTCAAGCTTTTTCAGACAAGTATGGGCCCATCATCCTCCTCCGTTTGGGACCCAAAAAGGTGGTTGTCGTCACCTCTCCTTCCGCCGTTGAAGAATGTTTCACGAATAACGATGTGGTCTTCGCCAACCGGCCCCGGAGCCTCGCCGGAAAACACCTCAACTACAACAACACCAATATGGGTGTAGCTCCATATGGTGAACTTTGGCGCAATCTCAGGTAGATTTGATTTGAGTTGGGTAATGTATTGGTTTGATTCTAAAATATACTGTAAAAATAATCAATTTGATTTGATTGATTCGAATCAATCAATCAAACTTATCCCAAAAAAATGTTTTAACCATTTTTGATAAAAGAAAATTATCTCCCATCCCGACCTTTTTTATTTATTTAAAATTTCACTAAATTTGAATAAAAATATGACGGTTGAAAATTTGATGTAAGATTCGGTTTACGAAATATTAGAGACAACGAAAAGGTATCTCAAAACATTTCAAACCTTTCGTTGGATGACCCAAAAGCGTAAGATCCACTGGCCAGTCGGCTAAAAAAGGCTTCGAGATGATTTTTAGGAGAAGATTTTCTTAGTCCATAGCATATGTTTGTTTGGTTTGACATTGATTTGGTGAAAATTCTGTCTCCGTTGATACAAGTTAGATGAAATGATTGGACTTCACTTTTAACTTTTGATTCATCAATTTTGAATGTGATGAACTAATTGATGAAAGATTTGAGAGAATTTAAGCTGTGTTTGGTTGAGAATTTGAGAACAGATTTAGAAAATAAAACGAAGAAAGAGCGTAAAACTAAGTGAAATGTAATATTTCACTTATTTTTTATTTTATTTTTTTCTATTTCTAAATTCCTTTCAAAATTTAGGAAAAATGTTTTTGTTTTGTTTCGTTTTGTTTTTTAAATTTAATTTGGGGCAATAGAAATGTGCAGTATAGTGTTGAGAACTCAGTTGGGTTGTTCGGAGGTTTACATTGCGTTTCGAACTCGGATTTGTTCTCTCTTGATAAGGCGTTTACTGGTTAGGCATTTTATTCTTTTATAAGTGAAAGATTTTGTCAGATTTTCATTAAATTCTGAAATGGTGGGGATTATGGTGGGCTAATTAGCCCATGTAATCTTGTAAGTTTGGCTGTTTGGTGGTTTGGAATGAGGGTAAAGGGATCTCAAGAAGAACATTTCTGTTTGGTTGAGTTTTCACAAACTTATTTTCTGATTTTTTTTTTTTTTTTTGAAAAATTAAAATTAGTTAGACAGAAATAAATGTCAAAAAAAGATTGAATTTTTAAAAACTATTACTGTCCCTGAAAAGGGAAAATCATATGAAAATAACAAGCATTTTTGTTTTTTTCGTTTTTTCACCAAATTAGTTTTTGCTTTCTTGCTATGCTAACCACTGCTTTCTCTGTTTCTCCTCTCCTCTCTAATGTTTGTGGTTATAATCAACATATATTTTTTCTTTGCCGTCAAAAAAAAAAAAACAAAAAAATGAAAAAGAAAAAAAATGTGACATATTTTCACAAAAGGAAAATGATATTCTTCTAAAATTTTCAGTCATTTATCATTAGTGTCAGTAGGAGTTTTGATATTAAGAAATATCATAATGGGTTTTGTTATTACTTAATAGGTCTATAATTCTGTCACTATCATTATGTATGTAATATTTTGATTCAATTTATGTTTGTGTATTATTACTCTTTACAGAAACAATTCTACGTTTACATGTCCATTGTCTCTATTATGCATTGTCCATTGTCTCAGTAGAGGATTGGTTGGTCTTGGTTCTAAAAAACAAAAACCAACTATGTTTGGTTCGGTTTTGCATTTAGTTCTAATCTGAAGTAAACTGACTCGTGCATACTCTAATCTCAGGCATATTACGACCTTGGAGATGTTGTCGACTACTCGCCTAGACAAGACATCTAGTATACGAGGAGAGGAAGTGAAGTTCTTGATGAATCAACTCATGAAGAATTGTGGTAGTGGTGGGTATAGTAAGGTGGACTTGAACTCCAAGTTTTATGAGCTCTCATTTAATGTTATGACTATGATGATGATGGGGAAGAGGTTCTATGGAGAAAGTGTGGAGGATATTGAGGAGGCCAAGATCTTTCAGAATCTGATGAGAGAACATTTTGAACTTGTCAAGAAAGCAGATCCAGCAGATCTTTTTCCGGTTTTGCAGTGTGTGGATTTGTTTGGGACTCAGAAGAAAATGATAGCCAACGCGAAGAACATGGACAAGTTTTTGCAGAAACTAGTCGATGAACATCGGAGAATCAGTGTATCAACAAAAATGAAGACACTGATCCACAATTTGCTGTCTCTGCAAGAAACAGAACCTGAGTTCTACACCAACGAGATTATATATGGGATTATAATGGTAAGATCCCTATGACATTGATGTTACTTTGAATAATATATAAGTTTTAGATAATCAGAAACCACTTTCCAGATTTCAGAATTATTTTCAATATTTATGCTGCTTTTGAAACAGAGAGTAGTTTAATATGCTTCTATGTTTTTAACCTTGAAATTAGAAACATTGGATTCCATTGCATTTGCTCTACCTAGTTGCACTAATTGGAGAGTTGGTAGCTCTCATGTGACATTATTCCAGCATAGAAAAATAATAAAACATGTCAACACTCATTTTTTTTTATCAATATTCAGTAGTAGTTGAAATTAGTGCATCAACCAGTTCATTGAGTTAGAGAGTAAGCACTAATTTTATTTTATTTATTTATGATCAATTTCCTTTATGTATGACTGTCCTCATGAAGTGAAATATATAGTTGTGTTTGTGCATATACAATATATAATAGATCACAATAGGATGACATAACAGTATTCAACACTATTGATTGATGCCAAGCATGTGTAACATTATGATTTTGAATTTCTAATGTTTATCATATTTTTTTGTTAAGTAATTTGAAATCTACCCTCGTCTACACACTTTTCTTTTTGGGCTTTGATAGGGACAAAAATGGTGCTATAGAAATGAAATAGAACACTTTACATGGCGCATGGTGTGGACAGGTATTGCTAATTGCTGGGACTGAAACTTCATCTACTACTATGGAATGGACAATGTCACTACTCCTCAACCATCCAGATGCAATGACAAAAGTTAAAACAGAAATTGATGCTCACGTTGGACAAGATCGCCTCATAGATGAACAAGACTTACCCAAGCTAAATTACCTATCAAATGTAATAAATGAAGCACTTAGATTATATTCACCTGTCCCACTTCTACTTCCACATGAAGCATCTGAAGATTGTACAGTGGGAGGTTATGATGTCCCACGCGGCACGATGTTGATGGTAAATGCATTAGCAATTCATAGAGACCCCAAGATATGGGAAAATCCGACAAAGTTCATGCCAGAGAGGTTTGAATCAGAGAGTGCTGGAGATGGGTGTAGGTTGATCCCCTTTGGCAGTGGGAGACGTGGTTGTCCTGGGACTAACTTGGCAAAAAGGATTGTTGGGTTGGGACTAGGAGCTTTGATTCAGTCATTTGAATGGAAGACAATTAATGAGGAGGAGGTGGATATGGCCGAAAGTTCTGGCCTCACAATGCCCAAGTTGAAGCCTTTGGAGGCCATTTGCAAGCGACGTCCATCCATGAGCAGGCATTATCTTATATGAGGGTTTTTCATGCAGTTTTTTTTTTGGGGGTGGGGATTGAAAAAAATTGGAAATTTACCCATAAGTCTCGTCTTAAAAAATAATTATATGAGAAAGTCTTATGAATTCTCTTGTAAACTATTAAGTCCCATTAAATTTGAGAAGATACTCCATGAGGTACTTCTACTATATTTCTTAGAGATTCTCAATGTGGGTATGTTTAATTTGTGCACTATTATTTTATTAAACTTTTACAAAATGTGTCATTCTTAAAATGGGACAATGAGACATCATTTTAATGTGTACTATTATTTTATTAAACTTTTACTAATATGGGTTCATTTTACTAATATGGGTTCATTTTAATGTATACGGGGGGCAAATATCCAGGCGAGTCCGTACTCCTTTCTTCCAATCTCCTGTCTGTTCGATCGACCTACGAGCACAACGGCGGTGAGCTACCCGGCGGTGTGTGACCGGAAAACCCCTCTGACGATCAAGTCAGAACACACACACAGGGGATAGATAGAGAAAGGGAGAGTGTAGAGTGTTTATCTCACCAAATGTTCATTTGTCTCAGCATGGGGGCGTAGACTCGCTTATATATCTTCTGCGCCCCAAATCTACTCCCATTAGTCTCTCGACACGTGGTGCTGCTATCCCATCTATCAGCGCAAAATCTAGCTGAACATCACCTAACCAAACTGCCAGCCCACACTACTGGGAGCTCGGCAGCTGGGCTGCAGTATCTCGGCTGCCAAAGGCCGTGCTGTGTTGCTAGCCAGAGCGCTCCGCTCGCCAAGCTCAATGACGACCGAGCTCGGTTGCATTCCGGTATAGCCGAGCTCGGGATAGCTCATGCTGGTTAGCTGTCGGCCTTCTTGCCGGGCTAACCCACGAACCGTGGAACCCAGTGAGGCAACGGACATCTTGGCCGAACCATCACTCGACCGGTTTCTACACCCTGAAGCCAAGTAGGTCGGTCCAACCATGCCTTGCCTTAACCGAGCAAAACCTTTCCGGACGGACCCATACTACCACGACCCAACTGTGTTCGGCCCAAATCTGCCTGGCCATTACCACGGCCCAATCCAGATCATAAATCTCCTTCTCAATTGCCCCCTAATCCCGTTCGCGCAAGCGTGACTGGGATTATTTGTTCTGACCGGGGTAAACTCTTCCTCGGTCCTTGGTTTGCAAGACGACAACCGGGCTAGTTGATACGACTGGCTTCCGAACTTGCCCGGTCAACGCCTCGACTTGTCATCTTGTCTCTTCAGTACTGACGCCGCCGTCAATAGGGACACGTGTCATGCATTGATTGGCCTCGAGCAGCCAACCACCGCGTCCGTTGGCATTCAAATTTTTGACGGCCTTTTCACCTCTATAAACATGCCCTATCTCACTTCATTCCAACCTTACTGACTCTCCAGCCCCTCAGTTGTTTCAGAGCTCCTGCACCTCTTGCGAGCTTCGTTCCTGCCCTCCCTTGCGTTCGTGATCGAAGAACAAGCTCCTGCCCTCAACTGGTAAGTCCTTCGTATCCTTTTTTGATTACCTTTTCGCTTTATACTTCACATTTTAGGGCATAAATCATAGATTTTAGGGTATAGGCCCCCAAAACCTTCCCTAACCCTTCGTTCTCCTTGCTGTTCTTCATTTTCTCTGATGAACACTGAAGATCTGGGGCGGACCGGGCTCCAGGTCTTCCTTTGATCCCAAAGAGCATTAAGACCGAGCAAATTAAAGTTTGCCAAAAACTTAGAAGAAACCGGGGTAGGCAGAGAACTTGGTCGCTCGACCGGGCTAACATCTATTCCGCTTGAGCGACCGAGCTCCATGCGACTGGGGTGGTCTGGCACTCTTCATGACCGAGCTAAAGTCAAGCTCGTTTGCGCGACCGCGCTTCCACTTACACTTGCCATCCTTTTCCTGCAGAGTCCAAGGAGACCACTGACTCATTACCGAGGCTCTCAAAGACCGAGTAGCCATTAAGCACCAGTCTGTGCCAAACCACCTCTGCCGAGCTAAACCAGCCGGCTACACATGGGGCGCTTCCGCTTCCTTGTTGACACTCCGGCCGCCTTGGCCGTATTCCGGGAAGAGTATGGGATCCCAGCCGACGTCAACCTAGAGCTCGGCGAAATTGAGACAACACCTTGGGGCAGATTAGACCAGTGCCCCTTCACCGTGCTATCCATCATTGAAGGAGGCCTCCGCTTCCCGGTCAACCCACTGATGACCGAATTCTTGCGCCGCACCAGGCTAGCACCCACTCAAGTCTCAACCATCACTTACCGAATAATCAACGGGGTCCATGAGTTGAACAACCGGCTAGGAACCAACTTAGGTTTAGCCGAGATACTCCGTCAATACACCCTTGGGCACACGGGTGACGGCTGCGCCTATTACTTAAAAATTCGACCGGGTAAAGAAAAAATAGTGACCGGCACCCCAGACAAGGACTTACACGACGACAACTTTTTCTGGGTGTCTGGCAACTATGAAACGGCCGACGTATCGGGCTGGTTCATTAGCAAAAACTTCGGCGAGACATGTAAGCCGTGCTAACTGCTCGGTCAATTTATCTTTCTTCACTATTCTGTACTTACACTTTTCTTCTTTCCTTTGCAGCGATCCAAGCCTTGCAAGCCAACTACCACTACCCCAACGAAGCAGCCATCAGGACCGTGCTCCGTTACCGCAACCGGGATTGTAACGAGCTCCTCGGCTACACTCCAACATACCGGTACTCAGCTCCGCGCCGGAGTAAAGTCACTGACTTTCTCTGCGCTCCATCTCCGCCGCCAGAGCCCACGTTGCCAGACGTCCCCTTCATTCGTTTAACCGAGGCAGAAGAAATGGCCAAAAGGAGCCGAATCAAGAACCTAATCACCGCCACCTCAACCGAGATCCCAACCATCTCAACCCGCTCTCCTGCTGCCGGACAGTCCAGCGAGACCGTGGTTGCATTGGTTTCTCCGGCCGCCGGGCAAGCCAGCAGAGACACAGGCCGGGCTGGCAAAAGGCCTCGTGCAGACCCTTCTGCCGAGCTGGTAACCGAGCTTAACACCGAGCAGCCCGCTGTCACCGTCGACCCAACACCGGCATGGAGGCCCCAGCTCAAGCACCGGGGTAAGGAGATCCCGGCAACAACTTCCGTCAAAGGCGACAAGGAGCATCTGCTCGCCTTTGACCTTTCCAAGGCACTGCTTCTACCGAGCGACGTGGTCGGCAATGACCACGTGCCGGACACACGTTTGATAAAGTCCTCGGTCAAGTCTATGACCAGGGTAAGAACTTTGCACATTTTGCTAAAAAAATTTCAAGTGTTTGTTCGGTTTCCTTTCTAATCAAAATTTCTTTTTGCAGGCCATCCAGAATCAACACTTGGTCATGGAGCGGATCCACCGTCTCCGGCAGAAGGCCAGCGATTCTGCCAGCCAGGTTGCCAGCCTCCAAACCGAGCTCGGGCGGGCCAAGTCTTCTCTGCAAATCGCGAATGCGGACAACACCAAATTGCTCAGCCAGCTTGGTGCCGCCGAGCAGGAAAGAGATGCAATAAAGGCCGAGCTGGAGGCCTTGAAACAATCAAGGGAGAAGGAACTAGAGGACACCAATAATGCCGGCTTCAAGGAGGTCGAGGTGAGCTACACAAAGCAGTTCATGCCACCCAAGATATCTACTTCAAGGCGGGTTGGAAGACTGCTTGTGAACAGCTCGGCCAAGGACTTGGGACCGACATATTTGCCTCTCCTCCAACTGTCTTCTTGCCGACTTACCTTGTGCCATACGCCAACGATGTCTTCAGTGCATTGCAGGCTGAGGCCGAGGAAGGGGGAGAAGAAGAAGCCGAGGAAAATGCTGAAGAAGAGAACCATCCACAGCAGCCCGGCACCCAAGACCAGATAGCAACAATCAACCTGGAGCCAACCGGGGACGAATTCACCGACCTTTCTCCGTTAGAGTAGTTTTCTGTCTTTCTTCCTTTTGGTTCACAAATGTAACCGGCTATCCGCCCCTCCTCTTGTAACTACTTTGCTTATTAATGAAAATTTCGATTTTGCCAAGTGTTTGCACGTTCTTAAAGCCACAAAGTTTCATCTGAACAAAATATCCCGGCAAAACTAATCATCTTGTTAGCTTATTCAACCGGAATAAAACGTCACAGCTTTGATCACAAAGAACAGGCTTGAGTTAACACATGAAGCCATTCAACCGGAGTAAAACATCTCGGTTGGAACCTCAGAGTTGAGCAAATCATCAACTCGTTCGACCGGAGTAAATCATCTCGGTTGGAACCTCAGAGTTGAGCAAATCATCAACTCGTTCGACCGGAGTAAATCATCTCGGTTGGAACCTCAGAGTTGAGCAAATCATCAACTCGTTCGACTGGAGTAAATCATCTCGGTTGGAACCTCAGAGTTGAGCAAATCATCAACTCGTTCGACCAGAATAAATCATCTCGGTTGGAACCTCAGAGTTGAGCAAATCATCAACTCATTCGACCGGAATAAATCATCTCGGTTGGAACCTCAGAGTAAAAGCAACAATCAAAATGCTAAGGCAAAGATGAGACACTTCTATATATTGACAAAAAGAATATTACATTCTGAAGTGTAAGGCAAAAAATTTCTTTGCACAAAAAGAAAAGAAAAGCTAAAAATAGTACAATTTGAGGTTGGCCGCATTCCATGGCCGGGGTATTCCTCTACCCTCCAGGTCCTCCAAGTGGTATGCCCCCTTGCCCGCCAGACCGGTTATCTTGTAGGGTCCTTCCTAGTTTGCCCCTAATTTGCCTTCACCTGGCACCAGGGTGTTGCCCATGACCTTCCTCAAAACCCAATCGCCTACTTTGAACAGTCTGGGGTGCACCTTCTTGTTATATTTTCTAGAAAACTCTTGTTGGTAGGCGGCCACATGGATGAGAGCCTTTTCCCGGCGTTCTTCCACGAGGATGGCATCAGAATTCAGCTCGGGCTCAAAACTTTCACTTCTGAGGGGTGGGCATACCAAACTTCCAAAGGGATGGACCGCCTCCATGCCGTATGCCAAGGCAAAAGGAGTTTCCCCGGTAGATCGTCGCGGGGTTGTTCGGTATGCCCAAAGGACGCTGGGAGTTCCTCGGCATCTTTTCCCTTGGCTTTCTCAAGCCTTTTCTTCAACCCATCAAGAATAGTCTTGTTTGATGCTTTGGCTTGACCGTTAGACTGCGGGTAAGCCGGAGTAGAGTTGTAGAATTCAATCTTTAAGTCTTCACAAAATCCTCTGAAAAGGCGGCCGTCAAATTGGGTGCCGTTATCCGAGATAAGAATTTTGGGGACGCCAAACCGCGTTACCACATTCTGCCAGAGAAACCGCTTGACGTCTTTCTCCTTGATTGTTGCCAAAGGCTCTGCTTCAACCCATTTGGTGAAGTAGTCTGTGGCTGCGATGAAGAACTTCCGGTTGCCTGGTGCAGTTGGGAGTGGCCCCACTATATCGAGCCCCCACATCGCAAAGGGCCAAGGGCTGGTAAGGGGAAAAAGTTCTCTGGCTGGTTGGTGAATTTGGTGGGCAAACTTCTGGCACTTTTCACACTTGCGAACATACTTCTACGCGTCGGCTTGCATGCACGGCCACCAGTAGCCTTGCGAAATAGCTCGGTAGGCCAAAGATCTGCCCCCTATGTGACTGTCGCAGATGCCTTCGTGAATTTCGTACAGGAAGGCGTCCACGCTACTCGGGTGCACACACTTTAGATACGGACCGGTAAAAGACTTCTTGTATAAAGCGCCTGATGGAGAGAGCCAAAACCGCTTTGACTTCACCCGGACTTTATGTGCTTCCTTCTTCTCGACTGGAAGGGTCCGGTCTCTGATAAAAAGGATAATGGGGTCCATCCATGAAGGACCTAGCTCGGCGCAGAGAACTTCGCTCTACCCGGTTTCCTCAATGCTGGGCCGCGGAAAGAATTCAATCACGAAAGGGTTAAAAGATGTGCTATCGACCATGGAAGCAAGGTCGGCCAATTCATCTGCTCGGCCATTTTCTTCTCGGCCAATCTGTTGGACCCTTATTGCCTGGAATCGCTTGATGTGGTCTCTGACCAGAACCTGGTACTTCATCATTCTGTCGTGCTTTGCTTCGTAAACCTCAGAAACTTGGTTAACCACAAGCTGGGAATCACTGTAAACCATTAGCTCGGATGCGTGCATCTGAAGCACGCTCTTGAGCCTGGCCAAAAGCGCTTCGTACTCAGCCTCGTTGTTTGAGGCAGGGAATCCGAGGGTGATAGAATGTTCGATAGTCAGCCCGTCTGGCGAAATCAAAACTATACCTAGCTCGGCACCGTGACGGTTCGAGGCTCCATCAACAAAAAGTTTCCTCATTTCGCCAACAAAGAGCTTCCAACAGTCGGAGGGGTCCTGAGAGGCTTGAAGGTTGATGGGATCACGGTTGTTTGGCTGTTTGGCTTCAAGTTCTGTGCTGTGCGGTTCCACTTTAGCCCCCCTCGGCGATTCAGCGCCGGACTCAGCAAGTTGATTCGTAATGCCTAAGTCCGTAGGCGAATCGCTGGGTTGCAGTATTATGCCGGCTGCAGGCTCTGTGCTAAGCGGTTCCACTTCTTCCTCCCTTGGTGATACGGTACCGGACGGAGCAGGTTGGCCGGGGATACCCAACTTCGTCATCACATTGCCAGGCTGTGGTATTGTACTAACCGAAGGTTCTTCGGTGGGGCGCGCAAGTTCCGCGTCGCCGTCATCGCCTAGCTGTGTTATTGCGGCCTGGCCTGCATTCACCTCCTCATCTACCGCGGCAATATCCACCGGGCATACCGGATGAGTTCCAGGTGAGAATTCAGCAACGAAGTCGGCCAATGTCTGAGCTTTTATAGCAGTTCGTGGCTGGAATTTGACGTCGAATTGTCCCAATTCGATCGCCCACTTGAGGATTCGACCGGAGAAGTCCGCCCGTTCGAACAAGGCTTTGAGGGGGAATTCGGTCAAAACGATGATAGTATGAGCATGGAAATAGTGCACCAACTTCCTAGAGGCCATCATCAATGCCAATGCAATTTTTTTCAACGGCAAGTATCTCAACTCAGCTGGTAGCAAGGTTTTGCTGACGTAGAAGATGGGGAGGTGCTTGCTTCCTTCTGACCGGACAAGCACCGCACTGACTGCATGTTGGGAAACGGCCAGATAAAGGAAAAGTTCTTCGCCGGGCTGTGGTGTGACCAATAGTGGCGCTGAAGAAAGATACTTCTTCAGCTCAACCAAAGCCCGGTCACATTCTGCATCCCATAAGAACTTGGATTTCAAAGCTTGAAAGAACGGGCGGCAGCGATCTGATGATCGGCTTATGAATCGGTTAAGCGTGGCAGCCATTCCGGCCAGATGCTGCACGTCCTTAGCCGAGCTAGGCTGTTTTAACTCTTGTACGGCTCGGATTTGTATGGGGTCTGCCTCGATGCCTCGGTTTGTGACTAGGAAGCCCAAGAATTTTCCGGATCCTACACCAAAGGCACACTTAGACGTATTCAGGCGTAGCTTGTGCAGTTTGAGAATGGCGAACATCTCGGCCAAGTCGAACAAGTGGTCTGCTTGATGCCGGCTCTTAACCACCATATCATCAATATAAGCCTCCATTGTCCGACCTAGCAGAGGAGCGAACATCTTGGTCACCATCCTTTGGAAAGTTGCCCCGGCGTTCTTCAAACCAAAAGGCATGACTCTGTAGCAGAAGAGTCCCCTCGGTGTAGTGAATGAGGTGATCTCGCGGTCGGGGCCATGCATGGCAATCTGATGATAACCGAGGTAGGCATCCAAGAAACTGAGCCTGTTATGTCTAGCCGTTAAGTCCACGAGCTGGTCTATTCTAGGCAGTGGAAAGCTGTCTTTAGGGCAAGCTCGGTTGACGGTCTTATAGTCGACACAAACTCGCCACTTCCCATTCTTCTTTGGTACAACAACTGTGTTTGAAATCCATCGAGGGTAGTGCACTTCCTGAATAGCTCGTGCCTCAAGCAAGTTCTTCACTTCCTCTGCAACTACCTCGGCGTGATGCAACGCCGATCTCCTTGTTCGCTGAATGACGGCTTGACTCCGGGAGAAGGTTTAGGTGATGGCAAATAAAACTCGGATCGAGGCCGGGCATGTCATAAGGCGACCATGCGAAGACTTCGATATTGGCCATCAAAAACTCAACCATCTCGGTCCTTTCTTGTGCGGTAAGGCTTGAACGAGAGAAGAAGAACCTGTCCGGACTCTCTGTATCAATTCGCACTTCGACCAATTCTTCGATGGCTTTGTCCTCGGCCCTAGTGCCCACATCGTCAAGGACTCCTCGGTCTTCCGGTCCCTCTATCATTTGGACGAAGCCTTTGGCAGCTCGGCTCCCGTTGACTGCCACGAAGCATTGCTTCGACATGACTTGATCCCCCCAAATCTCCTCAATTGCCCCCATAGCTGAGGAAAATCTCATCACCTGATGGAGGGTCGACGCTACGGCTTGCATAGCGTGAAGCCATCCCCTTCCAAGGATCAGGTTATACGTGGACGGCACTTGCAATACCTAGAACTCCACTTGCTTGACCACAGATCCCGCTTTGACCGGCAGAATAATCTTTCCCAAAGGCCACTCAGGTTGTGAGTTGAATCCAACCAGTGGCGAAGTGGCCGGGGCCAAGTCTGTATCTCCGAGTTTGAGCTGCTTGAATGCGTCGTAATACATGATCTCGACCAAGCTTCCCTGGTCGATCAAGATGCACTTGACATCTAATTCCTTGACGTGGAGAGTGATCACCAAGGCATCATTGTGCGGTGTCTAAATGCGCTCTAAGTCTCTTGTAGAGAAACTGATCACGTCTTTCTCTTTGGTCTTCCCCCTCTTGATCGCGGGCTGGACCGACAAAACTTTCCTCATGTGTTCCGCTTTCTTGATCATACCTTGGAGTTCACACACACGCGCCGGTTCCATAATGCCATGGATCACATTAACAATGCCCTGAGGGGATGCGTCCAAGTCATCCGGTCCACGCGGATCAACCGGAGCGGGATGCGCGGCTTTAACACCCCCATCAATGTAAAGGTCCAGGTGTCCAGCTGCGACTAGCTCTTCCAAGTGTTGCCTCAAAGGCAAACAGTCCTCTGTCCGGTGGCCGCGCTCCCGGTGAAATGTGCAACGGTACCGCGGATTGAAACCCTTCTGTCCGTCGCCCAACTTAGCAGGATTGAAACCTTCTGTCCGTCGACCACGCTTGTACTGTGTGATTGCAAGGTTGACCGGGCAATCCAAGATCTCGTTGAAGGTTTCCCAGTATCTGGAGTTGTATGCCTTGAGCGTGTCGCTCGGCTCTATTTTGACACTAAGAAGGTGGTCAACTTCCTTTGGCGTTTTGGTGTTGGTCTTGAAACGTGTCACGAAGGCTTCCGCCAACTGATGCCACCTTGCGATGCTTCCCTCCGGCAACCTCTCGAACCACTTCAAGCCCAGCTCGCCCAAACTTGACGGGAAAATAAGGCACATAAGAGTGTCGTTTCGCCTATGTCCGGCCATGACCTGTCGGAAGTGGCTTACATGCATTTATGGATCAATTTTTCCGTCGTAGAGGGTGAACTTTGGCTAGAGGAAGCCCGTCGGAAGTGGTGTTATTTCTATTTCCAGGGAGAAAGGAGTGGCGCTCAGCCTTGCCAGGTCTGTGTCTAAAAGGAGAGGCGCAGCTAGGCGGGGTGGAGGCATTCCGACCTCTTCACTGGCGTGGCCCCCATAGGATAGCCGCTGGAACACCGGCACTCTCTGAGCTTCCCGCCAGCGAGCCCGTTCCTTCAAGACTGCCCATAAGTCCTCTGAGCAAGCGGAATAGGAATACCTCGACGTCGTCGCCGGACGTGAGGGTTGATAGGTGTTGTCTTGCGCGCTGGACCTCTGTACGTGCGCGTTGGAATCTCCAACCTTGTAACTTCTGGTGATTGAGATGGACGGAGTATGCCGCTGGCTCTGACTGCATGAACGGTAGGTTGGGTGCGCTCACAGTGATCTCCCACTCCAACTACACCCTTTCCTTTAACATGCCGCTTGAGATCCTCCATCTCTGCCGCCATTCTCCGGATGACGGCGTCTTGGTCCCTTAACTTGTGTTCCAGTCGTCTGGCGTGCGATTCTCTTCGCCGCCGGTGACCGTCTGGACTCCGAGAATGACCAAAGCTTCTTCCGTGCTTATGTCGCGCGTCTCTTGAGTGTCCTCCTGGGGATGTCTCTAGGTCCTCCATTGGAGGAATGGCGGGATGTCCTTCTCTCCGTCTGCCTAACTCCGGGGTAACTTCGTCGATGACAGACAATGGAATCTCGTCGTTGTTCGCCATGGACGGCGATCAGATGAGTCTAGAAGACAAGGTTTTGTCTGTCAAGTTCCCACAGACGGCGCCAATTGTACGGGGGGCAAATATCTAGGCGAACCCGTACTCCTTTCTTCCAAGCTCCTGTCTGTCCGATCGACCTGCGAGCACAACGGCGGTGAGCTACCCGGCAGTGTGTGGCCGGAAAACCCCTCCGACGATCAAGTTAGAACACACACACAAGGGATAGATAGAGAGAAGGGAGAGTGTAAAGTGTTTATCTCACAAAATTTTCATCTGTCTCAGCATGGGGGGCGCAGACTCGCTTATATACCTTCTGCGCCCTAAATCTACTCCCATTAGTCTCTCGACATATGGTGCTGCTTGTCACGACCCAAACCCGGCCCTGTGGGTTATGCACCGTAACTGGCCAGTAATCCGAGATTACCGAAGGCCTGCTTAACAGTAATACAGTTTAACAGAGTTCAGGGCCTGGCGGAAGCCAATACAATAAATAACTAGTGTCCATTGAGCTGTGAAAACCTGTATGCCAAAAACATTTTTCATGCATTCATACAGTTCAAAACAGTACGGTCTATATACAGTCTATACGATCATATACAAACATTCAGTATGGGGACCTAATCCCTCGATAACAGTGCAATAGAACAGTAAGCAGTCTATACAGTGATACAAAGCAGTGAGGAGACCGACGGGAAAACCAAAACAAAATCCCAAAGCCATAACATGGCAACACGGAACCTCACAGTGAGGCACATAGGCTGGCTTGACAAAACTGGGGACCAACCCACGCTCCTAGCTCCGATCTGGCTGCTGAGAACCTACATATATATATAAACAGTGAGCTAAAGCCCAGTGAATAACTTAAAGCGTAAAGAGGTTATGAATGAATGTCCTTACAGTAATGAAAACAGTTCATTTAAACAGTATTTCGATCTTTCAGTATTTCAGTCAATCAGTCATATGTGGTACACCCATTAGCCTATAAACAGTAGGTCCAAAAGGACGGGTCTTAACAGACCCAACAGTAATGATGGCCAATCATTCAGTAAACAATATGGTTCCACAAGGGAACCGACAGAGCTCTGTAACAGTAACAGTAAACAGTAAGTGCTAAGGATGCCATAATACAGTTCAGAATACAGGACATACATTCATTCAGTAAATAATAACAGTTCAATAAACAGTCCAGTTCAGTATTCAAAAGATAACCATTTTGAACATATCTTTACACAATCGTTACTCACAAAGATTGGGCTAATAGCAGCTAGAGCGCGTCCCCGAGAGCCAACCCTAAACAGTTAACAAATAGAACACACACTAAGTTTCACAGTCGGGAAGGATGATAATTAAATCCCTAAATTTCCTCGGTGTGGTTCTACGCCTAAATCCTCATTAAGATGTCTTAAACTAGGCCTAAGAATGCCTAGGATGGGATGAGGATGCAAAAATACAGTTGGAAGGCATTTTTCAAAAGTTGCTGAAAACAGGGGTCTCGCTCGAGCGAGCCTTCCTTCGCTCGAGCGAGGTTGCAAAATCAAAGGCTTCGCTCGAGCGAACAATCCTTCGCTCGAGCGGTCTGATGAAACAGTAAAAGTACTGGATGCTCGATTTTTACGCGCGATACCATGCTCGATGCTCGCTCGAGCGGAGCCCTGAATAAAGGTGCTCGCTCGAGCGAGGAATCCTTCGCTCGAGCGAAGAAGCCAAATCTGGAATTTCCAGATTTGCCTTCCAAGCTCAAACCAAGCATTCTCAACTCAATTCTCGACCTCTTGGGCCCAAATTCTGGAAAATACATCTACATTCAATATACAACAAGTTTCAAAAGCCAATTTGTACATGCAAGGGCCAAGAGTTGGTCAATTAAAGCCATGTTTCAAACCCATTTTCATGAACATGGAGAAATGCTAACATGCATGAAATTTAACCAAATTCAACCTTCAAAACTTGTCCAAATGGACTCATTTCTTCAAGAATATGCTGAAAACATGGACTTATGCACAAATGTGAGCTTGCATGTGAGATTTTCATGAAGTCCATCCTCCAATCTTGACAATATGAACATGCATGCATGAGATAAGCTCTAATTCAACTCTTTGAAACCAATTTATGGTCCTACTCTACAATGGAGTATGAATCATGCAAGAACAAGTTTAAGGACAACAATGAAGACTTAAATTTCTTACCTAAGTCTTGTATTCAAGGTGTGGGAGCTAAATGAGCAATCTACACTTCAATTCTCAAGCAATACTTCAAATTTTCAAGCCAAACCACAAGAATGAACTCAATTCTCTCCCTCTTCCTCACTTGGTCGGCTATAGGCTCTCAAAGTGGCTGATAACATGTATTTGTTCAAGTGTTCAAGTGTAATACAAACCCCTTGTGTAGGATAGTGGCCCACTTAGTGGCATTTTGGTAATTAAGTCCAAGTTTGCAATTAACTCATGTTTAATCTAATTTAATCATACCTAATCCATTTTCAGATAAATATACCATTAAATCACAAATATTCTACTGATTCCAAAACCTCTAAACGGTTCCTAATTCGGCCGCCGATAAGGCCTTCAATTAGCTGTTTAAACACATAAATTTAAACAGGTAATCAATCAATCAAACAGATGCAATATGCAATTTAATAGATAAACTTATTCAATTTCAGTTTCGATTTCAATCAGTCCATTCAGTACTTCAGTTAATTCAATTATCAGTCATTATCAGTTCAGTTTAGTAGTAACCAGTAGCTAATTCAGTAGTTTATCGGTAATCAGTAAGAGGGTTGTTACAGTCTCCCCTCCTTATAAGGAGTTTAGTCCTCTAAACTCGAGTTACCTTCATTCTGGAAGAAAACAGGATTCAGCGGGAACAAATCAGGATATCGCCTAGCCATGTCATCTTCCCTTTCCCAAGTGGCATACACACCACCATGGTTCTGCCAGTCAACTTTTACTAATGGGATCTCTTTGTTTCTCAGTTTCTTGATCCGTCGGTTTACAATCTGTATAGGCCGTTCCTCGTAAGTGTAGTCGTCACTCAACACTACTCGAGTAGGCTCAATCACATGGAAAGGATCCCGGAGGTAATCTCTCAACGTCGAAATGTGAAAGACATTATGCATATGCTCCATTTCAGGAGGAAGTGCGACTTGATACGCCACCGGATTGATTTTCTCAATAATCTGATACGGTCCAACATATCGCGGTGCTAACTTGCCTTTGACTCCAAAACGAGTCTGGCCTTTCATTGGTGTCACTTTCACAAAAACGTGATCACCCACTTCATATTCTCTGTCCCGTCTTCTGACATCCGCATAACTCTTCTGTCTACTCTGTGCAATTTTCAGTCTTTGCTGTATTAGTTTTATCTTTTCAGTCGTTTCATACACAATCTCGGGCCCAAGCAAAGGCCCATCTCCAACTTCTGCCCAGCAAACTGGAGATCTACACTTTCTGCCATACAATGCCTCGAAAGGCGCCATACCAATACTCGAATGGTAGCTGTTGTTGTAGGCGAATTCAGCTAATGGCAAATGACTTTCCCAGTTTCCCTGAAAATCAAGCACACACATTCTCAATAGATCCTCTAAAGTCTGGATGGTCCTTTCTGACTGTCCATCTGTCTGAGGATGATAGGCACTACTCAGCCTCAATTCAGTACCCAGTGCAGTCTGTAGGCTTTGCCAAAACCTCGATGTAAACTTCGAATCCTTGTCAGAAACAATAGACACAGGCACTCCGTGCAATCTAACAATTTCATCAATATAGATAACAGCCAGTTGTCCGCGTAATTGTCGACAGGTAAGAAGTGAGCAGATTTGGTCAGTCTATCAACAATAACCAAATAGAATCCAACCTTTTCTGGAGCGAGGTAGTCCAACGATAAAATCCATCGTGATATGCTCCCATTTCCACTCTGGTATGGGTAAGGGTTGCAGTAAGCCTGCGGGTCGCTGATGCTCCGCTTTAACTTGTTGGCACTGGAGACATTTGGACACGAATTCAGCGATCTCTTTCTTCATTCCTGGCCACCAGAAATTCTGTTTCAGGTCTTGATACATTTTCGTATTCCCGGGATGAATCGAAAACTTCGAATTGTGGCCTTCTTGCAGAACTCTTCTTTTCAATTCCGAATCATTCGGTACACACAGTCTTTCTTGGAATTTCAGTACATTGTTGTCAAATTTGAACCCCGGTCTCGGTTTTGAATCTCTCTCTCTTCGATGATTTTCTTCAAGTAATCATCCAGTTGCTGTTTCTCTTTACTTCTTCAATCAATGCTGGTTGGCAGTAATGGCAGTTAAGGTTCCACCTTGTTCCTTCAAAACAATTTCAATCTCAGACTTTTCAAGGTCCCAAAGCAACTCCTTCTGTCCAGTCAGCAAACAGGCTAAGTTGGCAATTGACTTTCGGCTCAATGCATCGGCAACGGTATTGGCTTTTCCTGGGTGGTACAAATTTGTAGGTCATAATCCTTGATCAGTTCTAGCCATCTCTGTCTCATATTCAGTTCTTTCTGTGTGAAGAAGTATTTCAAACTCTTGTGGTCGGTATATACTTCACATGTTGCCCCATACAAATAGTGACGCCAAATTTTCAATGCAAAAACACTGCAGCAAGTTCCAAATCATGGGTTGGGTAATTCTTTTCATGCGGTCTCAACTGTCGGGAAGCATAAGCAATAACTCTCCCATTCTGCATTAAAACACATCCCAAACCCTTATGAGAAGCATCACTAAATACAGTATAACCATCCGTACCTGAAGGTAGAGTAAGGACCGGTGCAGTCACAAGTCGGGTTTTCAATTCTTGGAATACTGATTCCCTCTGGTCAGTCCAGTCAAATGATATCCCCTTCTGTGTCAACTGAGTCAGTGGTAAGGCAATCTTGGAGAAATCTTTGACAAATCTTCTGTAATATCCAGCTAATCCCAAAAAGCTTCGGACTTCAGTTACATTTGTTGGTCTAGGCCAGTTTACCACAGCTTCAATTTTCTGCGGATCAACAGAAATTCCATTTTTGCTAACAACATGCCCCAAAAACATAACATGATCAAGCCAAAACTCACATTTAGACAGTTTAGCATACAGTTTCTGTTCTCTTAAGGTTTGTAGGGCAAGTCTCAGATGGTGCTCATGCTCTTCAACAGTCTTAGAATAAATCAGTATGTCATCAATAAATACTACAATGAAATCATCAAGGTATGGTTTAAAAATTCTGTTCATAAGGTCCATAAATGCAGCAGGGGCATTCGTGACTCCGAATGGCATAACTAAAAATTCATAATGGCCATACCTCGTTCTAAAAGCAGTTTTATCAATGTCTTCTGGTCTCACTTTCAGTTGGTGATACCCTGATCTGAGGTCAATCTTGGAAACACTTGTGCACCCTGTAACTGATCAAACAGGTCATCAATACGCGGTAAAGGATATTTATTTTTACAGTTACCTTGTTCATTCGCGGTAATCAATGCACAGTCTCAGTGAACCATCCTTCTTCTTTACAAACAAAATAGGTGCACCCCACGGTGAAGTACTGGGTCTGATAAACTTCTTGTCTAACAGTTCCTGCAATTGTACTTTCAATTCCTTCAGTTCAGTTGGAGCCATTCTGTAAGGAGCTTTAGATATTGGTTGTGTACCCGGAACTACATCAACGGTGAATTCAATCTCCCTGTCAATCAAATCCCCTGGTAGATCATCTGGAAATACATCTGGGAATTCTCTAACTATAGAAATGCAATTCACATCAGTTTAACATCATTACTAGCAGATACAGTCAGTACAGAACACAGATATCCTTTACACCCCTTCCTAATCAGTTTGACATCTTTCACAGAAGAAATCAGATATGGAGGAGGCACTACTCCAACCCCATCAAATACAAATTCAGGTAAACCCGGTGGACGGAAAACAACTTGCTTGGTCATACAATCGATAGTAGCATGATATTTTTGTAACCAATCCATCCCCAATATTACATCAAAATGATCAATGTTTAACGGTAGTAAATCAATAAACAGATGCATATCCCCAACAATAATCTCACAAGCAGGATACATATATGCACATGTCATGGATCCCCCAACAGGTGATGATACCGCTAACAAGTAATTCATAGGTTCTAAGGGTCTATTCAATTTTCGTGAGAAAGCATGCGACACATAAGAATGTGTAGACCCCGAATCAATCAATACATATGCATTTTGAGCACAAATAGAGAGGATACCTGACACAACGGTTTCCGTATTTTGCACGTCTCCCGGTACTAGGGCAAACACTCGGCCCTGCCTCACAGGCTCTTTCCCGGTAGCTTTGGGGTTAGGCTTTGGTGCTACATTTGCTGCTGCTGCGCTCGGTGTAGCTTTACTACTAACTGGCGGAGCAGAAGGGCAGTCTTGAATTCTGTGGCCCACCTTGCCACATCTGAAACAGGCTCCCGTTATGCTGTGACAAACTCCCTTGTGCTTGTTGCCACATGTGGAGCAGGGTGGAATGAATCCACTCCCTTGGCTGGGGCTAGTTGTTGACCCCGTATTCTGTTTCTTGGTTGCAGGGTTATGCTTGCCTTTCTTAAACTTGAAACCATGCCTTTTACCATGCCATTCAGTTGTTGGTGTTTCAGTTTTCAGTGCTTCAATATTTGATTCGGCCATCAAGGCCCTGTCAAGAACACCCACATAAGTTGGCAATTTCAACATGTTGACTCGGTCAAGGATAGCAACATTCAGCCCGCCTTCAAATCTCCTGGCCTTCTTGTATTCAGTATCCACCATATGTGGTGCATATCGAGCAAGTCCGGTAAACTTTGTTTCATATTCAGCAACTGACATTGTGCCATGTTTTAACTGTTCAAATTCAGTGACCTTCCTGTCCCTAACACACTGAGGGAAGTACTTTTCGAAGAAGGCTACTTTAAACTGAGCCCAAGTCATAACTGTATATCATCACGAGTAAGCAATCCACCACCTTCTCGCCTCTTCTTGCAAGGTGAAGGTAGCTAACAGTACTTGTTTGCCTCCGAACACGGGAACACTTCAAACAGTTTCTCAGTCTCCAAAACCCATGCTTCAGCCTTCAATGGTTCAAGGCCTCCCTGAAAGGATGGCGGTTTCAACTTGCTGAATTTCTGGTAAGAGCAATAATATCCCCCTCATTTGCATTCACATTTTGCACATTCACATTTTGGTCCGGCTGTACGGAGGAGGAAGTGGGGGCTGTTGATTCTGTTGTTGATCTAGCCTTTCAATTATCAGTCCCATCATTTGTTCAAGTCTGGCCATTCTGGCCTCAGAGGATGATGATTCAGTTTCATTAGCAGCATTTGCATTATCCATTTTTCTATAAACAGTTATAACAGTTTCAATCATAAGCAGTTATAACAGTTATCATTATAAGCGGTTTAACATTTTAACATATAATCAGTCAGTCATAAGCACACACTTTTCAAATCCATGAGATGCCCTAATTGCTTTTCTAGGACACCCTATAGCTCATTTGGACACGTGTGTGCGGTATAACTCGTGGTTAAGTATCGCTCTGATACCACTCTGTCACGACCCAAACCCGGCCCTGTGGGTTATGCACCGTAACTGGCCAGTAATCCGAGATTACCGAAGGCCTGCTTAACAGTAATACAGTTTAACAGAGTTCAGGGCCTGGCGGAAGCCAATACAGTAAATAACTAGTGTCCATTGAGCTGTGAAAATCTGTATGCCAAAAATATTTTTCATGCATTCATACAGTTCAAAACAGTACGGTCTATATACAGTCTATACGATCATATACAAACATTCAGTACGGGGACCTAATCCCTCGATAACAGTACAGTTAGAACAGTAAGCAGTCTATACAGTGATACAAAGCAGTGAGGAGACCGACGGAAAACCAAAACAAAATCCCAAAGCCATAACATGGCAACACAGAACCTCACAGTGAGGCACATAGGCTGGCTTGACAAAACTGGGACCAACCCACGCTCCTAGCTCCGATCTGGCTGCTGAGAACCTACATATATATATAAACAGTGAGCTAAAGCCCAGTGAATAACTTAAAGCGTAAAGAGGTTATGAATGAATGTCCTTACAGTAATGAAAACAGTTCATTTAAACAGTATTTCGATCTTTTAGTATTTCAGTCAATCAGTCATATGTGGTACACCCATTAGCCTATAAACAGTAGGTCCAAAAGGACCGGGTCTTAACAGACCCAACAGTAATGATGGCCAATCATTCAGTAAACAATATGGTTCCACAAGGGAACCGACAGAGCTCTGTAACAGTAACAGTAAACAGTAAGTGCTAAGGATGCCATAATACAGTTCAGAATACAGGACATACATTCATTCAGTAAATAATAACAGTTCAATAAACAGTCCAGTTCAGTATTCAAAGATAACCATTTTGAACATATCTTTACACAATCGTTACTCACAGAGATTGGGCTAATAGCAGCTAGAGCGCGTCCCCGAGAGCCAACCCTAAACAGTTAACAAATAGAACACACACTAAGTTTCACAGTCGGGAAGGATGATAATTAAATCCCTAAATTTCCTCGGTGTGGTTCTACGCCTAAATCCTCATTAAGATGTCTTAAACTAGGCCTAAGAATGCCTAGGATGGGATGAGGATGCAAAAATACAGTTGGAAGGCATTTTTCAAAAGTTGCTGAAAACAGGGGTCTCGCTCGAGCGAGCCTTCCTTCGCTCGAGCGAGGTTGCAAAATCAAAGGCTTCGCTCGAGCGAACAATCCTTCGCTCGAGCGGTCTGATGAAACAGTAAAAGTACTGGATGCTCGATTTTTACGCGCGATACCACGCTCGATGCTCGCTCGAGCGGAGCCCTGAATAAAGGTGCTCGCTCGAGCGAGGAATCCTTCGCTCGAGCGAAGAAGCCAAATCTGGAATTTCCAGATTTGCCTTCCAAGCTCAAACCAAGCATTCTCAACTCAATTCTCGACCTCTTGGGCCCAAATTCTGGAAAATACATCTACATTCAATATACAACAAGTTTCAAAAGCCAATTTGTACATGCAAGGGCCAAGAGTTGGTCAATTAAAGCCATGTTTCAAACCCATTTTCATGAACATGGAGAAATGCTAACATGCATGAAATTTTAACCAAATTCAACCTTCAAAACTTGTCCAAATGGACTCATTTCTTCAAGAATATGCTGAAAACATGGACTTATGCACAAATGTGAGCTTGCATGTGAGATTTTCATGAAGTCCATCCTCCAATCTTGACAATATGAACATGCATGCATGAGATAAGCTCTAATTCAACTCTTTGAAACCAATTTATGGTCCTACTCTACAATGGAGTATGAATCATGCAAGAACAAGTTTAAGGACAACAATGAAGACTTAAATTTCTTACCTAAGTCTTGTATTCAAGGTGTGGGAGCTAAATGAGCAATCTACACTTCAATTCTCAAGCAATACTTCAAATTTTCAAGCCAAACCACAAGAATGAACTCAATTCTCTCCCTCTTCCTCACTTGGTCGGCTATAGGCTCTCAAAGTGGCTGATAACATGTATTTGTTCAAGTGTTCAAGTGTAATACAAACCCCTAATTGTGTAGGATAGTGGCCCACTTAGTGGCATTTTGGTAATTAAGTCCAAGTTTGCAATTAACTCATGTTTAATCTAATTTAATCATACCTAATCCATTTTCAGATAAATATACCATTAAATCACAAATATTCTACTGATTCCAAAACTCTAAACGGTTCCTAATTCGGCCGCCGATAAGGCCTTCAATTAGCAGTTTAAACACATAAATTCAAACAGGTAATCAATCAATCAAACAGATGCAATATGCAATTTAATAGATAAACTTATTCAATTTCAGTTTCGATTTCAATCAGTCCATTCAGTACTTCAGTTAATTCAATTATCAGCCATTATCAGTTCAGTTTAGTAGTAACCAGTAGCTAATTCAGTAGTTTATCGGTAATCAGTAAGAGGGTTGTTACACTGCTATCCCATCTGTCAGCACAAATCTAGCTGAACATCACCTAACCAAACTGCCAGCCCACACTACTGGGAGCTCGGCAGCCGGGCTGCAGCATCTCGGCTGCCAAAGGCCGTGCTGTGTTGCTAGCCAGAGCACTCCGCTCGCCAAGCTCAATGATGACCGAGCTCGGTTGCATTCCGGCATAGCCGAGCTCGGGACAGCTCATGCTGGTTATCCATCGGCCTTCCTGCCGGGCTAACCCACGAACCGTGGAACCCAGTGAGGCAGCGGACATCTCGGCTGAACCATCACTCGACCGGTTTCTGGACCCTGAAGCCAAGTAGCTTGGTCCAACCATGCCTTGCCTTAACCGAGCAAAACCTTTCCAGACGGACCCATGCTACCATGGCCCAACTGTGTTCGGCCCAAATCTGCCCGGCCATTACCACAGCCCAATCCAGATCATAAATCTCTCTCTCAAGTCTCGTCTTAAAAAATAATTATACGAGAAAGTCTTATGAATTCTCTTATAAACTATTAAGTCCCATTAAATTTGAGAAGATACTCCATGAGGTACTTCTACTATAAATGTGGGTATGTTTAATTTGTGCACTATTATTTTATTAAACTTTTACAAAATGTGTCATTCTTAAAATGGGACAATGAGACATCATTTTAATGTGTACTATTATTTTGTTAAACTTTTACTAATATGGGTTCATTCTAATATGTATTCATAAGAATATTTATGAAACTAAATGATTCATAAGTCATGGATATAAGATTTACTAGTAAATGTCAAAAAAAAAAAAAAAAAAAAAAATCATTCAGTTTTACTGTATAGAGAAAAATAATAAACCATATTGAAAAATCTAAAAATCTCAGAGATATTGATTTGTGATTATGTATCAATTTTAATCAATAAATAGCAATCCCAATCAAACAATCAAAGACAAATCGACACAACGATTTTACGTAAAAAAATCACAATTGGAGCGCCTCTAATTGTGATAAAAAAAAAAAAAAACTATGGGTAAAAGTCATAAAACAATCTACTAAGAAAATACAAAAGAATCACACAAATGTACTCTCAATTACTTAGCGAATCCACGCCCGAATCGAACCGACTCCTATGTGCCTCTTCTAGGCCCGTTTTCACCTCGGAATTGTTTTGTCCAACGTTGAATCCACAACGCCGATGTCGAATCCATAACGATGAGTCACTCCGAAATCCACCAAAGTTTTAGGCCCAAATTTCACGGAATCCAACGAAGAACAAATCTCTATTTTGTGATTAAAACAAAACAAACGAACCCTTTGATATAATTCACTCAATTCATGATATAAACTCTCACAGATATCAAGGAAATAAGCAAAGAAACTCAAGATAAAAACCCTAATATCCAAAAAGAAGATCTGGAAGTCATACCCTAAAACCTGACTAAATCGCAGCTTTTATAACAAATAGATTCGCGATTTCCGCTCGAGCGGAGTGACTAAAATGCATGTGATATCAAGGAACAGATATCAAACAGTTATCAAGGAAATAAGCAAAGAAACTCCAGATAAAAACCCTAATACTCAAAAAAAAGATCTGGAAGTCGTACCCTAAAATCTGACTGAACCGCAGCTTTTATAACAAATAGATTCGCGATCTCCGCTCGAGCAGAGTGACTAAAATGCATGTGACTAAACAAGGTCTACGCTCGAGCACAAGAATGGCCACTTGAGCCCAAAAAAACAATTCTTAGTACTTTTGCAGGCAAGTGAAACTTCTGAAAAGTCGCGATCTCCGTTCGAGCCCATGAATGGCTGCTCAAGCAGAAAAAGAACTTCGACTGTAATTTTACTTTTTGCTTCGGAGGCACTGCCCCTCAACCCCGCCTGGGTGCTGCCCTGGACTCGCTATAGTCAGCGAAGTGGCAAACATGAAGGGATTAAAATCATAAACTTCTCTGTAAGGTACAATTCGGGTTGGATTCGCATCTAAATACTCATAGCCTCACCGAAATAAAAAGTTGAATAAAATTACAACTAAAAGAAGTTTTGTTAAACAGAATTAGCAATAATAAAAACTTAACACATAGAGTTACATAATAGAGGCAACGGCTGTAATGTCTAAACTTGCTCTAGTGTTTATTAGTCTTAACAGAATTTTAGATTTTGTTTTTATGTTTGTTTCTTCGTTGGAAACTAGATTGTATTACTATAAAATAACATTAGACTTCTATTTTTCTAAATTCTTGTAATGATTTTTCCGCATCTTAATCTATATAATTAATTTTAATATATAATTTGTAGTGATTATATATGCAAATGTGATTACTAGTAAATAAACATTTGCTGACATACAATTTTACTTGCTAACATTATTATTAATATTTTTTTTGAATATATGCAGAGAATCCCACTCACAATTTACATATCACTTTACTCCTGTTTTTAATACCGAGTGGGTGGCGATGGGTAGGGATGTAATCGGTTCGGGACAGTCGGTGTTTAGGTGAAATTTTACACCGAATTCACAATGTCGGTTTTATTATATTGAAAATCAATACAGATCAAATTTTTTATCAAACCGCACCAAACCGCACCGATTCAATCGGTTCGGTTCCATGCGGTTTAATCGGTTTAAATGCTTTCAAAATTAAGTCATTTATTAAATTTATAGTATAATAAATAATTTATATAAAATATTAAATTAGCCATTTGTACACAATTTTAATCATATCTAATCTAACCATTCACAAAAATACAAATAAAAAATTAATAAATACTAAGGCTTGAAGCTTTTAGTGAATTAGAATTAGAAACAAAATATAATTTCAGAATCAAAGTCTTGACATCAAAACAAAACCAAAACTTAAAACAATCATCCCATAAGTCTAAACCACAAGTCTATCAAATAGAGTCAAAATATTCATTATATATTTAATATATATTATATGTAAATATATTCGGTCGGTTTCGGTGCAAATCGGTGTATAGTATACCAAAACCGGCACCGAACCGAAAACTAAAAAAAATTAATTTCCAAAACCGAATAGACCGATTCATATTAAAACACCGATTTTAATATTAATATTTTTTTTGAATATATGCAGAGAATCCCACTCACAATTTACATATCACTTTACTCCTGTTTTTAATACCGAGTGGGTGGCGATGGGTAGGGATGTAATCGGTTCGGGACAGTCGGTGTTTAGGTGAAATTTTACACCGAATTCACAATGTCGGTTTTATTATATTGAAAATCAATACAGATCAAATTTTTATCAAACCGCACCAAACCGCACCGATTCAATCGGTTCGGTTCCATGCGGTTTAATCGGTTTAAATGCTTTCAAAATTAAGTCATTTATTAAATTTATAGTATAATAAATAATTTATATAAAATATTAAATTAGCCATTTGTACACAATTTTAATCATATCTAATCTAACCATTCACAAAAATACAAATAAAAAATTAATAAATACTAAGGCTTGAAGCTTTTAGTGAATTAGAATTAGAAACAAAATATAATTTCAGAATCAAAGTCTTGACATCAAAACAAAACCAAAACTTAAAACAATCATCCCATAAGTCTAAACCACAAGTCTATCAAATAGAGTCAAAATATTCATTATATATTTAATATATATTATATGTAAATATATTCGGTCGGTTTCGGTGCAAATCGGTATATAGTATACCAAAACCGGCACCGAACCGAAAACTAAAAAAAATTAATTTCCAAAACCGAATAGACCGATTCATATTAAAACACCGACCAAATATGACCGGTTCGATCCGATTCGATCGATTTAGTCGATTTTTTCGATTTTTTTTACATCCCTAACGATGGGTTCAGATTTGTTGGCCTGAGGCCTTACATCCTAGTAGGAGGTCAAATATTCGAGTTTTATAATAAATAAAATTTCTCCTTTTCAAACCACGGTCTCCACAATGTATCCATGAAAAAATAAAAATAAAATCTGATTATCATTGCAAAACCATCTATGAAGGTATTGACACCGCAAAACTTGATAAGCTGTAGCTCACTACTTGATGAACCACAAAATATTAAGGGTTAATTATAATAAAAAAAAAATTCAGAGTTTGATTTTTATAATAGAAGAAATATTTAGTTTAATTTTGTCAATTTAAATATTAATATTTTAATTTACTTTCAATCTAAATTATTTATTTATTTTCGTTAAGTAAAACTAACCAAAAATAATATTTCAGCCATTAAATTCAATGTAAGTATATATAGAGTATTTAAAATACTATTTTTATTGAGTTTAATTACTAAAATATAATTTTTTTCTATTAGTTTTACTTAGTGAAAATAAGAAAATAATTTAGATTGAAAATACATTAAAAAAAAATTAAGATTTAAATTTATAAAATTAAAAATTAAAAATTTGTTTTGTTACTTTTTTTTTTTGGTTGTAATTACCTCAAATATTAGGATTGTTTGGGATGTCCTAAATAAGTGCACTTTTTTTTTTTGAACTAAAAAGTTAAGGAAAAAAAGATAGATATTTGGGTTAACTTTTTGTCTTTTTACGAAAAAATGTGTAATAAAAAATTGTATAAATAAAGTGTATAGTAGAAGAAAGATGAGTGGTTGTACGGCTGCACTGCTGCCCCAGCATGTTTTACCCATAAAATAATTGCCTCCTTCGGGGCAAAGTGTTTGGACAGTGATGGTCGGTCCATGGGCAGGGCCGGCCTTGAGTTGAAACGACTAAGGCGGTCGTCTCGGACCCCTAATTTTGAATAAAATTTAGGGCCCCCAATTAGGGGAGTGTATCATGTCGTGTTATTTCATAATTACTTCAATATTAGTTCAATTCATTTATTTTCATGTTGCCGTATGGTGTTATTTTGATTCGTGTCTAATTGATATTTAATGTGAAAACTTTTACTTGTAGTTAAAAATAACTTAGCAAGTGTATGAAGAGATTAAAATTTTTCCCATAAGTTGAATTTTATAAAATTTATTTGTACCAAATGAAATTATTCATAGAATGTTTGATTTTAATTCATTTGCATTTTTCTAATTAAAAAAATTATACCTTATTACCATATATGTTTTATTGATTCTAAAATAGGTAACAAAAAAATACATATCTTAAATGAAAAAAAAGATATTAGCCTTAATTATTATTTTGCATACTTTTTTATTTAGTTAAATGGAGTTAAATAAAATATTAAAAAAATGTCATGACATCCTTTAGTGAATATTAAAATGGATCCTGTTATGATGTGCAACCCCTTAAGGTTGCACACCATATGCAACCAACACAAAAGGTGTAAGTGGAAGGTATAAACATAAAACAGGACAGCAACACAAAAGGTATAAGTGGAAGGTGTAAGTTGCACACTTAAGAAAAGTCCTATTAAAATATATAACTAATAATTCATGTTATTGAGTCGTGTTATACTTGGATTTATGTTGAAAAATAGTCAACCCTAGCTTGCTAATTTTAAACATTGATTGAGTTGTGTCGAAAATTCTCATCCTTACCCCCAATTAATTTTAGTTATTATAGTATTGGTAAGCTAAAAAATAAAGATTCAATTCAACTAATTAAAGTTCAACTATTTTATATATATACATATATATATTTGTTATCTAAATTTTGTTAAATTGTAATGCAATAGAAATAAAATTTTTATCCTTTTTGTTTTATCCAAACAAATTTTTTTTTTTTTTGATATATGAAGGGCCCATTTTAAAAAATTCGCTTTAAGCCCCTAATAACTCAGGGTCGGCCTTGCCCGTGGGGCCCACTATGGGTCCCATTTTAATAATCTGAACCGTTAATATGTACAACTCGTTGAGTATTGTATGCCTGTAAAAAATTACGTTGATCGGATATCGATAGCTATATGATCGGATTAGTTTTTTTTTAACAGTTAACTATCACACCATCCGTTTTGTTTATACAAAACTGATTTGATTATATAGTTAACGATATCCGATTAACGTGATTTGTTATAGGAATATATTACTCGACGAGTTCTACATATTGAACGGTTTAGATTATCAAAACAGAACCCTTAGTGGGCCCCCAAGGGCCCAACATTATCATCAAACTTTGTGGTTTTACCTATGTTTTTTTTTTTTTTTTGCTCAAAAAGTGTATAATGGCCTTCTAGCTTCACAAGTACAGCTGACAACATCTATCAAACTTTTGTATTATAAAAATATATAAAATATTTTTTTAATATTTTTTATTTATAATAATGTTTTTTTTTTTACTTTTTGTATAACCTTTTAATTTTTTAAATTATTTTAGACTTGTCAAACCAACCCATAATCATTTGCTATTGCAATTTAAAGATTCCAAGAGAAAGGGATGCTAATCATTTGCTATTGCATTTTAATATCACTAACCATGACTAGGGGTGGGCGCGGGTCGGTTGCGGCCACAGAATCTCCAATCCGCCATCCGTCCGCCAGATTGGTGGATTGGAGAAAATCAATCCGCATCCGTCCGCCAATCTGGCGGATGTGGATTGAGCGGATTGGCGGTTTGGCGGATGGATGCGAATCGGTTTGGCGGTTTAAGATTTTATAAATTTTCAACATAATTCAACTTGTGCACTTCCTCAAAAAAAAGAAAAAAAGAAAGTATTACAGTCAATGACTTAAAAAATTATTATAATCACTGTATGTCTCATCCAAAAAAAGAAAGTTTGAAACTTTAAAATATCACAATCACTGCATGGCTCATCCACATATTACAATCATAGCATGATTCATCCACATAAAGTATTACAATCTATAGTTCTTAAAATATAATAACAATTCAAACCACCAATACCATGAACAGAGCAGTAGTAGAGATTGTATGTCTCTGTATTGTTACATCTATATATGTTTTTTAAAACAAAAACCAACCATCATATATCATATTTTCTATTTATTATTTTTAGAGTTAAATTTAAAAACCAAAAAATATAGATAAATAATACGTTTATTTTTTTTAATTCAAAAAATATATTCAAGTTGAAATTTTTTTCAACAGAATATTTAAACTCTTTTTCAATTGAAAACACAAACAAAATATTTAAATAAATTGAAAACATAAAATCTTATAAATTATTAGGGGTGCTCGCGGTTTGGCGGTTCGGTTGCGGCCAAAGGAATCTCAAATCCGCCATCCGTCCGCCAAATTGGCGGATTGGAGAAAATCAATCCGCAATCGTCCGCTCATCATCACGCATCCGTCCAAAATGCGGCGGTTCAGTTCGGTTCGGTCGGTTTTAGCGAATCGATATATCCGCTGCTCACCCCTAACCATGACTACACATAACAATAGACTAAGGGGTTGTTTGGGATGTTCTAAATAAGTGCACTTTTTATCTTTTTGGACTAAAAAATTGAGGAAGAAAATATGAATATTTGGGTTAACTTTTTGACTTTTTATGGAAAAATGTGTAATAAAAAATTGTAAAAATTGATTTGTAGGGAAAAATTAGAATTTGGAGTTGTGCAGCCGTAATTGTTAACTTTTGGTGAATAGTGTTAACTTTTTAACTTTTTGAGTAACTTTTTGACTTTTTTGTAATATGCCAAACTTGGCCTAAATAAAAGTATGACTTACAAAAATATATATATATTTAATAATAATAATAATTAATTATTTTAAAATAATTTTATTTAATTACTAAATATTTTTAATATACTCGATCGGATCAAAATAAAAAGAAAAAAATTATTCTATTTAGTTTTACATTTTCAAAAACATTTTTTTAAATGGGGAGAGTGTGGGCCACACATTTACCATCGCAAGTAATAGATTGTAGAAAAGTGCTTTAGACTTTTAATTTTTGAATTTTAAAGGTAGCTCTAATGAGTTGGCAGTGAACTCCACCTATAATGATGTGATGTTTTGATCTTAATTTATTTTTATTTTATTTTATTTTGTTCATTATCATGTTATTAGTGTTCTATTAAAACACTAAAATTAGTGATTTGAATCATTGTTGTAGATAGTAATGGCATCTGACACGATCGTGCACCGTATGATATATATATATATATATATATTGCTGGTGATATGACACGATATGGTCAATGATCATATGTAGTTGAAAAATGTTGCACCTTCAAATTCCACCCTATCAACTTATTTGTCAGATTTTAATTTTTGTCTTAAAATATGTTCGGCCATTTTTGACTAATAATAATGGAGACTCTGGAGAAATTATTGAATATTTTAAAATAAGTTTAAGTAGCGCTCTAAATGAATAATTATAAATTTAAATTATAAAATTAATAGAATTATTAATTTTTGTGTTAAAATTTTAAGAAATAATAATGTGTAAGATATCAATTAGTAATAAAATAAAGTATATTTTAAGACATAATTTTTCAAATCTCGAAGTCAAAGATATATATATATTTCGAGATTTAGAAAGAAAATATGAAGGGAATTAAAACCCGACAATTATAATTTAATAGATGTAAGCTTGATCAGGAATTATTCCAACAAAGAGTCCCATATAATGGGTAAGAAACAACTAGCCCACTAGCCTAATAATCAATTTAAGATAGAGTCTCATAATATAAAACAAATAAACAATATAACAAAGTATTAAAGCTTCATTTGAGAATATGTAATTTTAGTAATTTTTTAGTTTTTATGAAAATATTTACAGAAAAGTAGAGAGAGTGATGTGACAATTTATAATGACTTTTTGACTAAAATATATAGCTGACAAACGAGACCTTAATCTAAGAAAGAATCTCATAATGGAAAATAAATAAACAATAGAACAAAGTATTATGAGAAAATATATTAAATTTTTACATTTAATAAGAATTGATTTCCTAAATTCTTGAATGGAACCTCCTTTTCCCATTAAAAAAAAAAAAAAAAACCTCCTTGGAGAACTTTACGGAGTTGGCCAACTAAATTAAGCCAATTAATTTCAAAGATATGCTTTGAGCAGGTGCATCTCCTCAAAACTGGCCTCGCTAAGGCGATTAAGGCCGGTGTCTTAAGTTTCAAAAAAATTAATTCAAAATAAAGTCTCAAATTTAATTCTGTTTTATAGTATTTTACAAATTTAAATAGGCTCAATTTATTTTTGTCGCTTATAAGACCAATCTAAAAGGCCTAAAAAATTTTGTTGAACCTTCTGAAAAGAAAAATTTATTTGTAAGTGTGGTTTGGCCTAATTAAAATTAAAATAAATACAAATAAGTTGTTCGGCTTAGTTTTTAATATTTTTGAGTATTTGTAATGATTTCTTCTTATTTTAATATATAAATTATTATATGTGTAAATAAATTTAAATAAAAAACTTCTTGATACTTAATATTTTATGCAGAAATTTTTTATTAAAATATATATATATATATATATATAAAAGAGGGCCAATTTTTGTAATCGCCTTAGGCCTCATAATTGTCAGGGCCAGCTCTACATCTTCTTAATAAGATAAATTGTTACTAGAATATCTTTATGTTTTTTTTTTTTTTTTTTTTTTAGAGGACTAGAATATCTTTGTGTATTCATTAGCTTTCAAACAACCATCTCGTTAATGAATCTATGATTAATCAAGGTTTTTTTTTGGTTTTTGTTTTTGTTTTTTTTTTTTGAACAGACTAATCAAGGTTTGTTTGACTATTGAAAATTTCGCAACTTGAAGTTAAAAGGCTTGTAATGTGAAAGGAAAATTTCTTTACAAAAAAAATTTATTTAGAATAATGCGATAATAACCTTTTTTATAATTATAAATTATAATAATAAATTTTTTAACTGATAATTAATAAATATAAATGATGCATAATATTTTGCATAAAATTTTTGTATATAAATTCTTATAAAATTGATTTAGACTGATTAATTAAAATTTTATAATGAGACTCATGATTTAGACTGATTAATTAAAATTTTATATTTATTATGTCACATTATTGTGAATCAAATTATAATTATAATTTTTTTTTAACTGAAATATTTCTTCATATTTATTTGTGTAACATTAACAAATATGAAATTACAACCTGCGACTTTCAAAGTCAACGCCGATAACGTAAAATTGTAACTTGCTCTTTTGCGGCTTCAAAGCTTCCCAAAATGTTGACCGACTTTGGCTCCTTCTTGGTCAAAAGTATTTTGCTACAAATAGCTCGTTTGGCATAAAAAATTAGTTAAAATAGTCACAAAAAATAAAATAAATTTTTTAATCTAATAAAATAAAATATCACATCCAACTCATAATTATTTTATTTTTTCTCTCATAAAAGTAAAAAAAAAAAACCAAAAAATTTATCCCAAACGAAACTTTTTAATCTTAAGCTAAACTAGCTAAAAAGTCAAAAAATTAAAAAGCTAACTCACATCCTGTACGGGGAGCAAATATTCCGCGGAACCCGTACTTCTTTCGTCCAAGCTCCTTGTCTATCCGATCGACTTGTGAACACAACGGCGGTGAGCTACCTGGCGGTGTGTGGCTGGAAAACTCCTCCGACGGTCAAGTTAGCACACACACTCAGGGAGAGAGAAAGCAAGAGAGAGATATCACAATGAGTGCTTCTTACCAAATGATGTTCCATTCCTGCATGGGGGGCGCAGTCATGCTTATATACTTTATGCGCTCAAATCTGCTCCCATTAGTCTCTTGATACGTAGAGCTGCTTTCCCATCTGTTAGCACAAATCCAGCGGACACCACCTAACCAAACCGCCAGACTACATTAGCGGGAGCTCGGCAGCCCGGTGGCATAACCTCGGCTTCTCACGACCATGCTGCGTAACGAGCCCGAATGCTTCACTTGCCGAGCCCCATAGCAACCAGGCTCAGTAACATTCCGACAGAGCCAAGTTCAAGACAGGCCGAGCCGGCATTCAGAAGACTCTTCACACCGAGCTAAACGTGCTCCCCTAAAGCCCGGGCTAGCAGATGATCATCTCTACCAGACGTGCCCCTAATCCGGCTGACAGAAGCAGAGGAGATGGCCAAACGAAGCCGCATCAAAAATCTCATCACCGCCACATCCACCGAGTTACCGAGCATCCCTTCCCGTGCAGCTGCTGTCGATCAAACAAGCGGGACCGTGGTTGTATTGGCGTCACCTGCAGCTGTGCAGACAAGCAAGGAAAGCCGCCGAGCTGGGAAAAGGCCTCGCACCGCCGATCCTTCAACCGAGCTCGTTGCGGAGCTAAACACCGAGCAACCAGCAGTCACAACCGAGCCAACACCCCCCTAAAAGCCTCAACTGAAGCACCGGGGAAAAGAGATCCCGACCAGTGCTTCAGTCAAAGGGGATAAAGAGCACCTCCTCGCCTTCGACCTAACCAAAGCCCTCCTTCTGCCGAGCGACGTGACTGGCAGTGACCACGTGCCCGACACCCGGCTCGTGAAGTCCTCGGTTAAGTCTATGACCCGAGTAAGAATTTTGCATGCTTTATCCAAATATTTCCAAGTGTTTGCTTGGTTTCCTTTTTCTAATCAAACTCTCTTCTTCCAGGCCATCCAGAAATAACATCTGGTGATGGAGCGGATTCATAGACTCCGGCAGAAGGCGACCGACGCTGCCAGTCAGGTTTAGCACCTTCAAACCGAGCTGGGGCGGTCGAAGGCTTCCTTAGAAATTGCAAATTCCGACAACTCAAAATTGCTCGGCCAACTTGGAGCCACCGAGCAAGAAAGGGACGCTCTCCGGGTCGAGCTGGAAGCGTTGAAACAATCGAGAAAGGATGAGGTGGACAAGGCCGACAAGGCCAACAACGCTGATTTCAAGAAGGCCGAGGAAAACTACACCAAGCAAGTTCATGCCACCCAGGACATTTTCTTCAAGTCCGGCTGGAAGGCTGCTTGCGAACAGCTCGGCCAAGGATCTGGAACTGACGTGTTTGCCTCCCCCCAGCTGCCTTTCTACCGACGTACATGGTGCCTTACGCCAACGATGTCTTCAGTGCGTTGCAGGCTGAGGTCGAGGAAGAAGGCGAGGACGAAGCCGAAGAAGATGCTAAGGGAGAAAACCACCCAAAGCAGCCCGGTCAGGTGGAGACCGACGTCCAAGAAAAAACAACCACGGTTGACCTGGAAGCAACTACAACCGGGGATGACTTCGCCGACTTGTCCCCCTTAGTTTAGTTTTCTTTTCTTTTTTCAAGAATGTAACCGGGCTGCCTGCCCCACCTTATATAATTCAGTTTTACATCAATGAAAAGTTTTGATTTCTTTAACTGTTGCATTGCTTGTTGGACTGTGTTTTGTCATCTCGGCAGGAACCTTTAAACAAAACGTCAACAACTTTAGCCGGGGCAAAGCACCTTGGCTAAATCTTTTGAGTGGGACAAATCACCAACCCCTTTAGCTGGGACAAAGCATCTCGGCTAAAGCCTTTAAATCGACTCATTCAACCGGAGTAAAGCTTCTCAGTTGAAACCACCGAGTTGAGTAAATCATCAACTCATTCAACCGGAATAAAACATCTCGGTTGAGACCATAGAGTTGAGCAAATCATTGACTCATTTAACCGGAGTAAAACATCTCGGTTGAAATCACAGAGTTGAGTAAATCATCAACTCATTCAACCGGAATAAAACATCTCGGTTGAGACCATAGAGTTGAGCAAATCATCAACTCATTTAACCGGAGTAAAACATCTCGGTTGAAATCACAGAGTTGAGTAAATCATCAACTCATTCAACCGGAATAAAACATCTCGGTTGAGACCATAGAGTTGAGCAAATCATCAACTCATTTAATCGGAGTAAAACATCTTGGTTGAAATCACAGAGTTGAGTAAATCATCAACTCATTTAACCGGAGTAAAACATTTCGGTTTAAATCTCAAAGTAAGCATCGAAAGCAACAGAATGCTTCAGCAAAGATAAGTCACTTCTATTATATTTGACAAAAAGCGTGTTACATTCAGAAGTATAAGGAGAGCAAGTCCTTCCACAAAAAATTACATAAGAACGTAAAATGCTAAAAATAGTACAGTTTGAGGTTGGCCGCATTCCATGGTCGGGGTATGCATTTTCCTTCCAAATCTTCCAAGTTGTATGCCCTCTTGCCCGCCAGACCGGTTATCTTGTAAGGTCTTTCCCAGTTTGCCCCTAGCTTGCCTTCCCCCGGCACCAGTGTGTTGCCCATCACCTTTCTTAAAACCCAATCCCCAACTTTGAACGGTCTAAGGTGCACCGTTTTGTTGTATTTTCTGGAAAGCTCTTGTTGGTATGCGGCCACATGGATTAGAGCCTTGTCTCGGCGCTCTTCCACTAGGTCTAATTCCAGGGTGATGCCTTCAGAGTTCAGCTCGGGTTCAAAACTTTCACTACGGAGGGTGGGCATGCCAACTTCCAATGGGATGACCGCCTCCATGCCATATGCCAAAGCAAAAAGAGTTTCCCCGGTAAATCGCCTCGGGATCGTCCGGTATGCCCAAAGGACACTTGGGAGTTCCTCGGCCCATTTTCCTTTGGCTTTCTCAAGTCTTTTCTTCAACCCATTAAGAATGGTCTTGTTTGATGCTTCGGCTTGGCCGTTGGACTGCGGGTAAGCAGGGGTGGAGTTGTAGAATTCGATCTTCAATTCTTCACAAAATCCTCTGAATAAGCGCCCGTCAAATTGGGTGCCATTGTCATAAATCAGAATCTTGGGGACGCCAAACCGCGTTACCACATTCTGCTAGACAAACCGTTTGACGTCTTTCTCCTTGATAGTTGCTAAGGGCTCAGCTTCAACCCATTTGGTGAAGTAGTCCGTAGCCGTGATGAAAAACTTCCGGTTGCCTGGTGCCGTTGGGAGTGTGTCACGACCCAAACCCGCCCCTATGGGTTTAGCACCGTAACTGGCCAGTAATCCGAGATTACCGAAGGCCTGCTTAACAGTAAGACAGTAATACAGAGTACAGGGGCATGGCGAAAACCAATACAGTAAATAAACAATGTCCAATGAGCTGTGACAGTCTGTATGCAAAAAGACTTTTCATACATATATATATACAGTGACAAAACAGTATGTACATTATATACAATCATTCGGTTCAGGGACCTAATCCCTGATAAACAGTAGTAACAGTCTATATAGTATATATAGTAAACATAACAAATACAGAGACAGACAGGGGGCTAAGACACCCCTAAGCCATAGCTTGGCAAGCTCGGAACCTCGCAGTGAGGCACAGTGGTTGGCTTGACAAAACTGGAGTTTACCCCAACGCTCCTAGCCACGGTCTGGTGCCTGTACACCTACATATATATATGAGCAGCGAGCTAAAGCCCAGTGAATAACATAAAGCGTAAAGGGTTTAGAATGAATGTCCTTACAGCAATGAAAACAGTTCATTTCAATCAGTATATCAGTTGTTCAGTACAGTAAACAGTTATATGTGGTACATCCATTAGCATAACAGTAAACAGTAGGTCTTAAAAGACCGAACAGTCAATGATGGCCATCAATCAGTAAATAGTAGTGGTTCCAACGAGGGAACCGACAGAGATCTCTGTAACAGTAACAGTCAGTAACAGTAGTTGCTAAGGATGCCACAATACAGTTCAGAATATAGGACATACATTCATTCATTCAGTTAATAGTATCAGTTCAGAAACAGTACAGTTTAATTGTTCAGAAGATAATCATTTTGAACATATCTTTACACAGTTGTTACTCACAGAGTTCTAGGCTACAGTAAGCTAGAGCGTCTCCTCGGAAGCCAACCCTACACAGTTAACAGATTGAACACACACTAAGCTACACAGTTAGGAAAGATAACAACTTAATCCCTAATTTGCTTCGGTGTGTTCTACATCTATATCCTCATCAAGATGCCTTAAACTAGGCCTAAGAATGCCTAGGGTGAAATGAGGATGCAAAGATGCACTCAGAAAACATTTTCAGAATTTTCAGAAAAACAGAGTCCCGCTCGAGCGCAGGTTTCCCCGCTCGAGCGGACATGCAACAAAGGTCTCCACTCGAGCGTAAACTCCCCCGCTCGAGCGGACCAAAAAGTACTGGATGGGTGAAATCTCCGCTCGAGGGACGCTCGACGCCCGCTCGAGCGTGAGACACACGATCCCGCTCGAGCGCACAATACCACGCTCGAGCGGACTGTAAAACAGTGCAAAGTACTAGATGCTCGAATTCCCCGCTCGAGCGCTGCTTTCCCCGCTCGAGCGGGAGTGCAAAATCTGGAAAATCCAGATTGCACCTCCAAGCCAAAAACCAAGTTTAAATGCATTAAATTCGATCCTCTTAGGCCAAATTTCTGGAAAACATTTGTAAACTCATAGAACAACATGTTTCAAAGATCAATTTGAGAAATCGAAGCCCAAAGGTAGTTCAATTAAATACAATTTTGAACCAAATTTCAAGAACATGAAGAACATGCAAACATGCATGGATTTAACCAATTTAAAGCTTCAAATTCTTGCTCTAATGAGTCAATCTTTTCAAAACAAGATGAAATCATGGACTATCACACTATTATGAACATGCATGTGGCAAGTTATAAAGAACAAGCTCAAAAATGCAAGAGTATGCCATGCATGCAAAGATTAAGCTTTAATTCAACAATATCGAACCAATTCTTGACTTAACCCCTTAAACTATCATGATCCATGCTAGAAGGAACTTAAATATACTATTAAGAGGATGAAATTCATACCTAGGTCTTCAAATGCAAGTCTAGAAATACAATTATGCAAGAGTCCTTCAAATCTTCTAAAGACAAGCAAGGTACAAGATGAAAACCAATTTTCTAAGTCTCTCCCTCTCTAAGGTCGGCAAGAGCAAGGAAAATGAGCTGAGCAAATGTTTTGTCTCCATATATTCAAGCCTCTAAATGTGTCAAGTAGTGGGCCAATAAGTGACAAATATGCAATTAAGTTCAACTCTTGCCAATTAGCTTAATTTAATCTATTTTAATCATACCAAATCAGTTTTCAGATAATTAAACTATAAAATCACATAAAATCTAATGAGCACAGAACATCAATCAATTTCAGATTTGGCCGCCGATAAGGCCTTCAATTTGCAGTCTAACATAAAAATATGAACAGATAATCAAACAGTCAGACAGATAGAAATGCATTTAAACAGATACAGTCAATCAATCCGTTTCGGATTCCAGTCAGTCAGTTCAGTATTTCAATCAGTTCCATTACTTATCATAATCAGTCTCAGTTTAGCAATATTCGGTAGTTAATTGGTAAACAGTGACGAGGGTTGTTACAGAGTGGTTCCATGTCTAGCCCCCACATCGCAAAAGGCCAAGGGCTTGTGAGGGAAAGAAGTTCTCTGGCCGGCTGGTGAATTTGGTGGGTGAACTTCTGACACTTCTCACATTTGTGAACATATTTCTGGGCGTCCGCTTACATGCACGACCACCAATACCATTGTGAGATATCTCGGTAGGCCAAAGATCTGCCCCCGATGTGACTGCCGCATATGCCTTCGTGAATTTCGTACAGGAAAGCTTCCACGCTGTTTGGGTGTACACACTTGAGATAAGGACCGGTGAAAGACTTCTTGTATAAAGCGCCAGATGGAGAGAGCCAAAACCGCTCTGACTTTACCCGGACTTTATGCGTTTCCTTTTTATCGGCCAGAAGGGTTCGCTCTTTTAGGAAGAGGATAATAGGGTTCATCCAAGAAGGGCCAAGCTCGGTGCAGAGTACTTCTGTCTGCTCAGGTTCCTCTATACTAGGCCTTGGAAGAAACTCAATCAGGAGAGGACTGGGAGATGTTCTGTCGACCAGGGAAGCCAGACCGGCTAACTCATCCGCGCGGCCGTTTTCTTCTCGTCCAATTTGTTGGACCCTTATTGCCTGGAATCGCTTGATGTGGTCTCTTACCAGAGCTTGGTACTTTGCCATTCTATCATCTTTAGCTTCGTAAACTCCAGACACTTGGTTGACAACAAGTTGGGAATCGCTGTAAACCATCAACTCGGATGCGCGCACCTAGAGCGCGCTCTTAAGTCCGGCCAGTAGCGCCTCGTACTCGGCCTCATTGTTTGACACAGGGAATCCGAGTGTGATAGAGTGTTCGATGGTCAGACCATCTGGGGAGATCAAAACTATGCCCAGCCTGGCACCGTGACGATTTGAGGCTCCATCTACAAAAAGTTTCCACATTTCACCGACAAAGAGCTTCCAACACTCTGAGGGGTCTTGGGAGGCTTGAAGGTCAATGGGATCACAGTCGCTCGGCTGTTCGGTTTCTGGTTCGCTGCTGTTCGGTTCCATTTTATCCCCCCTCGGCGATGCAGCACCGGATCCAATAGGTTGATCTGCCATGCCCAAGTCCGGAGACGCATCGCCGGGCTGCAGTACTATGCCGGTTGGAGGTTCTATGGCGGGGCGCGCAAGTTCCGCGTTGCTAACATCGCCCTGCTATGAAATTTCTGGCGAGCCTACATTCACCTCCTCGGCTGTTGTGGCAAGATCCACTGGGCATACTGGATAAATTCCAGGTGAGAATTCAGCAACGAAGTTGGCCAATATCTGTGCTTTTATGGCAGTCCGGGGTTAGAACTTGACGTCGAATTGTCCCAATTCGACCGCCCACTTGAGGATTCGACCGGGGAAATCCGCCCGCTCGAACAAGGCTTTGAGTGGGAACTCGGTCAAAACGATGATTGTGTGAGCATGAAAATAGTGCTCCAATTTCTTAGAAGCCATCATCAACGCCAAGGCAAGTTTTTCCAGCGGCAAGTATCTCGACTCTGCCGGTAACAAGGTTTTGCTCACGTAGAAGATGGGGAAATGCTGGATTCCTTCTGACCGGACAAGCACTGCGCTAACTGCATGCTAAGAAGCGGCCAGATAAAGGTAGAGTTCTTCGTCGGGCTTTGGTGTCACCAATAATGGAGCAGAAGACAGATACGCCTTTAGCTCGGCCAAAGTCCTGTCACATTCATCGTCCCACGAAAACTTGGATTTCAGGACTCGAAAGAAAGGGTGGCAGCGATCCGATGACCGGCTTATGAATCGATTAAGCGCGGCGGCCATTCGGGCCAGATGCTGCACATCCTTCGCCGAGTTGGGCTGCTTTAATTCTTGTATGGCTTTGATTTGTGTGGGGTCTGTCTCGATGCCTTGGTTTGTGACTTGGAAGCCTAGGAATTTCCCGGATCCCACGCCGAAGGCACACTTGGATGCATTCAGGCGTAGCTTGTGCTGTTTGAGAATAGCGAACATCTCGGCTAGGTCGGACAAGTGGTCTGCCTGATGCCTGCTTTTGACCACCATGTCATCGATGTAAGCCTCTATCATCCGTCCTAGCAGAGGGGCGAACATTTTGGTCACCATTCTTTGGAAAGTTGCCCCGACGTTCTTCAAACCAAAAGGCATGACTCGATAGCAGAAGAGTCCCCTTGGAGTGGTGAAAGAGGTTATCTCACGGTCGGGGCCATGCATGGCAATCTGATGATAACCGCGGTAGGCATCCAAGAAACTAAGCCTTTTATGTCCGGCCGTTAAATCCACCAGCTGGTCTATTCTGGACAGAGGAAAGTTGTCTTTAGGGTAAACTCGGTTGACGGTCTTGTAGTCGACGCAAACTCGCCACTTCCCATTCTTCTTGGGTACTACGACCGTGTTTGAAATCTACCGAGGGTAGTGCACTTCTTGAATAGTCCGTGCTTCAAGCAAGTTCCTTACCTCCTCCGCAACTACCTTGGTGTGATGAAGAGCCGATCTCCTTGTTCTCTGAATGACTGGCCTTGCATCAGGGAAAACATTGAGTTGGTGGCAAATAAAACTTGGATCGATGCCAGGCATGTTGTAGGGCAACCATGCGAAGACTTCGATATTTGCCATCAAGAACTCTACCATCTTGGTCCTTTCTTGAGCGGTCAGGCTTGATCCGACCAAAAAGAACTTGTTTGGACTCTCCGTGTCGATCTATACTTCTACCAATTCTTCAACAGCTTTGTCCTCGGCCCTGGTGCCCACGTCATCAAGGACACTCTGGTCTTCTGGGCCTTCAATAATTTGCATGAAGCCTTTGGCAGCTCGGCCCCCGTTTACTGCCACGAAGCATTGCTTTGACATGACTTGATCGCCCCAAATTTCCTCAATTTCCCCCATAGCCGAGGGGAATCTCATAACCTGGTGGTAGGTCAACGCTACAGCCTGTATAGCGTGAAGCCAGCCCCTATCAAGGATCAGATTGTATGTAGACGGCACCTGCAATACCCAGAACTCCACCTACTTGACCACGGATCCGACTTTGACCGATAGAATTATTTTTCCCAAAGGCCACTCCGGTTGCGAGTTGAAACCTACCAGTGGCGAAGTTGCTTGAACCAAGTCTGTATCTCAGAGTTTGAGTTGTTTAAACGCGTCATAATACATAATTTCAACCGAGCTTCCCTGGTCAATCAAAATGCGCTTGACATCAAACTCTTTGATGCGGAGAGTGACCACTAAGGCGTTGTTGTGTGGCGTTTGAATACGCTCTAGGTCCCTTGTGGAGAAACTAATCATGTCTTTTTCCTCGGTCTTCCCCCTTTTGATCGCGGGCTGGACTGACAAAACTTCCCTCATGTGTTCTGCCTTTTTGATCATTCCTCGGAGCTCGCATATATGCGCCGGCTCCACTATGCCGTGGATCACATTAACCACTCCTTGAGGGGGCGCTTCCAAGTCATCCGGTCCATGCGGATCAGTCGGGGCGAGATGTACGGCCTTAACACCCCCATCAATGTAAAGATCTAAGTGTCCGGCTGCGACTAACTCCTCCAAGTGTTGCTTCAGAGGCAAACAGTCCTCTGTCTGGTGTCCTCGCTCCCAGTGATATGTGCAGCGGTACCGCGGATTGAAGCCCTTTTGCGCGTCGCCTAACTTAGTAGGAAACCGGACGTAATCCTCGTCACGGATTTCACTAAGTATGCGATAGATTGGAATCTTAAAGACCATGGTGATGCCCGTCCAAGTTTTCAACCTTTTGTTAGCATTAGCTACGTCATCGCGGGGGTATTCAGCTTGGTCATTCCGACGACGCCTTCCCCGGTTTCGCTGATTTGACCCACAGTCAGATTCCTCGGCGCGATCATTTGGACGGTTAGTCTCCTGTCCGACCGCGTGTACCTTGCCAGCCGACCTCTTGTCTGTTACCACCGGAGTTGTCTTCGCGGTGGATGCCGCCGCATCATCCTCTACTTGGATGTGCTCATTGATGCGCTGCATTAGTTGGCCCATGGATGTCGGCTGGTTCATGGTAAGTGAGTCCCGCAGCCTATGTCCGACCCGGAGACCACGCTTATATTGGGTGATTGTCAGGTTGATCGGGCAATCTAAAATCTCATTGAAGGTTTCCTAGTATCTGGAGTTGTATGCCTTGAGTGTGTCGCTCGACTCCATTTTGACACTGAGAAGGTGGTCCACCTCCTTTGGCGTTTTAGTGTTGGTCTTGAAACGAGTCACAAAGGCTTCCGCCAACTGCTGCCACCTTTCGATGCTTCCCTCCGGCAGCCTCTCAAACCATTTCAAGCCTAGCTCGCCCAAACTCGACGGGAAGATAAGGCACATAAGAGCATCATTGCGCCTAAGTCCGGCCATGACCTGCCGGAAGTGGCTTACATGTATGTATGGATCGGTTTTTTCGTCGTAGAGCGTAAACTTGGGCTGGTGAAAGCCCGCGGGGAGCGGTGTGGTTTCTATCTCAAGGGAGAAGGGGGTGGCGTTCAGCCTCGCCAAATCTGTGTCTAGAAGGAGAGGCACGGCTGGGCGGGGTGGTGGCATTATGACCTCTTCACTGGCGTGACCCCCGTAAGATAGCCGCTGGAGCGCCGGCACCCTTTGAGTCTCTTGCCGGCGAGCCCTCTCCTTCAAGACTACCCGCGAGTCCTCTGAGCGAGCGGAGTAGGAATATCTCGACGTCGTCGCCGAACGTGAGGGTTGATAGGTACTGTCTTGCGCGCTAGACTTCTCTTCAGGCGCATCGGAATCTCCAACCTTGTAACTTCTGGTGATAAAAAGGGAGGGAGTGTGCCGCTGGCTCTGACTGCCTGAACGGCGTGGTTGGGTGCGCTCACTGTGGTCTCCCACTCCAACAACACCCTTCCCTTTGACATGCCGTTTGAGAGCTTCTATCTCTGCCGCCATTCTCCGAATGACGGCGTCTTGGTCCCTTAACTTGTGCTCCGGACGTCTAGCGTGCGATTCTCTTCTCCGCCGATGTCCGTCTGGGCTTCGCGAGTGACCAAAACTTCTAGCGCGCTTATCACGCGCGTCTCTTGAATGTCCTCTTGGGGAAGTCTCCAGGTCCGCCATGTTTGGAACGGCGGGGAGTCCGTCTCTCCGTCTGGCTGACTCCGGGGTAACACCGTTGATGGCGGACAACGGTATTTCATCGTTGTTCGCCATGGAAGGTGATCAGATGAGCTTGGAAGATAAGGTTTTGTCTATCAAACTTCCCACAGATGGCGCCAATTGTACGAGGAGCAAATATTCTGCGGAGCCCGTACTCCTTTCGTCCAAGCTCCTTGTCTATCCGATCGACCTGCGAACACAACGGCGGTGTGTGGCCGGAAACTCTTCCGACGGTCAAGTTAACACACACACTCATGGAGAGAGAGAGCAAGAGAGAGATATCACAATGAGTGTTTCTCACCAAATGATGTTCCATTCCTGCATGGGGGGCGTAGTCATGCTTATATACTTTCTGCGCTCAAATCTGCTCCCATTAGTCTCTTGACACGTGGAGCTGCTTTCCCATCTGTCAGCACAAATCCAGTGGACACCACCTAACCAAACCACCAGACTACATTAGCGGGAGCTCGGAAGCCCGGTGGCATAACCTCGGCTTCTCACGACCGTGCTGCGTAACGAGCCCGAGTGCTTCATTTGCCGAGCCCCATAGCAACCGGGCTCAGTAACATTCCGGCAGAGCCAAGTTCAAGACAGGCCGAGCCGGCATTCAGAAGACTCTTCACATTGAGCTAAACGTGCTCCCCTAAAGCCCGGGCTAGCAGATGATCATCTCGACCAAATTAGCTTTGTCCAAACACGGGACCTGGACCTCGGATTTGGGCCTCGACCGAGCAAGACCAACTCTGGGGAAGCCCAAGTTAGCTCGGCCTAAACAAGGGCCTGAGCCTCAACCGGGCAAAACCCATTCTGGATAGGCCCAAATTAGTTCGGCCCAACATGCTCGGTCCTAATCTGTCCAGCTTCTACCACGGCCCAAAGCCAGATTATAAATCTCCCTCTCACATCCTAAACGAATCCAAATTAATACATAAAAATGATCTACTTGTGGGGTGGTACAATATAAGTCTTATACAATTTAAATTATTAAAGTGAGTTCAAAGTAAGCTTACAACTTCTCCATTGGATCTTCTAGATGAATTGCCATGACTTTTTCACAATTATTTTGTTGTCGTTTTTTATCATAGAAAGACATGTCAAATTAAAGGTTAAAATTAATATAAATAACATTAAAAAACTAATTCTAAATTGACATAATATTACTTTAATATTTAATATAACCTATTGAATTATCAAAACCAAGATAATTGTAAAGAATTCTGATCCTAATGGAATGGATGGAAGCTTCTTCCAAGACTTTTATATCCTCAACAATAGTTGATCAAATAATAATAATACTAGGGACAGAACTATCTTTCATGGCTTAAACAATAAGTACATCTCTTTCTGTCCTCAATTTGTAATCAATCAAAGCCTTGACTTCTTTTTTTTGGTGGTTGTTGGTTTCTTTGGATTCATAAAAGGAAATTAAATCATTACAAGGGTGGAAAGAAGAAGCATAGAAGCCAAAGAGACCATAGATTTTTTTCAGGAAATAGAATGGAGGAAGCCAAGTGGTACACCATATCTCTAATCATTTTTCCTCTCCTCCTACTCTTGTTCAAGCTAAAACAAAAGAGATACAAGAATCTGCCCCCAAGTCCACCTGGGATTCCCATCTTGGGCCATCTCCATCTACTAAAAGAGCCACTGCACCAAACTCTTCAAGCTATTTCAGACGAGTATGGGCCCGTCATCTTTCTCCGTTTAGGATCCAGAAAGGTCCTTGTTGTCAACTCTCCATCGGCCGTGGAAGAATGTTTCAAGAAAAAAGATATCATCTTTGCCAACCGGCCACGTACCCTCTCCGGAAAACACCTCAACCACAACTACAGCAATATAGGTGCAGCCTCATATGGGGACCTTTGGCGCAATCTCAGGTAGGGTACTCATAAAACTCGAGAACTTAACTAAATTCAACTTAAATTTTGAATTGCTAATATTTAAATAAATGCCCTTAAACCCTTTATGTGTGGCTTAGGGTAGGAGATTGCAGCAATTGCAAATTCCACTCTGCAATTTTGGGTTTTGCAATTTGCTTTCATTTGCCATCTCAGCCCAGATCTGTATGGGAAGTTTTAAAAGTGAATTGGGGATCTGATATGATTTTGGGGAATTTATGTTGTTAGAATTGTCTTTAAATGAAAATAAAACTAAGAATAAAAAAATTGTGTAATGACATACTTTTGTTTTTGTGCATCTGTTACATTGTTCAAGGTCTGTTAATTATATTTGTTTATTTTTTCCTTGAAAAATTTATGATGATTGAAGATTGAATTTGAGGTTATGTTTTGTGGGAATGATTCACATATTTGTCATATAACGAAACTATGTTTCTAATCCGAACCAACCCAAATAATAGCAAGTTGGTTTGGTTTTATTTCAATGGATTATTTGGCTCAATCTTGGATTTAAAAATTTGATTTAGTTATGATTTTAGTTTTAATCCAAACTAAACTGATCTATGCATACCTTAATCTCAGACGTATTACAACTTTGGAATTTTTCTCGACTGCTTGCCTAGAGAGGACATCTAATATACGAGAAGGGGAAGTGAAATTCTTGATGAATAAACTCATGAAGAACTGTAATAGTAATGGGTATAGTAAGGTGGACTTGAAATCCAAGTTTCATGAACTCTCATTTAATGCTATGACCATGATGATCATTGGGAAGAGGCTTTATGGAGAAAATGTGGAGGATGTTGAGGAGGCCAAGCTCTTTCAGAATTTGATGAAAGAGCATTTTGAACTTGGCAAAACGTCGAATCCAGCAGACCTTTTCCCAATGTTGCAATGTGTCGATTTATTTGGGATGGAGAAGAAAATGGTAGCCATAGCGGAGAAGATGGACAAGTTTTTGCAGAAACTAATCGACGAACGCCGTAGAATCAGTGCATCAACAAAAACAAAATCATTAATCGACAATTTGCTGTCATTGCAAGAAGCAGAACCAGAGTTCTACACCAACGAGATTATATATGGGATTATAATGGTAAGTTCAGTATCACATCATGTTTTTCGTTTTGTTTTTTGGAACAGTATATAGTTTTCAAATAATCAAAAATCATTGAATCATAGTAGTTCAGAATATTATTTCCCAAAAATATCCTATTGAATTTTTAACATTTATCCTATCTCTGTATTGTGGATTTGTCAAAGAACATAAAATTTCTTAAAGATCTTATAATTTTTTGGGGGGAGGTAGGCGATAATTTTTTTTTTCATGATATTTTCTGTATATTGTTTTATTTTTATTTTCATTTTTTTTTTTTTTTGTTATTTCCTTTACCCATTCAAATAAAATAACTTTTTACACTTAATTTTGTTTCTATGCTATTATTTTTAAATCTTGTTTTCCACAAATCCAAAATTCAGAAACAGTTTTTTTTCTTAAAATAAAAGAAGAGAGAATTTGTTGATATTTAACCATTGAAAACAATAGATCCCAATGTATTTTCCCTACCTAGATGCATTAGTTGAAGAATTGGTAGCTCTAATTTCTTGACTCACAGCGTAAGCACTAATTTCTTTTTCTTTCTTTCTTTATTTATTTATTTAACCTTTCTCAGTAATAGTTGCATTTACAGAAGATTTAACAAGTGACAATTAGGATGACAGAACAGTATTTAATAGTCAACTATTGATTGATGCAAACATGTGTTCAGATTCAGAACCACAACAAGAAGCTTATGAGTCTGAATTTCTTATGTTTATCATAGTTTTATGAAGTAATTTGAAGATCAGCTGCTTCTCTTCTACACATTTTCTTTTTGGGTTTTGGTAGTGACACGAAAATCGTGCGCAAAAATGACACAAAACCTTTACATAGATGGTCATTTATGCAGCATAGTTTCGGTGGCCCTGTTTGTTGCAGTTTAATGTAACTTTTGTTTACAGTTGATGTGGTAAAATAACTTAAATAAGAAAAAAAAACATGGTTATTGGAAAATTGGAGGAAATATACTTTTAATTTATGTTTTCTGATTATCAGATCTTGCTAATCGCTGGGAGTGAGACTTCAGCAACAACAACAGAATGGGCAATGTCACTACTACTCAACCATCCAGACACAATGACAAAAGTTTGTGCAGAGATTGATGATCACGTTGGACAAGATCGTCTCATAGTTGAACAAGACTTGCCAAAGTTGAATTTCCTAACTAACGTAGTCAATGAAGCACTTCGATTATATTCACCAGCCCCACTTCTACTCCCACATGAAGCATCTGAAGATTGTACTGTGGGAGGTTATGATGTCCCACAAGGCACAATGTTGATGGTAAATGCATTGGCCATTCATAGGGACCCTAAGTTATGGGAAAATCCCACGAAATTCATGCCAGAGAGGTTTGAAACAAGGAGTTGTGGAGATGGGTATAAATTTATTCCATTTGGCAGTGGAAGACGCATATGTCCAGGGACTAGCCTAGCATACAGGATGGTTGGGCTGGCACTAGGAGCCTTGATTCAGTCATTTGAATGGAGGAGAGCTGATGAAGAGGAGGTGGATATGGCCGCCGGTTTTGGCATCACCATGCCAAAGTTGAAGCCCTTGGAGGCTATTTGCAAGCCGCGTCCTTTGACGAGCAAAAATAGTCTTGTATGATGATTTTTCATTAAGTTTACTATAGAAAAGAAGAAGAAGAAGAAGAAGAAGAAGAAGAAGAAATCGAAAAAGGGATACAGCAACAATGAGGTGTGGAGTCCAAACACACCCTTTTGTCTATTATGTGTTTTTTGTGTGTCCTTAAAATGTATCTTTTGGATTTGTGCAATGCGTTAACAAACTTTCTGTTCTATATAAATTTCTCCCAGCTGTGGATGCTATGCTATGCTATGCTTTTCTGATATTCATTTACATTCCTTTTTTTTGGGTGAATGTTCATTCACATTACTAGTTCCTACATAAAAGGTCTAATTTCAACCATGAAAACTGATATCCTTGCAAAATTAATCATCACAGCATTATTTCCAAATCAAAACCTCAATGAAATTGGATCTTAATTAATCCTGAACTTGGAAAAGATTAAATACGGCCGGATAGAGAATATTGCTTCAAGGTGCATTATAGACGTCGTTGTCCTTAGAACGTTATTTGCCTTCACGGATAGTGTAACAGGTAATGACATGATCATCTCCAACATATAATGAAGGCCTACCAATGTTGGTTCTCAATATACATTGTGCACTAATGAAGACTGACACTAAAATACTTTTGGTGATGCACAGAATTGAACAGGGTCTGGAATTCTATTTCTGCAGAAAATAGAACCCAGAAAAGAAGGAGAAGAAGAACAATAGAATGCCTTACAGAAAGCCTTATGAAAATAGGAAGATTAATACGAATTTTTCTATATGACCAACAATCATGTCTCTATTTTTTGAATTTGAGTAATATGACTATTATAAACACTTATAAACTATCATAAGGATAGTTTAAATTTTGGTCATTTGATCATAATATTAGAGCGTTTTGGTTGCTTGATCATTGCAAATCATGATTGAAAAAAATTAACGGTGTTGATCAAACGTCACATGTAAAAGTGCCAAGTGCACATCTAAAGGGCCACAATATGCTCAGTTGCTAGGGGTGCAACTCGGATGGGTGGAGAAATTGTTCAAACCCAGTCCGAGTTGTGTTGATAGCTGCCGAGGCCCACTTTGTAAGATGGTCTTAACAATGGCAATGGATCGGAGTTCCCGTGAGGGTGTTTATCACGCAGAAGAATACAATCTGGAAGAGGAAAATACTGAGAGAAAAACAAGTAAATTGAACCCATGTTCTGTCCATATATTTATAGTATATATGGTGGCTATTGATCAATGGTTGCAACCATTGAAATCAAACTCAATAGTCACCATGTTTCCAAACATTGTGACTCTTCATTCAAACTTCAAACTTCCAGTTGCTTCATCCTGCGGAAAGATTGTATCACCATATAAAGATTTGATTTAGTGTGAGAGGGTCCACCATATTATGATGTGATAACTTCTCATACCTTCATCTCCCACTTGATCATATTATAATATTGGTGATAAAAACTGAGTTGGACATGTTTACCTTGTGTGGAGAAATGGTTTGGAAATACTCCAAGATCCAGTAAGACGTTCTTGATCCTCTAATTGCCACCTAAAAAAAATGATGAACACTCCGGTCAGGGGTGCCGGAATTAGCACTCTGACAGACAAGTTAGTATGCTCTCAACTTTACTTCTATCTCAAGTTATTTAATCTATTCTCACATACCTTTTTTTGGTTGATGTCCCTCTATTTATACTAATATCTAGTCCCAGGGGTCGGGCCCACTCTTAATCCAGCGCATGATTGCTTATTCAGCCTTTTGGTTGTATGCCGGTTCCTACTCGGCTCATTGTATGGCCGACTGCACGGCCGATTTGAATATTTGGCTTTGACCCCTTTGGACAGAGCCGAATCGTCTTTGGCCTAATTTCCTTCAAATAAATTTGGCTTTCCTTAGTATATAATTATTCGGCCTCCACAATTACCCCCCAAACATCTAACTAACGCCAATTAGTCGGCATGTTTGGTTTTATAAGTGGAAAGTCAAAAATACGGTGCTTGCACTCCTTTCAATATTGAAGCGTCAGAACGTCCACGCTTTTAGAAATCATTATAATTTCCCGCATCTTCGTACGCGTCGTTCATTTAATGCGATTTGAAACCGTGTTGTCTCTTCGAATATTTTTTGAATACGCAAGGCTTCTTGGTTGCCTCTCAACATCTCTCTTTCATATCACGACCTCTGCAACTTCCATCCGCTCCCCATTGTCCTCTCTGCTCCTTGTAAGTTCTTCTCTTCTTCATTCCAACTCCGATTTCCTTGTTTGTTTTTAGTTTAGAGTACTTTCTATTTTGACTCGGATGGCGAAACATTTGAAAGCCCTCCTTTCTGCGGATCGTGTTTCCGCTTTTTGACGCCATTTTTCCATTCCTGACGATGTCCATCTGTCATTCGTGGTAGATAGCGTAGTTGACATGGAGAGGACCGATGTGAGTACGATCATCTTTCCTCTCTTGTCAATCGCTGAGGGCAGAGTCTGTTTCCCCTTTCACCCGTTTTTAAGGGCCGTCCTTCGCTACTGGGGTCTACTCACTTCTCAACCTAACATAAATTTTTACCGAATCATAATGGGAATAGTAGAATTAAACCACCGACTTAGGCTTAATCTTGGAATTCCTGCTATTCGGCATTATTATTCCTTGGCCAAATCCTCTGATCGGCAGGGACGCTACTTTCTTAGGGCTAAGGACACCGACCATCATTTGGTGACTATGCTTGCCAGTTCTGGGAAGCATGTTGATGATGTCATGGTCTTTGTCTGAGGCAACTGGGAATTCGACGAGGGCGAAGATCACCTAGATCCTGTGCCTAGACAAAAAGGCAAACCAAGTGGCCGTGTAGTCCCATTTTTCCACGCATTACTTATACGTTTGTTCGGCTTAAATCCCATGTACTAATCATTTCAGTTTGTACAGGTAACGATTTGAAGAAAGTACTTGCTTCGGCCGACGACATTGTACTTCAACAAGTCAAAACCGCGCTAGAATTTTTTGGCCGTCCCAACCTCCAAAAACAAGGGGAGGCTGCCCATATACTGTTGCGATGCGAACTTACATACGCAACTTTTTCGGCTGTGGATCACATTCTGATTCCGAAGGGCGAACAGCAGCTCACGGCACTCATTTTCCCAAACTATAAGAACCTTAAGGAAATTGGTGTTGGAGATTCGGATTTGGAGCAAGGTGAAGTCCGTGATCAGGTCACCGAACCAAACGAGGCCGATTTGGAGGAAGTTGACGCGGCTCTCAACTTGGCTTTTAAGGAAGTCAAAATTAAATCTCCATCCACTTCAGGCCGTGTTGACACATCGTTGGAAGATGATATTTTCACCGATTTAGGAGATCTTCCCGGCACGGATCTTGAAAACATGGACGGGGAGTCACTTGCACAAATGGCCAAAAGAAAGAATGCCGAGAAGATGGCAGCTCGAAGAAGGGGTGAGGCCGCCAGGCCTGAGCCCCCACCACTTGTTCAGACTGATTCTCTTCCTCCGACTCTGGTTGAAGCTGAATCTTCTCCAACTCTTGTTGAAGAAACGAAGCAAGTTATTGTGGATGAGTCCACCATTGAGAAATTGAACGATCGATTGGCTGAACAGAGGGGGGAAAATGCCCCGCCGAGGTTAGAGCCGATTCTTCTGAAGACTTAGTCGATAAACGGCCACGCATAGAAGAATCGCAGGATTTGACGGCACCATTTATCATCTAACCTAAAATAAAGAACACGCCGGTTTCGGCTGACGCATCGGCTTTGAAGGGCCCCGTTGCGGCCCTAAGTGTGGCCTCGTCAATATCCTTACCGGTAGACAGGGCTACGTTCCGTACAGAGCCGGACGTGGTGTTGATAGCGCTAGCTGCTCAGTCGGCGGTATTGGTAAGTACTTGACTTTTTTTTTTTTTTGAAATGCCGATTAACTTACGCGTGCTTTGCTTCAGGCGGCAGGCAGGATCGCAACGATCGGTTGCCGTCATTATGACGCTGTTGTGCAAATCGGCTTACTTAAAGCTGAAATTGAAATCGAAAAGGGCAAGGCTAAAGAGGCATTGCCCGAACTGGCGGTGGCATCTCTCAGGGCCGACTCTGAAGCCAAGAAGGCGAAGGAAGAGCGAGCAAGGGCCAATGTCGAGGAAGAAAAGGGTAAACACTCAGATCTTCTCAAGATAGCCACCAAGGATAGAGCGAACGTTAGTGAAGAAGCGCTAAAGTTAGCCAAGGAAGTGATTACGAGGTTGGAGGCCGATTTGGAAGAATCAAAGAAGGCGAAAGAAATTGCAGACTCCGAGGTTTCCAAAGCGTTCAATGCCGGCGAGAACGTTGCCTTGGAGAAATATGTGGAGGAAGTACCAAAATTTGAAAATTGAGGATTCAAACACGGCTGGATCAAAGCTCTGGCGGCCGCTAATGTAGTATTGGATCAGCCAATTCCATACGAGCAGCTAGAGGTTGAGCCACTAGAGTCTGACCCTGAGGAATAAGTAGTTTTATGTAATTTTGCTTTTTGATTAGTATTTTCTTGTATGTAGTTTTTTGTAGATTTTTGTAAGGTAGTTTTCATACGTAAAATGATGACTGATTGTACTCAATTTATTAATGAAAATCGTCTTTTTGTTTATTTTTTGTGTGCTAATTTGAGAGTGCAACGCCATTAGGCGATAACTAATTTTAGTCAAAATAAAACGCAGCTCAATATAGCTATAATATTGTATGCCGAGTTCAATAGTTTGCCAGTTTGGACAAGTTAATGTCGAATAACATATCTCGTAGAGTGTAACCTCTAAATAAAATATACTATCATTCGGCTAATTAACAGCTAAATAGCAGTGCAACGCCATTAGGCGATCAATGGCAGTTTGACTCAAAGCTAGACGTCTGGCCAAATAAGGTAATGTATTATCATTTGGCTATATCATCAGATGCCGATTATAGTGACGCCCTTGCCCCATTTGAGCATATCGTTCCAACGCCGAATAACACGTGTCCCTTGCAAGTTGTAACCTCTGAATAAAATATTCGGCTCAAAGCTAAACGTTTGGCCAAATGAGGTAATGTATTATCATTCGGCTATATCATCAGATGCCGATTATAGTGATGCCTTGCCCCATTTGGGCATATCATTCCAACGCCGAATAACATGTGTCTCTTGCAGGTTGTAACCTCTGAATAAAATATTCGGCTCAAAGCTAAATGCCTAGCCAAATGAGATAATGTATTATCATTTGGCTATATCATCAGATGTCGATTATAGTGACGCCTTGCCCCATTTGGGCATGTCGTTCCAACGCCGACTAACATGTGTCACTTGCAAATTTGGACATATTTCAAACCCTACTATAGACGCGGGGTTAACTGCTGGGCGTATCGAAAAGGCTGCATTCGTAATTAATGAACGAGGTATTTAATATTTAAGAAGCTGCGAGCGTTGTGGAACGAATTTGGCATAGACAACGATAATCGATAATTGGAGGAAGAGTAGAAACGTGAGTTGGGCCATAGATGTCGCATAGGCTGTTCTTCAATAGTAAAGGAGAAGCAAGAAGTTTGGCTGAACTAGACGGTGAAATGCATCGCACTGCTAGAGGCGAAGCTCAAAGAACGGGGGATATAGCAGCGGAGGGGAGGGAGATACGTCGGTCGCCCAGACGTCGGAGTAGGTCCCCCAGAAGAGGTGACGCAGTAAAGTCTCCTAGGGATAGGATGTAGCAACGAGGGGGATCAAGGAGTCATATCAGTGGTCAGAGCATTACGTGAAGTGAGCCGAGCAAAGCTCCGCGTCTGTTGAGCTTTTTGGTTTTCGTTGGGAATAAACCGATGACTGAAGCAGATTCAATTGTCCGCGATCCAAATGTGGCAGTCGAGTTTGCTCGACATATTTTTCCACCCGAGGTCCAGCAATCAATGGTCGGTCGGCCTGATTATGAAGTTTTTCGAGAGGGCGTCCATGGAGCGGTAAGGGGTCTATACACCTCTTATGAAATCGGCATGCGTCTTCGTGTCGCACAAAGGGAGATAGAGCAGAAAAATAGCCGCATTCGAAGCTTGGAACAACATGTAGAAAAAGCCGAGAATGAATTGAAAAAGGCTAAAGCTTTCGAAACGCAGTCGGCAAGTTAAGTTAACCCGATCGTGGCGGAAAGGGTAAACCAGCGGCTTTTAGATCATGCGATTACCGATCGAGATACAGCGAGCATGTTCACAAGAGAAGCAATAAGAATGAAGGCCTACGAATAAGGCTTTTTTGACGGCCGAAAAATTGGTATCGATAAGACGAAAGAAAAGTTAGCTGAGGATGTCGTCGGTGCGAAAATCGTGGATTTAAGCATAGATGGACTAAGGCTCTATAGGCCGCGGGTATCGATTCGGCATCACCTCTATATCAGAATTACAAATTTCCCTCTGAAGCTTATGACGTTGAGAAGACCGATGACGAAGAGGGTGCTGAATAAATTTATGTTGATACGCATTGTACCCTTTAAGTTTGTCGAGAGTCATGTATTTATGCTTTATTTAATGAAATAAACATTTGCCATATTGTTTCGATTAATGCTTGTATTTACTTGTGGTAATCGTATACTGATCCATACCATTATATCGCCAAATTTGGTCCTTCCGAATTTGAAGGATGATTCGGCCATTCGTGGTTATAAACGAAAGGTGCTCCGAATTTGGAAGATTATTCATGGTTATAAATGGAAGGGACTAGAGTTGGCCAATCGTGACATCCATGAAGGGCGCTCCGAATTCGGAGGCTTATTCGGCCCAAACGTGGCATCCACGGATGGGGCTCCGAATTCGGAGTCTTTAGTGTTGGCTAGTCGTAACATCCACGAAGGGCGCTTCGAATTTGAAGGCTTATTCGGCCCAAACATGGCATCTACGGATGGGGCTCTAAATTCGGAGTCTTTTTTGGGTTGGCCAATCGTGACATCCACGAAGGGCGCTCTGAATTCAGAGGCTTATTCGGCCTAAACATGGCATCCACGAATGGGGCTTCGAATTCGGAGTCTTTAGTGTTGGCCAATTGTAACATCCAGGAAGGGCACTCCGAATTCGGAGGCTTATTCGGCCCAAACGTGACATCCACAGAGGGCGCTCCGAATTCGGAGTCTTATTGTCTTGGCTAATCGTGATATCCATGAAAAGCGCTCCGAATTTGGAGTCTTATTGTTTTGGCCAATCGTGATATCCACAAAGGGCGCTCTGAATTCGAAGGCTTATTCGGCCCAAACGTGACATCCACGGAGGGCGATCCAAATTCGGAGTCTTATATTCGTTATTAAACCATTATTAACGAGATTGCGATAAGAAAGAGCACTGCACTGGGAAATTGAAAGATCTATGCATAACATCAGCAAAAATTTGAAACAAACTAGCGTGTCGTACAAGTGGCTTCGTGATAAAATTTGCGCAAATGTGTGGAATTCCAGGGGCATGGAAAACTTCTCCCAGCCATGTCTTTGAGCCGATATGCCCCAGTTCCGGCGATTGAATCAACCTGATAAGGGTCGTCCCAGTTGGGGCCTAATTTTCCATCTGCCGGATTCTTAGTAGCAAGAAGTACTTTCTTGAGGACCAATTCTCTAGGCGTATAACGACGCAACTGCACGCGCTGATTATATGATTTAGCGAGCTATTGCTGATACTGCGCCATGCAAGCAAGGGCATAATCTCAGCGTTCTTCAATCAGAGTCAAGTCCAAGGCCAACATCATGTCATTACGGCCCATGTCAAAAGCCTTGGATTTCATCGTAGGTAGGCTGATCTCCAGGGGAATAATTTCTTGGGTTCCAAAGCACAAAGCGAATGGCTTTTCTCCAGTGGACCGCCTTGGAGGAGTGCGATGAGCCCACAATACACTGGGTAACTCTTCGACCCATTTACCTTTAGCTTTTTCCAACCTTTTCTTGATGTCGTCCAGGATAACTTTATTGGAGGCCTCTGCCTGACCATTGCTTTGTGGATATGCCGGCAAGGAAAAATAAGGCCGGATACCATACGTGTTGCATAATTCTCGGTAGATGCCACAATCAAATTGGGTGCCGTTGTCTGAGATGAGTGCTCTTGGTATGCCGAATCGTGTTATAATGTTTTTCCATACAAAATGCTTAACATCAATATCTCAAATATGTGTTAAGGCCTTTGCTTCAACCCATTTTGTAAAATAATCTGTCGTGACAATCAGGAATCGCTTGTTTCCTGGAGCTCGTGGTAGTGGTCCGACAATATCGAGTCCCCATTGAGCGAACGGCCAAGGATTGGTGATAGAGTTTAATTCCTCAACTGGCAGATGAGTTAAAGGGGAAAACTTCTGGCACTGTTTGCATTTCTTGACATAATTCTCAGCATCTGTTCACATGGTCGGCCAATAATATCCCTATGTTACGGCTCAGTGGGCCAATGAGCGTCCTCCAGAATGGGCACCACAGCTACCTTTATGTATTTCAGTTAAGAGTTCCTCAACTTTATCTAGGTGAACACATTCTAAGTACGGCCTAGAGAGGGATTTTTTGTAAAGCTTTCCTTGCGGATCCAAATAATATCTCAAGGCTTTATTTCACAGTTTGTGGGCTTCCTTCTTTTCCATTGGGAGTTGTTCTGAGGAAAGGAATGCGCCGATAGGGTCCATCCAACTTGGTCCTGGTTCAATGACATTAATCTGAACTGGTTCAGAAGAGGTAATACTCGGCTTAGGGATGAATCCTACTTTGATTGTCCATTTGATTTCTGAATTGATGGTAGAGGCTAGGCAAGCAAGGGCATCCGCATACGTGTTATGATCCCGGGTTATTTGATTTAATTCGTGGTGGTCGAATTTCGTGGGCAAGGAATTCGCCGTTGTCATATAGGCTGCCATGCGGTCATTTTTAGCTGCATACTCCTCTTTCAACTAGTTGATGACTAGTTTCGAGTCACAGAAAACAAGCAACTGCCGCACACCGAGGTGAAGTGCGTTCCGAAGGCCAGTCCGTAATGCTTCGTATTCGGTCTCATTATTTGATGCATCAAAGCCCAGTTTAACCGTCTGCTCAATTATTGCCCCTTCGGGGGTCATGATTACTACGCCTGCCCCACTGCCACGTTGGTTGGATGACCCGTCACAGTACAACTACCAAATGTCTCTAACATATATTCTCCAGTTGGGTTTAGATTGCACTTGTTCGGACTTGAAGTTGGTAAGGCATCCCGTGAATTCTTCTACAAAGTCAGCGATTACTTGCCCCTTGATGGCAGTTCTAGGCAAAAACTGGATATCATACTGGTCGAGTTCCAAAGCCCATTTCGAAACGCGCCCTGATGCTTCTGCGCTACGGAGTGCCGACCGGAGGGGATAGTCCGTTAGTACACCTATGGTATGCCCCTGAAAGTAATGCATTAATTTTCTTACAACCATAACGAGAGCAAGGATGAGCTTTTCCATTGGTAGATAACGTGTTTCAGTGTCGGTCATTACTTTGCTTACATAGTAAATTGGTCGTTACTCCCCGAGTTCCTCCTTTAAAAGTACAACACTGATCGCCCGGTCAGATACCACCAGATACAAAATGAGAGGATCGCCTGCTGAAGGGGTTTCTAGGAGTGGTACTAATCGGAGATAAGTTTTCAAGCCGTCTAAGGCGGCTTGGTACTCGAGAGTCCATTCAAAAGCTTTGCCTTGCTGAAGTGTGTGAAAGAATTGTCGGCAGCGATTTGTGGAATGGCTGATAAATCTGTTGAGCGCGGCGGCCATTCCCATCAGCTTCTGAACCTCTTTAACCGACTGAGGAGAGCCAAGTTCTAGAATTGCTGTTATTTGCCTCGGTTGGCCTCTATTCCGCGGTGGTTCACAATGTAGCCTAGGAATTTTCCGGATCCGATGCCGAATGCACACTTTGAGGCGTTCAATTTCATTTTGTACTTTCGAAGAATGCCGAATGTATTTACCAAGTCGGCTAAGTGGTCATGTTTTTCCTTAGATTTGACTACCATGTCGTCGATGTATACTTCCATGGTGCGGCCGAGCTATTTCTTGAACATGGCAGTAACCAGTCTCTGGTAAGTTGCCTCCTCATTCTTCAGCCTGAAAGGCATGACCTTATAGCAATAGGTGTCTCTCGGGGTGAAGAATGCAATCTTTTCTTGATCCTTCGGTTGTATGGCAATTTGATGATAGCCTCTGTAGGCGTCCAAGAAGCTCATGTGTTGATGATGTGCCGTTGCATCTACAAGTTGGTCTATTCTGGGGAGGGGAAAACAGTCCTTAGGACAAGCTTTGTTTAAATCCGTGAAGTCCACATAAACACGCCAAGATCTATTCTTCTTCTTTACAACCACGATATTGGACAACCATGCAGGATAGGTTACTTCGTGAATTGCCCGAGCCTCCAACAATCGGTCAACCTCTTCAACAATGGCCGAAGCATGCTCCGCGGCTGACCGCCGACTTTTCTGAATGATTGGCTTACATTTTGGATCAATGTTTAAGCGGTGTTGGGCCACAAATGGATCCACCCCTGGCATCTTGTATGGTGTCCATGCAAACACGTCGAGGTTGCCGAGTAAGAAGGATACAAGCTCGTACCTGTCAACTTCGTTCAAGGAAGTGCCGATCATGAAGAACTTGTCAGGACTCCCATCAATCTCGACCCGATCCAGGTCTTCAGTTGCCTTTTCATTGGGGATCTTCCCAATATCCTCGAGGCTCTCCCGATCCGGTACTTCAATCGAATTCACTTCCAGTTCTTTTGGTCTCCTTGCAGCAGTAACAAGGTAGCATGCCTGTGCCGATTTCTGAGAACCCCGAATTTGTTCAACACCATACTCAGTCGGAAAACCAAGTAATTGGTGGTAGGTGCTCAGCACAGTTTGCATGATGAGATTGTATGGTGAAAGAAGTTTGACAACCAGAAATTCTACGTCTACTGATCTGGTGCCTACCCGAACTGGTAGTGTGATTTTGCCCAAAGGATACTCGGGGTTAGCATTGAAGCCGAATAATGGGTAATCATCCAGTGACAAATCCGAGTCAGTGAATCCGAGTTTAACAAACGTTTTGTAATACATTATTTCCGAAGTGCTTCCCTGATCAATGAGAATACATTCAATGCTGAATCTGTTCACACGTAACTCGATGACGAGGGGATCGGTGTGGGGGAGAGTTACCCCAAGTAAGTCAGTGTCGTCGAGACTAATCCTCCTAGTCTCATGGGGCCGTTTTGCTGGTGTGATCGACCTATGCAGGCTAGGTTGCAACTGAATTGTCTGTATCTCAGCTGACGACGGCAGGCTGTATATCATGTGAATCACACCAAATGGAGGTGAATCCGGCCATAGGGCTACCGTGTTCTATGGATTATTCTTTCAGACGTGTTGCGCCAGTTGGCCGTCTTGTACCAGTTCCTCTAGGTGGTCCTTCAATGCATAACAACTATCAATGTCATGACCATGGTCCTTGTAGTACTCACACCGCTTGTCCCTTTTCCTTGTATCGGGAGGTCCTATCATTTTGGGAAGCCATTTAAAGAATGGAAAGTGTTGAACTTTCGACAAAATCTTGCTAATCGGCTCTGCTAACTTCGTGTACTTTTTGTCCGAGCATCTCGTGCACCTACTATCCACCTGATATTGTTCATTTGATCGGTGTGAACACTGATCACTCGATCGGCGCGAGTCACTCCTTTTGTCTCATTTAGCCCGATTCCGCGGTTCAGGGCTCCTTGATGGCACGACGCTTATCGGCTGAACGATTCCAGGCAGAGCCGTCTTAACGGTTTTCTGTTCGGCTTTGACCTGTAGGGCATCGTCTTCCACCTTACAATATTCTTCAACTTTCTTCATTAATGCCCAAACTGTTTTTGGAGGCCGTCTGGTCATTGAACTGCGGAGGCGACTATCAGGATGTAATCCCATTTTAAAGGTGGTGATGGCCATGGAGTCATTACAGGCATCGTCTACCAAGTTAAAGCATTCCCAATAGCGTGCCGAATATTCACGAAGGGTTTCTTCTGGTTTAATTTGCATTGCCCAGAGAGAGTCAGTTTGTTTTGGCTAGATTTCATTGGTGATGAATCTTGCCCTGAAGGATTTTTGGAGTTGATAGAAGCTTTTAATCAATGCCGGCTCCAGTTTATAGTACCATCTGACGGCCAGCGATCCCAGGCTGCTCGGAAATATTCGACACATGAGGGCTTCATCGTCAGCATGCAGTGTCATTGATTGTTTATAATGACGAATATGGTCAGTGAGATCTGATTTTCCCTTATACAGGGTGAATGATGGTGCTTTGAACTTCTTGGGTAGCACAGCCCTTGCAATTCGTCGCACAAAAGGGTCATGCTTGTCTTCTTTATCCGAATCATCACTTCTCTTCCCTCGCTTGTGTCATACATATGGACTTCCTTCGGACAAGCTGGGTACATCGACTCATCCCTTCTTTTTGGGTTCTGGGGATGATGAGTCAGAATCACTGTCATTATCATGTTTCTGAAGTCGACGTCGTCAATCATCCTTCTTTCCTGAAAGTCGACCCCGGTCGTAGCATGCGGCCTGTTGGGATTTGGCTAGCTCCAGGGCCAACTCCTGGCGTAGGCGCTCGTTCTCAGCCATCATGTTTTCCATACGCTGTTCATTTTGCTTTGCTTGATCCACGATTGTCTGCATTGTCTCTTGCACCGATGTTGAGGGTCAAGTCTGGGCAATTGAGTCGAAGTTCAAGACCCGTCGTGCGGCGATATTCTCCGGTCCAAGAATGTTTCTTGGAGTGATGTCATCTCTTAGAGTAATGTCATCAGCGACTATCGGAGGATCATCTATTACGCCAGCCATAGATGTGCTTGAGTATTCCCACAGACAACGCCAATTGTGGAGAAGTGGTTTGGAAATACTCCAAGATCCAGTAAGGCGTTCTTGATCCTCTGATTGCCACCTGAAAAAAAAAAAGGATGAACACTCAGGTTAGAGGTGCCGGAATTAGCACTCCGACGAACAAGTTAGTATGCTCTCAACTTTACTTCTATCTCAAGTTATTTAATCTATTCTCACATACATTTCTTTGGTTGATGTTCCTCTATTTATACTAATATCTGGTCCCAGGGATCGGGCCCACTCTTAATCCAGCACATGATTGCTTATTCGGCCTTTCAGTTGTATGCCGATTCCTACTTGGCTCCTTGTATGGCCGACTGCACAGTCGATTTGAATATTTGGCTTCGACCCCTTTAGACAGAGCCGAATCGTCTTTGGCCTGATTTCCTTCAAATAAATTTGGCTTTCCTTAGTATATAGTTATTCAGCCCCCACACCTTTGTACCAAAATTTTGCCTCATACCAACTTTCATCTATGAACTCATAGATCGACGTCTGATTGTGACTTGGCTATACATGTGCACGTTTTTGCCACCAATCTGACCGCACCCGTACGAATGTGTGCTCCTACTGACAACACACTCCAGGTGGCTTCAATTCACTATATTTCAAGTGAACGACATCAATTATCAGTGCTAGGTTCATAGTCCATACCCAATCACCATTGACAACTTCAGCCGTACACATTTTTCATGTGTCGACCTGCACTGAAATTATTGTTAAGTACTTCCTTTAAGGCCATTCCTGAAGGTTTTCCTTAACACACCTTATCAGCGACTTTTTGCTGATCAAGTAGACAACATCATCTAGTCAGCATGTTGCATATTATGGACTTTACATTTCATGGTAACTATGATGTCTGTACCTTATCAGTTCCTCTACCTTATTACCTGACCAAACACATGTTTCCATACAAGATAGAGTCGCATAACATCGGTTATCCAAGCGTCCCCAGAGTCATCCAACTATGCTTTTATCTAAGTAGCTAAAATCACCTAGCTAGGCATTTTCAATCCCATATTAGCTACATGTTCTCTGAATTTTTCCAGAGACAACCTTTTGGTCATAGGATCGGCCACCATCTCTTCTGAGTATCGTTGATTTAAATTTCTTCCCTCTCTACTATATCTTGAATATAGTGGTAATTTACATCAATATGTTTTTCCTTAGAGCTATTCGCTCCATTTTTTATTAATGAGATGGCAAACTGATTGTCACAAAACATATTGACTGGTCTGGCCGATATACCTAATTGTAAACTGTCAACAAATCATTTTATCTAGACCATATTACTCACGGCTGTGCTGCAAGCCATGTATTCAGCTTCCATAGTATACTTTGCAACACAACTCTGTTTCTTACTAAACCAAGAAACTGTTGTTCCACTAAACAAGAACACATGACCACTAGTAGATTTACTATCATCTACATTTCCTGCAAAATCCGCGTCAATGTATCCTTTTATGTCTAGATCACATAAACTAAAACATAGTTTCAAATTTTAGTGCCTTTTAAATATCTGAATATTCTTTTGACTACTTGCCAATGTTCCTTACCTGGATTGGATTAAAACCTACTTACCAATCCAACTGCATGACAGATGTCAGGTCTTGTGCTTGTCATTACATACATTAGGTTGCTGATTGCCTGTGCATATGGGACATCTCTCATTTCCTCAATGTTAGATTTATTTTGAGAACTCATACTTTTACTAAGAATTTGTCCCTTCTAAACAGGTGTGCTTAAAGAATTACAGTTATCCATATTAAATCTTTTGAGCACTTTGTCTAGATATTTTTTTTGATCTAGATATAATAATTTTGAATTTCTATCTCTTGAAATTCTAATTCCTAGGACATAAGTTGCAAGACCCATGTCTTTCATTTCAAATCTAGATACCAAGAAAATTTTGGTTTTTATAATCATATCATGACAATTTTCGGCTAACAATATGTCATCCACGTATAAATACAATATTGCTAACTTATCAGCATTTTTCCAGATATAAACACAGTGATCTAATGAACTCATAACATAGCCTATTTCTAAAATGGCTTGGTGGAATTTCAAGTGTCATTGTCTTGAAGATTGTTTGAGTCCATACAGGGATTTTTTCAATTTGTAGACTTTATCCTCGTTGCCTTGGATATGGAAATCATCAGGTTGCATCATATAAATTTCCTCATTTAATTCTCCATTGAGAAAAGCTATTTTAACATCTATTGATGCAATTCCAAATCCATCTTGGCTACTACCGCCATTAGAATCCTTATTGAGGCAAATTTTTCAATAGGAGAATATCTATCTACGAAATCTATTCCAGGTTATTGAGTGAATCCCTTGGCTACTAACCTGGCCTTGTATTTCTCCAAACTTCCATCTACTTTGAATTTCTTTCTAAGAACCCATTTGCAACCAATGACTTTTCTTCTATTCGGTAGATCGGTTAATTCCCAAACATTATTTTTCTTGATCGAGTCAAGTTCTTCATTCATTGCCTTAAGCCGTTATGCAGCATCACTGCTACTCATTGCCTCATAATAACTAGTAGGATCATCTACTAAATTATTAAGTTCTTCAACTTGAAAAACATAATGATCTTTCAAAACGTAGATGGATGTCTTGCTCTCTTACTCCCACTTATCTCAAGAATCGAAGTAAGTAAAACAACGTCATGTAATGTGCGTTTCCTCCCACTATTAGATGGTTCTGGGAGAATTTGTGGATCGGGTGACAAAGAAGGAAGAGACGAATCCTGAGATACTTCGGAGAGCAATTCAATTTGTTCAATAGGAGTAACAAGATCAGTGGATTCAAGAAAAATAACATCTCTACTTTTTATTAATCCACGTTCGGGATGGTAAAACGATAACCACTCCCATTTTCAACATAGACAATAAACTTGCATTCCCAAGTTTTACTTCTCAATTTATCCCTTAAAGGTTTAAGAATAAGTACATGTGCTTTACATCTCCAAACTTTGAGATTTTGAACATTAGGTGTAGTACCATGCCAGCATTCATAAGAAGTTAGAGGTTTGTGTTACCCAAAAAACAACCTAAAAAGGGGGTGAATTAGGTTTCTACAAATTAAAATTAATAATACCCCAATAAAATTAACTACTAGTACAACAAATTATTAACAAGCACAATGATGAACTTAGCAGTAAATGATCAAGCAAAATAACAATGAAATATAACTAATATACAGGGTAAATCAAATGATTAACACATGAATATTAGATAGCCATAGCAGTAGTAGGAAAGTAAAGAGATTAGGGAAGAGGAGACAAACAAATTCATAATGGTTCGGCTTCAACCAAACCTACATCCATTCTTCAAGCTTCACTTGAGATTTTCCACTATCCTCTAGCTTCACAAGAGTGCTAGCAACCTCATAAACATGGAGCAATCCTCCATAGATTCTACACAGACTTCACAAGCCCAAACCCTTGCAAATCTTAGGTGATTCACAATCACTCTCAAGATTTCAAGAACACAGTGTTTGCAACACTTTTATAAGATGAAATAGTATTTTTGCTTTCAAAGAAAGCTTATAATAAATATCTCTCCCAGATGGATATACAAAATGAAGCTCTGATTTTTCTGTAAATCTCACATAGGAAAGATAGGCTTAAAGCTATATGTCTCAGTGTATAATTTCTGAAAGAGGATGTAAATAAAAATTGAAGAACACTTCTCAGAGAATTTTTTAGAGAATAGATGTGAGTGATTATAGATCAAAGAATATTTTCTGATTTTTTTTGTAACTTGTTTACATTAGAGGCTTTGGTATATATAATGAAACTTATAACCGTTGTATTCATTTGAATTTATAGCCGTTTATAGCCGTTTATAGCCGTTGTATTCATTTAAATTTATAGCCGTTTATAGCCGTTGTACACCATCATTACTAATTTGAATTTCTGCCACTCCATCATTACTAATTTGAATATCTTCCACTCGAACCTTTTGGCCTGCTGCTGTGCTGGGCTGTTTGAACCTTTTGGTCTGCTGCTGGGCAAGGCTGTTTGAACTTCTGTTTTGGGCTATTTGAACTCCTGATTTAATCAAATATTAAATATATTCTAACAACATTTAGGATAAAGGTTTAAGTGAGAAATAATGAGACAAAATAAATTTTGATTCTATTTTTCTCTTTCAAATAAATTAAAATATAATTAAATAAATCATCAAAATAAATTTTGGATTCTATTTTTCTTTTTCAAATAAATTAAAATATAATTAAATAAATCATCAAAATAAATAAGTTTAACAATCTCCCCCTTTGAGATGATGGCACACAATGATGTTTTGATTTGATTTGGGAGTAAGAAAAGCTCCCCCTCAAGTCATGCTCCTTGAATTCATTTCTAAATACATAGGTTAGCACATGTGTAATAAATAAGCTTTAATTAGAAACATGATATGAGACTAAGATATCAAACTATAAATACATAACATTAGATTAGTTTGAAAATAATACCATAATTTGAAAATAATACCATAATACATAACATCATAAGTTTTCTCCCCCTGTGACATTATCAAAAGGAAATCATGGGTCAGAATCTGGAGGAGGAGGAGGAGGAAAATGATAGGGATAAATGGCATAAAAAAAGAGATAATCAAAACATATATATACATATATGCATACACATACAACTCTTCCGCGTCTCTCTCTTTTTTCGTAAAACGCGGTTGCCACGCGGTCTGGCTTTTGCTTCATTGGCCGACAAAAGCACTTCTCATCGATTGCCGCTCGCCTTGGCTATCCCTCCCTCCTTGCCTTCTTCTCTTCAGCCTCTTCTCTTTAGCCTTCTTCTCAATCACACTCGTCTGCTTCTTCTTCTTCACCTCACTCTCTTCTATCTCTTTTTCATCATTCTCTTCGATCTTCTTCTTCCTCGAGAGACAGAACATAGAGACTGAGCAAAGCAGAAAGGCTGTCAAAAATGACCCTCCTTTCGATTACATCTCTCTCTTCTACTTCATGGCCTCGTCCCGTCCCCTTACTCTCTTTCCGGACCTGAATGATCCCATAAGCGCTGCTGAGCCGAGTGCCCCAGCTCCTACTCTTCCCAACCTTCCTATGATGTCGATTGAGCAAATAATGGTAGCTCAATCAGACATTGAAGCTAATCATTCACACTGACGTCCTGTATGGAGATGGTGACTGCAGTCACAAAATTGGCTCACCGACTGCAGAACAGGACGAGTGAGCTCCATCAGGTCAACGCCCAACTCTCTCTGCTCTAGCTCATGTACAAAGATGCGCGAGCAGAGATAGGCGCACTGAAGGCCAAAAATAAAGAACTTAAACGGAAGACCACCTCCATGGCCTGATTTGAAGCAACGTCGTTCTTGGCTTTTGATAGTCGGCGGGGAGTGCTCGCTCCTGACAAAAGCACGGGGACAGGGACGTCAAGCGTCGCCCAAGGTGATAAAAAGAAGAAGAGAGCGATGGAAGAGGCGAGTAAGTGAGGTCGGTGTATGGCCGGAAAAAAAAAATGAAGGGTTTTTTTTTTTTTTTTTTAACGTAAATATGTTTATTGTGATCGGCGTAGGGCCGTAAAAAAAAAATGAAGGGTGTTTTTTTTTTTTTATAAATATTTATATTTTGATTTGTTTCTGTTTTTATGTTTAAGTACTGAAAAATGAAATTAAAAAGCAGAAAATAAAAAAAATAAGAAAATAAGAAAATTAAGCCCAAACAAAAAATAATAAGGAGAAAATAAATAAAAATAAAAGAAATTAAGTCTAAAAGCAAAATAAAAAAATAAAAATAAAATAATACTAGTAGAAATTAAACTTAATGGGACGTTGGTGTTGCTGGAATGGTAATGCAAAAAAAATATCATGAGGGTTTAAAAAAAATAAATGTATACAAAGTTAATTTTACCTCAGGATGCAGAACCCAAAAAAAAAAATTACACAGTTGAGAATAGCAAACTGTTAAGGAGAATAAATGTATGAAGGACTTGAGAGCATTCAACTGATATAAATGTTTCCATATCAATGTAGCATCAAGTTTAGATAAATGCCATGGGTGCAATAAGGAGAAGTTTCAAAGGTCAAGAATGAGACACAAATGCTGTTGTAGCAAGATAGTATGGCAACAATGAATCAATGAGCTTATCCATTATGAAGAATTCATGCTATTTCAATCTATTTTCAAGCAAGAGCCAAGGAGATACCAAATTGTTAAAATTATATGTGAAGCAGGTGAGCATGATCTAACAATCGATTTGAGCATGATCTAACAATCAATTTCTGGCAAGAGCATACAGATTTTATACAAGATAATTAATATATATATATATATATATATATGTGAGGTGCAAGCTCATAAGTATGATATCAAAAATAGAATAGAATCTGAGGGGATTTTTTTTTAAAAAAAAAAAAAAAAAAACTAATCAAGTTTAAATTCTTCCCCTTTTTCATTTAGCAAAATCAATAGGAGATATGAATAATGAAAACTCTTAACTGAAATGTTCTCCTCAATAATATCAAATAGGATGCCAAATGTTACCAATAAGAATGCCAAAATGATACCAACATGCAATCTCCCAAGGATGCCAATATGCAATCTAGAAGATTTAACAATCATGACTCAAGCATTATGTAGAATACCAAATATTGCTCATAATAGGTTAAACTCAATATAATCTCATGGAGCCAATGTAAATCCAAAAAATGAAGCATGTTCAAGGTATAGCAATCCATATGCCAAGAAAAATCATGAATTTCAATATATAGCACACATTTTAAGCATAGGCATGATTTTTAGGCAAGAGTATCATCAAAGAGTATACATTGCAAATCATATGAAGCATAATCTATCTTTTCCATATCAAAGTAATAACAGTATTAGTTCAAAGGATATAAGATAGAATTTTTACCTCAAAAGCTTAAGAGAGTGTACGAGGCATACGTTAGGTTCAAGAGATGGAAGCTTTTCAATCTTCAATTTTCTTTCATGAGGAGTTCATCTCAAATGGGTTTAACAAGTATGTTAGCAAAATGATTTCTTCCCCTAAGTTGGTGCTACCCTTTTCTAATGTGATTTGTGTAAATATAGCATTCATAGAACAATCACTATTACTCAATAAAAATACAGCACAAATCATTTCTTATCACAAACTCAAAAAGTGAAAAATAATTCAATGATCAAATAAGAGTTTGGAATGCTATTTTTCAGAATTTTCAAGTTGTAGCACATAGCATAATATGCATAAGAAAATAGTGTTATGCTCTTTGTTTTATTAAAAAATGATGTAACAATCTCATTTAATCACATAACATTATCAAGAGGCATTTTCATCAATTCAATCCACATACTCAAGTGTGATAAAACATTTTACTCAATGTGGAACACAACATGAATGCTATAAACAATTAATTCAACAATTTATCAATCAAAAGCATTTCATGAGACGCATGCCAATATAATCCATATTCAAAAGATATTCAATAGGATAGATGCAATGTCTCTACAAACGTATGATACTTCTTTTCATTTAGACATTGTTGATGGATCATAATCAACGAATTTCATAAATCATTCAAATATTCCAATGTAAAGCATATAAGCATGAAATTTTCATATTGAGTATATTCTTGAGATCATAAATGTACAATTCAAATTATAGATAGTATACATCTCAAAAACATGCTATGACATCAAAATTGACTCTACAAAGATATGACTCAAAAAGGAATTAACATATTAGTATGAAGTCATATATAAGATGTGAAAAGTATGCTCACAAAAAATATTTATCACTTCTTATCTCTTTTTCATAGCAATGGATGACATGATATACAATGTTAATGAATACATGAATCATTCATATTCTAATAGGCATTCATCAAAATAATATAATTCTCATTTTTGAGTTCAATGAAGGTTTGAAAGAAACTAGCAGAATATGACTTAGCAAACTTAGTACAATTAGATTACATGGAAACAATGATTAGACACAACCTATTATACACAAATCACACCTTAAAGAATATAGAACTTTAAGCTTAAAGATGTGTTAGGAGTTATACCTTTATTTACCTCTTTGGAATCTTCACCCATACATTACCTCTATTGTTCATCTTGGTGATTTTCATTTCATTATTCTTTTTCTTCTTGTAGGGGCTGATTTTGCTCTTTAGATTGAACACTCTTGTTGTGCATTTCCTTTCGAAGTCCTTGGTGTTCTTTGAGATTCCACCTACAAAATATCTTGATTTCTTTCTTGGTACCCATACTTTCTTGGATCCATAGGGATTAGTCTCAAGAACATTTAATCTCATAAAAGGTTTAGAAGGATCAAAACCAACGCCTACTTTGTCAAAAACACATTTGTTTATTTCCAAGAAGCTTGTTGAGGTTTTCTTTTCCTTTTACAAAATTTTCAAGAGTTTTGTTTAAATCCTCAACATTGTTTTTCAAAATGTTTTTCTCATTGGCAATAGACGTAAAGTCATTTTTCAAAGTAGCATTTTCCATTTTTAAAACATCCACATCATTTGAAAGAGAAGTAATCAATTTCTTTAATTTAGAATTCTCAACACAAACATTTCTAAATATGTCATGTAATTTATTGAAAGCACTTTTGTAGACACCCCATTTTTGACCGACCTTAAGACTCAGACGTCACCGATTGAGCGCTCGGTGATGTTGCATGCTGTGCTCGTTCAGAAGTCTCAGAGTCGCGGCCGTGCGCCCTGCCTCCGAACTTCCGAATCCTCTTCTGTGCCTTGTCTCGGTTTGCGAACCAGACTCGGTTTTCTCTGTTTTCTTTCCTGAGGGAAGGGAGTAGTCCTGTAGACTATTTCTCGGTGGCCGTGGGCTACATTTCGTGGCCGTAGGCCATTTTGCCCATTTCGGAGCCCGGTTCTCGGTTTTCGGAGCCGTCAGGCCGTGTGCCTCGGTTCGGGACCGCCCGACCATCTCCGATTTCTTCGGTTTTTAGCAGGTACCTCTGTTTTGTCATACCGAGGGACACTGGGGTCTTAGATACCCACTTCGTGGCCGAACACCACTTTCGGTGCTTAACGGCCGGTTTTCGGACCCCGAACTGTGCGGTTTGGGCCCCGAGCATTCATTTTGCATTAGTTTTTGTTCAATTTTGGCAGGTACCTCTGTTTTAGCACCAGGAAGATCACTGGAGGGTGGGAGGCCAGCAATTATCTCAGAAAACCAGTTATGCTCTTCCGGCGCCCGTTTTTCTCACTTCCGGGCTAATGTTGAACACCCTAGGGCCATTTTCTTCCAACCACAACCACATATTTGTGATGAGGGCACATGGGAGGACCCTAAAAAAGGATGGCCGGCCAGTAATTATGATTTTCTTTTTTGAGCCTCTCTTTCAAGTTGAATGTTGTGTCTCCTGTTTCAGAGTTGCCAAATTCCAACCATGGGACCTTGTTCTACACACCTGGGAGGACACCAAAAATTGGTGGCCGGCCATTAATTGTTGTCTTCATTTTTGGCCATGGCCGGCCGGCCATGGGGAGTGGTTGGCCGACCAGTGGGGTGGCCAGCCGGCCATCTTCAAGAAAAGCACCTGGCCGGCCTGCTTTCCCCTTTTGACCACTTTACAGCTGTCCAGCTGTTTTTCAAAATATCTTCTGCCTCCGAGGGATATTTTGGGAGGGAAAGCTTGGGTGCATTTCCCTCCCCTTTTACACCCCTTTTTGGTCCATTTAAGGGGCTGATGAGCTCCTTTGTTAGGGTTACAAAATTTTCCCTCAAGAGCCCATCTTCCATAGCCTCCATCTTCATCCCCAAAACCTTGAAAAACCTTCAAGTCTCTAGCTCCTTTGTTCATCAACACCAAGCCTCACCATCACCACTTCCATTCCAGCAGCAAAGGGAGCTTTTTCAAAGGCTAAGAACCAGCAAATTGAAGCCAAGAAGCAACAAAAGACTTGTCTTCAAGGGTAAGTCTTCAATTCCCTTTTTCTAGCACATTTTTGCTTCAACTTTCTACCCTACATGCTCTCTGTTTTGGGCTCCGACCCCTACTGATTTTGTGCTTATTTTGAGCCCCTCTACAACATTGTAGAAGGGCTCAACCTTGTTTGGTAACTCTATCATGCTCTTCCTTCAATATCACCTCTTATGCCAATATTTTACATGCTTTGTTTGGATTATGAGTGATCCATTTTCGAGCCTGATATAAACTGTGAGTGGGCCTATTTTGAGCCCCTCTTCAACATTGAAGAAGGGCTTAACCATGTTTGGCCTCTCTATCATTCACTTTCTTTGTAATTCTCCATATTTACCGTAAAATTGCATGATTTATTTGGTCTATTTGTGATCTGATTTGGAGCATCTCATGAACTGATATTGTGCTTATTTTGAGCCCCTCTCCAATATTGAAGAAGGACTCAACCTTGTTTTCATGCTCTGGATGCCACTTGCTTTGAATCCATGTTTCACCCTTGCTCTTGCATGCTATTTTTAGCTCATGAGTGATCTGTTTTAGAGCATACAATATACTGTGAGTGGGCCTATTTTGAGCCCCTCTTCAACACTGAAGAAGGGCTCAACCATGTTTGGTAACTCTATCTTATACTTGTTTCACAATTCCTCCGATTTACCGTAAAATTGCATGCTTTGTTAGGCTTTCTTAGCTTCTGTTTTGAGCCTTCATCAGGCTAGGAAAGTGTCTTATTTTGACATACTCTTCATTTTTTGTTAAGGGTCCAAGGCTGTTTGATGCCTCCTTTTGATACCTCATGTTATAGCTCTCTTTTGGCTCATATTTTGCATGCTATGTTGAGCATATCTACATACTGAATCGAGGGATGTCATCTACTGAAAATGTGCATATTTTTGGTCCCTCTTTAATGTTGTAGAACTGTATTTTTCAGTTTGAGCATTGTATATATCGTTTGCTTCAATATTCCCCTCTTTTCCCCCATTTTTGCATGCTATTTTTGCCATACTTGTGATTGTTGTTTGGCCATTCTTTGTACTGTAAAAATGCTATTTTAGGGGCTGCCTAGCATCTGTCTTTACATTTCGTGTCCATATTGTGCATGTTTGGCATAGCTGTAGGCCATTTCGGGTGCATGACATTGCATTTCGGGCATCGGGTGTAATTTTGCTATAATTCGGGGACTGTTTTTGCATCATTTTGGCTGCTGAAATTTACATTTTCCATATGCCATATGCTACATTTCATTTATATCATCGCCTCGGTTTGCGCGCCCGTGGGCACGCATTTCGAGGCATCTCATTTTCTATCCGAACGGCCTCCCGTGTGAGAGTGGCTGAGGCCCTCTCATGTTGGTATAAGCCCAATTTGCATCGTGTATGTCATTTCATGCTTTAATGCATCGCCTCGGTTTGCGCGCCCGTGGGCACGCATTTCGAGGCATCTCATTTTCTATCCGACGGCCTCCCGTGTGAGAGTGGCTGGGGTCCTCTCATGTTGGTATAAGTCCATTTTGCATTTTGTATGCCATCTTCGCATCATTGCATTCCGTATGCCATTTTCTCGATTTGCGTGCCCGCAGGCACGCACTTCGAGACATCTCATTTTAACCTCATTACATATCACTTCCATGACATTTTACATTCTGTATGCATCGCCTCGGTTTGCGCGCCCGCAGGCACGCATTTGAAGGCACTTCATTTTTATCCGACGGCCTCTTATGTGAGTGTGGCTGAGGTCCACTCGTGTTAGTGTAAGTCCAATTGCATCGTGTATGCCATTTCATGCCTTAGGATCATCGTCTCGGTTTGCGTGCCCGCAGGCACGCACTTCAAGGCATCTCATTTTCATAGCATTGTGTATGTTAGGATTGTATTTTAATTGCATTTCATGCATATCATGCATATTGCATTGTGTTCGGGATAGGAGTTAGCCCGGGCACGGGAAACGAGGCACGTTTCGTACTCCGAGTGACGGAACGGGTCTCAATTCCCCAGTCACCGACACTCCGGATTACCCATGATAGAGTTAGGTTTTGTTGTAGCATTCATCTGCATTGCACCCTATATTGAGTTGTGCGATCCGATCCCTCGGCCATCATGCATCGATATGCGTGATTGGTGGCACGAGAATCGAGGCATGCATATATCTGTGAAATACATTGCTATGCCCTTTTCCTGCTCTCTGTTGCAGCAAGATAAGGAATCAGCAGTCTTCCGAGGCTTGGCACGCATTTCGAGGAACATTGCAAACAGAGGCTAAATTGGGCATCCCAGTGGATTTCTGCGCAAAGGCAGCCCAGCATACATCATCCATCAGAAGCGAGGCAGCCCCTGTGGCTTGCAAGCCAATTTTAAAGCTTTCTTAGTTTAATTTGTTAATTAATTAGGAATATGTATATTATTTCGGACTGTATTATTCTTTTATTTCGGACTGTATTATTTATTCGGACCCTCTGCGCGAGGGCATAATTGTAATAAGTGTGCGTGAGTGTGATGTATGTCTTCCAACCCCCATTTCTTTCTCCCTTTTATTTATCCGCTTATGATGGTTAGATATAGGGCATATTTCAATTAGCATACAGTATGACAGCATGTTTGCATCATTCATCTGTTTTGCACGCACCGGGCTCGGCGCATCATACAAACTGCATTTGTACTTCAATTCCAAGTTGAGTATTTGGTAGCTGTTGCATCTCATATGCCATGTTTAGAATAGCCGAGCCTGCTATAGTTGCATTATTGCATGTGTTGCATTAGGCATTTTGTATAAATTAGGATCATGCATGATTTCTAATAAATTTTCTGTTTTGGCTTGGAGTACTCGGTAAGTTTTATGCTTTAGCATCCTTGCATGCGTGTGAGTGTTGCCATGAATAGCATGCTTACCATGAGGCTAACTGCTTATGTGATATAACTGCCTTGAATGCCTGTGGGTGGAGGTTGAGTTATTTGAAGTGGAACAAATCATTGACTGTTTGTTTTAAGCCCACTAGATAGTGGCAAAATCATGTTTTCTAAGTCCACCTGAGGGTGGCAAATCCGCGTCTTAGCCTACCTGCGGGTAGCACCATCAAACCATTTTCAAACAAACAAACATGAAATGTTTTGTTCCAATTCAGGCGACCCAGTCTATACTTGTTTGCTGCGAGCATCACATAGTAATCTAGGCTAATAACCGGAATAAGAACTCACATTGTTTTCAAAATAAGATATCATGGTTAGTAGAGGCCGGTCTTTGACCGGGCGAGCGGGGGTGCTCACGAAGTGACCTTCCCCAATCGTACCCAAGTTCCCGAGCCGAGGCAACTTTGGTGATGACGGACACGTGGCCTTTGGCACCGAGTCAGGGTTTCCTAAATTTCCCATTAAAAAATATTTAGGTGGCGACTCTGTATCTGGCGAAGCAGTCCATGTTTGGCACTTCTATCAAAAAATCTGTTTTCAAAACGATTTGCCGGATTTGGACTCTTTGGTTCAAGATTAAGAACCGTGACATTTGAGTCCTTGAACTGTAGTGACCCCAATATGAACAGAACGGGACTTAACCCTCCCGGGGCGTTCGGGGACGTCTACAACTTTCAAGTTCTACATAATTAGAAATTACCTCATCTTGAGTGAATTCTTCTTATCCAAGAGCCATGAGACACAAGTTGGCTACTCCATCATTTTCTCTCCAAATGGCTTCCTTTTTGCTGCCATCCATCATTGAAAGTTCATGAGTCATGAGTGAGCCTAGGAGTTCTTTAATGCCTAATTTTGTTAAGTCTTTTGCTTCTTGGATAGCTGTAACCTTAGTTTCCCATTCATTTGGCAAAGACCTAAGTATTTTTCTCACAAGCTCACCATTAGTATAAGATTTACCAAGATATTTTAGAGTATTAATAATATTGGTAAATTTATAAAATATCTTAGAAATAGATTCAAATAATTCCATAGTAAAGAGTTCATAATCATGAATAAGCATGTCAATCCGACTCTTTTATTTGGCTAGTTCCTTCATAGGTGATTTCAAGTTTATCCCAAATCTCTTTAGTAGTAATACATCCAGAAATTATATTATACTCATTTGCATCTAATCCACACAAAAGAATAAGCTTGGCTTTAGCATTAGCTTGAAGGAGTTTATAATCACGCTTATCAAATTCATCCTCAAGTTTAGGCACACTGATATGGTGTTCTACCTTGGAAGGGATTTTAGGACCTTTAGTGATAATGAGCCACAAAGCATAATTGATAACATGAAGATACAAAGTCATTTTTTCTTTCCAATGAATGTAATTACTACCATCAAAGAGAGGTGGCCAATTGCTAGCTTGTCCTACAGCAGAGTAAGTAGAATACATGGTTGCTATGGATCAAAAACTTAAGATTGTTAAATCTAAACAAGAGCCCCAGGCTCTGATACCAATTGTTACCCAAAAAGCAACCTAAAAAGGGGGTGAATTAGGTTTCTACAAATTAAAATTAATAATACCCCAATAAAATTAACTACTAGTACAACAAATTATTAATAAGCACAATGATGAACTTAGCAGTAAATGATCAAGCAAAATAACAATGAAGTATAACTAACATACAGGGTAAATCAAATGATTAACACATGAATATTAGATAGTTATAGCAGTAGTAGGAAAGTAAAGAGATTAGGGAAGAGGAGACAAACAAATTTATAGTGGTTCGGCTTCAACCAAACCTACATCCACTCCTCAAGCTTCACTTGAGATTTTCCATTATCTTCTAGCTTCACAGGGGTGCTAGCAACCTCATAAACTCAGCCCAAACCCTTGCAAATCTTAGGTGATTCACAATCACTCTCAAGATTTCAAGAACACAATGTATACAACACTTTTATAAGATGAAATTGTATTTTTGCTTGCAAAGAAAGCTTACAATAAATATCTCTCTCAGATGGATATACAAAATGAAGCTCTGATTTTTCTGTAAACCTCACACAAGAAAGATAGGCTTAAAGCTATATGTCTCAGTGTATAATTTTTGAAAGAGGATGTAAACAAAAATTAAAGAACACTTCTCAGAGAATTTTTCAGAGAATAGATGTGAGTGATTATAGATCAAAGAATATTTTCTGATTTTTTTTGTAACTTGCTTACATTAGAGACTTTGGTATATATAATGAAACTTATAGCCGTTGTATTCATTTGAAGTTATAGTCGTTTATAGTCATTGTATTCATTTGAATTTATAGCCGTTTATAGCCGTTGTACTCCATCATTACTAATTTGAATATCTTCCACTTGAACCTTTTGGCCTGCTGCTGTGCTGGGCTGTTTGAACCTTTTAGCTGTTGTGCTAGGCTGTTTGAACCTCTGTTTTGGGCTATGTGAACTCCTGATTTAATCAAATATTAAATACATTCTAACAACATTTAGGATAAAGGTTTAGGTGAGAAATAATGAGACAAAATAAATTTTGATTCTATTTTTCTTTTTCAAATAAATTAAAACATAATTAAATAAATCATCAAAATAAATTTTGGATTTAAAACATAATTAAATAAATCATCAAAATAAATTTTGGATTCTATTTTTCTTTTTCAAATAAATTAAAATATAATTAAATAAATCATCAAAATAAATAAGTCTAACAGTTTGGCTTTTGTTTTGACTCTATTTAATATGTACGTAGCGGTGGACAAGGCTTCCCCCTAAAAATGAATAAGAAGATCAGCATGAGCCATCATAGACCTTGTCATTTCCATTAGAGTACGATTTCGTCTTTCTGTGACCCCATTTTGTTGTGGTGTGTATGGCATTGTAAACAAATGTTTTATGTCATTGTCCTTGCAGAAAGAATCCATAGCTTCATATTCGTCACATTTATCATTATTCAAGTGTTTAATGGATTGACCAAGTTGCTTTTCTACCTCTAATTTATATTCTTTAAACTTATCAATTGCCTCTGATTTGAGTTTAAGAACATAGATATGTCCATATCTTGAATAATCATCAGTGAAACTAATAAAGTATTCCATGCCTCGATGAGTTTTAGTTCTTAAAGGGCCACAAATGTCCGAATGAATTATTTCAAGTAATTTTGATGATTTCCAATGTTTGAAAAATGGCTTGCTAGTCATTTTGCCTTTGATATATGGTTCACATATATCAAAATCATCGGAAAATACTTTAGGCAACAAACCACTTTTAAACATTCGAGACATTTTATTTTTATTAATGTGCCCTAATCTTAAATGCCACAAATAAGAACTATTACTTGTAAAAACATGCAAATAATCATAAATACATACTTTATTATTATCAATAGGAAGAGAGTAAATGTCATTCATTCTTACACCTTTCAATAAGACACTTACTTTCTTAATCAATACTGTGTTAAACCTAAAATTAATCTCAAAACCATTTTGGGTTAACATCGGAACTGAAATTAAATTTCGACGAATGCTGGATACATAAAGCACATCATGAAGCACAATGGAAGTTCCATTAATAGAAAATTGACAGTTGCCGATGCCCAAAACATCACTATGGGAGTTGTTGCCTATGTAGATTATGTGTTCACCAATCTTCTTTTCAGTAAACTCCACGAACATGTCTTTGTTTTGCACGATATGCCTAGTTGCAGCAGAATCAATCCATCATGAATTTGATGAAGGTTCAAGCACCATTGCTTTAGAAACGGTCATCGTAATGGGATTATGATCCTTTTTCTGCTTGTTCTGAGGACAAGTGGCTTTGATATGACCTCTTTGACCGCACTTGTAACGTGGACCAACTTGATGCTTGTGATGTTGTTGTTTTTGCCATCTTTGCTGCTTCTTTCATCCTTTTTGGATCCCTTCTTCCATTTTTTCTTGAAAGAAGTAGTCTTTTTCTTGTTGAATAGGATGTGGGAATTATTATGTGGTTGTGGTGACGATTGTGCCATCAACAAGTTAGAAGACAAACCTTCTCCACGCCTTCGCTTCATTGTTTCTTCTTCCAAAACTAAGAGTACAGGCAATGTTACCCTTGAAATCTCTCATCCGCTAAGTTACAGATGTGACAACATGATCCCAAGACAATGGAAGACTATTAAGTGTTGTAGTTACTTGCATCTTGTCCGACAAAGAGTGATCACCGTTGGATAATTCTTTAGCAATTAATTCCATTTGATTAACATGATCACTAACAATATCATTATCACTCATACGAGTGTTATTATATTTGTCCAAGAGCAATTGAATTTGAGTGTCCGATCGAACTCTATACTTTCTTTCTAGTGCTTCCATTAATTGTTTTACAGTTTCATGTTCTTTAAAAAGAAAAATAATGTTGTCTTTCATATTATGTAACATAGTTGCCTTTGCCATTGCATCATCTTCTATCCATTTATTTTGAAACCAATTAGAATCATCATCAGGTTTATAAGTGGATAAAGTGTGCAATGTTTTCCATGTGTAAGAAGATAAGAAATGTGGCGTTTCCATGCTCGGAAATTATTTTCGTTAAGCATCTCAATTCTTGAAGAATCCATGGCATTTTTAATAGCCATACGAAAAACAAAATGTGTGATAATAAAAAAAAAAAAATGTGGATATTACAAATTAAAATAAGCAAATACAATAACAAGTCTTAATAAGGATAAGCCTTGTAGCTGTTAAGTCGACCCCTGTGATAAGCAAAAAATCGATTGTCTTGCCTTAGGTAAGAACAATGATGAAAACCCAATGGCCTATTAAACCCTATACTCTACTTATGAGTCTTGTAAAAATATTTACGAGCCCAAGGTACACAATGGTGCTTATTAAATATTTTTTTCGTTGGATGTTTTCCTGAGTGACACCCTTGGATAGCCTCTTTCTCTAATTATTTCTTCCGGAATTTTAGTATAATTACCCACGGAAAAATTCTTAAAAGAATTCTGGAGATTTTTGCTTTTGAATGATTGAAAATGGCTTTGAAATGAGCGAGAACGGACCAAAAAACCCCCTGAACCAGGCTGCTGCCGGTTTAGGGCTGTGGGTGAATCGGGTTGAACCGGCTGGGATCGAACCGGCAAGACACGCGGGTCAGGTGCACGCGGGTCAGCGCGCAGAGCACTAGGTGATGGGTCGACGCGCGAATCTTGGCGTGAAGTGCTGGGCCGCGGCTTTGGGCTGCTTGGCTGTGTCACTGGACTAGGCTGGCTCTGTAGCTTTGGGCTGTTGGGCTCCGCCTGGCTGATTTGGGCCGACTGTTGGGTTGGCCCAAAAAATTTCTTTTTAATTGTTAAGCCCAAAGGTATCGACTTTCTGGCTGTCACTCTAATTTTTGGGCCTTTTCTCTTTATTTTTGAATTTGGTCCAATGGATTGATTATTCAAAATAAAATGTACAACGGTATTGCACAGGTCGTCTTCTCCGGTGACGGGAGTCGGCGACCAAACACTGAAATTCGTACTTTGTGGATCAAATTTTTGCCATTTTTCACGACGAATTTCACCGTTGTGATCAAAATTTTGAGAAGAACAAGACGGTGCTAATTTGGAGACGCAATTTGAATCGAAAAATATTTTATAAAATTGCTTCCAACGGTATAATTCGGCCTCACTTTCGGCAAGGTTCAGAACAATAGCACCACCAACGGTTATTTTCTTTGGATAGTTTTCTGGGAATACAACGCGTTGGTGATGATTAAATAAACAAATGGAATTAACCAAAGCCAAAGATTGACGGTCAATAATTTTCTAAATTTTTGGTAAAAAGAGTTCAGAAAATTTTTGTTCTTCTGGACTGCATTTCGATATCTGTGATAATGTGTAATCCAAGCTCTGATACAACTGTAAGATGGTCTTAACAATGGCAATGGATCGGAGTCCCTATGAGGGTGTTTATCCCGCAGAAGAATACAATCTGGAAGAGGAAAATACCAAGAGAAAAACGAGTAAATTGAACCCATGTTCTGTCCATATATTTATAGTATATGGTGGCTGTTGATCAATGGTTGCTACCATTGAAATCAAACTCAATAGTCACCATGTTTCCAAACATTGTGACTCTTCATTCAAACTTCAAACTTCCAATTGCTTCTTCTTGCGGGAAGATTGTATCACCATATAAAGATTTGATTCAGTGTGAGAGGGTCCACCATATTATAGTGTGATCACTTCTCCTACCTTCATAAGCTTGAAGTATAACTTGATGTTGTCTAACAAAGACTCGAATTGACCGAGTTGTCCCAATTGCACATAAATTTGAATCTTTTTTTTCTTTTCTTTTCTTTTTTTTTTTGTTTTGGTATAGCTAAATTAATTAATTTGTTAAAATTATGTTAATAATATCGAAACAAATAATTTATATAATGTGAAAAAGATGAGAATTGAAGAACCGATGTGCTGCTACGATAATCTTTACACTTTCTCAGTGACAAGAAAAATGTAAGATTTTGTATTGTGTTATTTATTTATATGATATATATTCAATTTAATCTAATGATCTAAATTATTTTAACATCATCCAATGGTTGATAATTTATATGTGTATTTGGTTAATTACCTGAAAGTTCTATTGGTAATGTTGGTGTCCCATTAAGTCCTGTTTCATTGTTTTTAGGAAGACTTACGTGTAGGTCCTAATATGTGAACTTATTGTTCAATATGTCCAATGATAATTAATAGCGTTTTTTTATCAAACACTATTAAAAAATATCACTAATTGTTAATTTTTAGCGACAATTTAAAAATTGTCACAAAAAACGTTGCTAATTATAAGTTTTAGCTACAGTTTAAAAAAATAGACACAAAAAGTCACTAATTTTTAACTTTTAGTCACTAATTTTTAACTTTTAGTACGGTTTGAAAAATTCGTTGTAGAAAAACGTCACTAATGGTAAGTTTTAACAACAATTTATAAAAAGCGTGACAAAAAGAAAGTCACTAATTGATACTTTTTAATGACATGTAAAAAATCGTCATAAAAAATTATTTTTAGCGACAATTTTATTAGAACTTGATGGCAGTTATGTCAAACTATTAGGACCTATTAGTAGTTTACCCTTATTTTTGTTTTTAACCCATAAAGTCAGGAAATTCTATTTCACACATCAAATTATCTATGTTTATATCTTTTCTCAATCCATACATTTAGTAATTTGATTTTTACTTCTTTATCTCAGTCCACACACTTCACATTCCAAATATACGCTCACCTTCTCTGTGTACATCCTCTCCTTTCATCCTTTCTCACTCCAAAAACCTATCGGCAACGGCAACGGCGACGGCGACGGCGGCAGCGGCAGCGACGACATCAACCACCACCCCTTCCAAGCCTCTCAACTATTCTCACACAGCCACTCACGTTGCCGTCACTTCCATCGCGATCATCACTGGTCACATATTTTTGCTTATATGGCACGTTCTTGCAATACCGAGCATGTTATATAGCACCCTTAAGAAGCAACAGTTGATGGTCGGGCAATGGCACAATCTGGGTCTTCCAATCCATGAACACATCACAAGAACTTGGAGCAAGTCCTCGATTATCTAATCTTTCTTAGCAAAATTAGTGAGATTCCGACAATTGTTTTCCAGAAAAGAGCTTAATTGAATAGCATTCCATGAATTGAATTAAAAGAAACATTGTTCTTTTCATCGTTCATGCTGACTGGGATAGATGGCTCTGAAGTTGACATCATTTGGCTCTCTCTACAAGGCAACTCGGATGCAATATTGGGGTGAGATGTGTATGGAGAAATTGTGAGATGTGTGGGTGAGATGGTGGTGGGTGAGATAGTAATTTTGTTAAAGGATAAAATTGTGATTATGAAAAAAATCATTAAGTGTGTGGAGTAAGGAAACTTGGTGTGTGGAAATAGAATTTCCCCATAAAGTCCTATTTTTAAAATATTTATGTATATATGACTGCTTTATACTTATTAAAAGACAGAAGGAATTGAGAAACATTAATTCGTTGAGTGCTAATAAAAAATTATTAAGTATTACAAGTGTATCATATGACAATGTTATTCACCAATCACCAAGCATTATGCCTCATACCTTATACCTCATACCCCATACCCCAATACAAAATTGTGGGTCACACCCTCTCCACCAATCACAAATCTTTTAGTAACCACTTAACCATGCCTCAAAAACATTAGATAATTTCTCTTATTCAACTAGGGATTGCTAGTGCCACATTACTTTTGTTTTGTTGTTTTAAAACTTTGTTTGGTTTGTTTTTGGGAGAGTTATTTTTGAAATTTTTTTCAAAATTTTGTTTGGTTTGTGATTTTTTTTAAAAAAATTTCTAAAAGCACTTTCTCTTTTTACACATCAATCAATTACTTTTTCTCTCTCCTTTCTCATTTTCAATCATTTTTTCTCTCACACACATCTACTCAATTACAATAAAATATCAAATCATCCCAAACTCCCAAACTCCAAAACTACTTTCAAAATATACAACCAAACAAACCAAAAAAAATTCTAAACTCTCTCCCCAAATTTTTTTTTCAAAAACAACTCTCCCAAAAACAAGCCCAAAAACTTCCTAACTTTATTATACACATTTTTAAAAAAAAAAATTAATGTAAATTATTTTTTTGAAATTTACACAATGAGATCTATTAAGACTAATATTGAATATAAAATTTTATAAAAATAAAATATTATTTTTTTAGTTATATGAAATTAACAATTTCTCAGTTTGCGAAACTATTCAGTAAAATTGAGAAATTTCTCAGTTTTTTCTAGTATTAATTGAGAATATTATAAAATTTTTGAGAAATTTATTATTTTTTTCCAGTTTTAAAACTGAGAACTCTCAGTTTTAAAACTGGAAAAAACTGCAAAATATCTCAGTCTTGCACAGAAATGTTTCCATATAATTGTTTCATTAATTAAGAAATTTCTCAGTTTTCTTAGTTTCATAATTGAGATATTTTTCAATTTGTTTATGTATGAAAGATATATTTTTTTTGTTTAAAATTTTAACTTATGGTCAGAAATTAAGAAAATTGTAAATAAAAAATTAATATTGGTCTTATTTGATAGATTTCGTTGGGTCCATTCTAGAAATATAAATTTTGTTAAAAATAAATATATATTGTAAAAATTATGATATTTTGAAATTTTGAAAATCAAAATAAATGTTATATCACAATATATATATATATATATATATTTTATAAACAATTACAAATGATGAATAACCATTGTTTGAAAGGTAATTTTATCTATTAAAAAGTAATGGGATTTAAAAGAGTAACAAGTCATATCTAGGACTTAATGGAGTATAAGTTCACAAAATCAGACTTATGTGTAAATGCTCTTTTAATATATATATATATATATATATATAATTCAGACTTCAGATAAATTTAATCTAGACTTCTATATTTTTGCACAAGTTTACACTAAATTTAAAAATACTTTATCTAAATTCTAAAAAAATTCAAATTAAATTTAGATTGAGTCCGTCCAAATTATACCCATAACAACTGCCCACGCCATGCTTGGAATGGAACACTTGTAACTAGTACAACTAGCAGCCTTTGATTCTACTGTGGGACAGAAGAAACTAGAAGAACACTTTTGGAAAGGGCTTGAGTCTTATCTTGCCAGTATAAAAGCCTTGGCTGAAAAAGTTGGATTTCTTATCGATTTCTAACTAGTATATCATCCATGCTATATGTAAGGAATAATTATAGACATTTTTATTTATTTAAAAAAAAATTAATATATAAATTATATTTTTAAAGATTTTTTTATAAAAATAATTCAACAATCTTATTACTAACCATAGTATATGAGAGAAATTAAAAAGGTTACTACAGTAACTATGCACGAGTTGTATCTGTAATTATTTATATGAGGGGATTTTAAATGTTGATCAGGAATTTTGACCAAATCAATAAATACAGGTATGTGGAAAGACATGTGAATTGGAAAAAGTTAATAAATGCTGATCAGAGAATTTTGACTAAATCAATAAATGTTGAGTTTTTTTTTTTTAAATAAAAAATTTAGAAATTTCAGATTGAGAGATTGGAGCTCCTACATGACTTGGGGGTTAGAAACCCCATTTTCCTTAATATATAGATTTTAACAGTATTCTATTTGGGTAATATTAAAGATACTAAATTTTTTACTAAATAAATGACTAAAGATTTCACATGGAGTGAGGTTCGCAATTTTGTGTACTCCACACTCATGTGAGATATTAATCATTTATTTGATAAAAAAATTGGGACCTATAATATTTTGGGGGATGCACCAATAAATTCCAAATTAATAACTTATACACTGTTTAGTCCTAAAAGTTTTCTTATAGACTGAAAGGTCCCATTACAATGTTTCAAATATCAGATTAATGTTTCGAACATTAGATTTCAAACATTTAATGTTCATCAGATTTCAATAATGTTTGAAATTATAGGATGAATGTTTCAAACATTAGATTTCACACATCTAATGTTCATCAGATTTCAATAAATTTTGAAATTATAGAATGAAACATCAGATTCATTTACATCATGAACATCATAATGATGTATAAATGGGACTAAATGGAGCATAAGAAAACTTTTAAGACTAAATAGTTCAACTTTTCAGAAACTAGGATTTATGGGTAAATTTTCCTAATATTTTCCATTTTATTTTGATGTGTCTCTGCTCCAATAGATACAACCCTCAACAACTTTTCTCTACTCTTGGGGTTGTTTGGGATGTCCTAAATAAGTGCACTTTTTGCCTTTTTGGACTAAAAAGTTGAGGAAAAAAATATGGATGTTTGGGTTAACTTTTTGATTTTTTAGGAAAAAAATATATATTAAAAAATTGTATAAAGAAATGTGTAGAAGAAGATTAGAGAGGTGTGGGCCACAGCCGTACAACCTGCACAAGTGGAATAGGAGTAGGAAATTATTGGCTATTTTTCGAGCATTACACTGGACGGTTTTGTTCGGCCCGTGGGGGTCATTACGGATCCCATTTTGATAATCTAAATCGTTCAATGTGTATAACTCGTCGAGTACTATATGTCTATAAAAAATCACATTGATCGGATATCGATAGCTATCTGATCAGATTTGTTTTTTCTCAATCATTAATTATAACCCCATCCATTTGTTGTACATAACTGATTTGATCATATAGTTATCGATATCTGATCAATGTGATTTTTTTACAGATATATAGTACTCGACGAGTTCTACATATTGACGGTTCAGATTATCAAAACGAGACCCGTGATGGCCCCCACGGGCCGAACAACAGTGTGTGAAAATCACACCCAATCATTTCATTTTTGTCCACAGCCGCAGCACAGCAGGTACACATACATCAATTCAAAGTTGTACTTTTTGTAGAAAATTGATTTTTTAAATTTTTTTTTTTTTGAATAGTAATACCTTTTTAACTTTTTGAGTAACTTTTTAATTTTTTGTCTTTTTTAAGGAATGCGAAACCAACCCTTAATATGAACCGTTGATCAAGCATTTTCAGAACCAAAAAGGTAAATTAGATCGACCTGTTTTTAATAGCCGCGCAATACAGGCTAGTGCACAATTTGAGAGTGCTTCACACTTTGGGCAATGGGTTTCATTTAACTCAAATCAAATATACATAGAATAAGTTTATGTGCATTGCATATAAACTATTCACATTCTTAGTATTCCATTTTGTGAATAATTTCTTTATTATTAATATTATTGTTCCACACATACAAACTGTTTACTACCAACGTGAGACAAAACATAAGGCAAAAAAAAACTTATTAACAAAGAGCTTGCCTCGATAAATTCTCTTTGAATTAAAGAGAATTTTTCACTATGCGAGACAAGTGACAAGTAAAAAAACAATAAGGAAAGTTTTGAAAACAAAAAATTCAAAACAACTTTTAAATAATTTGAAAACATTTCAACAATGTTGACAAGCAAAAGAAAAGAACTTCAATAATTCTAAGTAACTACAAAAGTTATTTAGAATTTTATCTAGAATAAAATAGTGAGTAATTTAAATTCAACTTTGGTTAAATTTATATTTAGAACGAATTTTTGATCACACAAGTTTTTATTGAAACGAATTACTTCAATGAGTTAGTGGTGGCTTGCCTGATTATTAATTTTAGAGTTCTGAAATTAGTCGAGGTGTGCACAAATTGACTTGAATATCTGATTATTAAAAAAAGAAAAACCATACAAAGACAACACTATAAAGAGAGACAAAATTATACTTGTTAGTATATATTAGTATATTGTATATATATTAGCTGGCAGTCATGTTGGGTAGCTGTAAGGAACATTGCAATCATATTGTTTGGTTGCTTTCGGCCAAAAGCCTCTTTGGACACTCTCTCCTCCTCTATAAAAGAGAGTCTCTCTGAACATTGTAGATACACTGGAAACACACATTCAATAGAATCAATACACTCAATTTATTCTCTCTCTCTCTATCAACTCTTCTTATATGGTATCAGAGCACAGTTGTATACTTCTGGCATTTTTCGTTTTTGGTGCCTAGTCCCGTACACAGTGGCACTACACCAACTTCCTCGACATCACCTCACGATTCCAACGGCACCACTCCCGTCACCAGAAACGCCGTCACGCGCCTCCACGCGCCACCTTTGTGTTTGGCGCATCTCAGCTTCCGCCACCACTCGCACATGCGTCTTCACGCACCCTCCGTTGCTTGCTCACGTTAGCATCTGACGTCAGCCCTGCTCTTTCGTGCGCCGAGCCTGTTGCTGTGCGCCTCACGTGCGCCGTTCCGCTATTGTGCACCCGCGTGCGCCAGTCTGCTCTTGTGCGCCCCGCGCGCGCCGTTCTGCTACGGTGCACCGCACGCCTTTCCTGCTATCGTGCTCCTCACTATAACCTGGTATTGTGCGCCGCTGACATCATTTTAGCCTCTGCTAAGTCATCTCTACATAGCACACATTTCCTAGCTATTTTTAACCTTCCGGACTCACTGGTATACTCTGTTTTACCTAATTTTGCTCCTACAGGTCTGTTCCTATTTATTTAGCCCTACTCAACTATTATTATGGATCGTCATGATACCTCCCATTCAATTTTTGTTCTTCTTAATGGTTCCAACTATGTTCTATGGGCCCAAGCCATGTCTTCCTTCCTCAAAGGAAAGAAGCTCTGGCGCATTATCATCGGGGATGTGACCCAACCAGTGAAAGACAATAATGAAACTGCTACTACTACTACTGCTGTATCATATGAAGACCGACTTGAAGAATGGGACAGTAAGAACTACCAGATCATTACCTGGTTTCGAAATATCTCTGTTCTCTCCATAAGTCTTCAATTTGGTTGTTTTCAGCTTGACTCTGTTACCACTCCTGCTAAAGACATTTGGGATTTTTTGAAAGAATGATACCAGACTACTGGTCTTGCCCATCAATATCAACTTCAGAGTCAACTTCACCGCATGCGCCAAGAATCCAGTCAGTCTATTAATGACTTTCTTTCTCAAATGTATTCTGTTTGGGACTAGCTTGCTCTCTCAAAACCAACATGGCCTCACCGAGAAGATGCTGCTTTATTTACTATCTATCGTAATCAGCAGCGATTGGTTTACTTTCTCATGGCACTTACTCCCTCTTTTGAGCCCGTGCGTGCCTCTCTTCTTCATCGCCTTGCCCACTCTTAAACAAGCTATTTCTGAGCTGCTATCTGAGGAGACTCGTCTTGGTACTCTCTAAACTCATCATGTGGACTCTGTTCTTGCCACTCCTCAGTCACGGCCCTCACCGACCCAGCGGACCACTGCCTGCATCTATTGTCAGAATCGGGGCCTCCCTTCAACTCATCTCCTGGTTCATTGCCCTGTCAGATCCTGCCGATACTGTAACAAACTTGGTCCTAGTTATCTACAGCAGGATTGTTTTCGCAATCCATCCCGATCATCCTCCACTAGCCACTCCTCTCGCGGTGGTTCTCCCGGGGAGCTCTCATCGTCCCGGGAATCAGTCTTTTCTTACTCATCGCTCTGCTGCTGTTGCCTCTGAGGATTTCTCTGAGTCTCCTGCTCCGTCTACCCCTCTTTTTTCTCAAACTGATGTAGAGGCCATGTTCAAATAGCTTCTCTCCACCTCTGGTACACCTCCTCCTACTACTTTGTCTGTGACCCCAGGTAACTTTTCTTGGAATTTTGACCCTGCCTGTTGTAATCATATGACTTCCAGTTCTACTATATTTTCTTCCATCTCTTCATCTACTCATATTCCCTCAATTCATACTGCTGATGGTTCTCTCATGTCTGTTAGTCATGTTGGTACTATTTCCGCATCTCCTTTGTCTTTACATCAAGTTTATCATATCCCTGCTCTAACCTTAAACCTTATTTCTATTGGTCAATTATGTGAGCTTGGTCTAACTGTCACATTTTCTGCTCATGATTGTTTGGTGCAGGACCTTCAGACGGGGCAGACTATTGGGATCGGTCGTAAGCATGGACGTTTCTATGAACTCATTCACCTTCATGTTCCTGACTCCCCACAGATCGTTACTCCTGTATCTGCTTCCTCATTATCTCCTTTTCATCTTTGGCATTGTTGCTTAGGGCATATTTCTGTTAGTCGCTTAAAGTCTTTGGTTTCTAGTGGTCCATTGGGTCATGTACTTCCAGATACTTTCGATTGTATACCCTATCAACTAGCAAAACAACCTGCTTTATCATTCAATAAAAGTACTTTTGTTTCCAATGCACCTTTTGATCTTATACATTCGGATATTTGGGGCCCATCCCCTACTACTACCATAGGGGGATCTCGTTATTTTGTTATTTTTATTGATGATTTTTCCCGGTTTACTTGGCTTTTTCTCATGAAAACTCGGTCTGAACTTAAACACCTTTATTATAGATTTGCCAAAATGGTCCACACCCAATTTTCAAAAACCATCAAAATTTTTCGCACTGACAATGCTATGGAATATCAGGATTCCGATTTTCTTTCCTTTCTTCAGAGTTATGGTACACAGCCTCATCGTTCCTGTGCTGGCACGTCCCAACAAAATGGCCGTGCTGAACGGAAACATCGGCATATTCTTGACACTACTCGTGCTCTCCTTCTCTCTTCTTCCTGCCCTGAAAACTTTTGGGAGAAAGCTGTCCTTACTGCTGTATACACTATCAATTGTGTTCCTACCCCTGTTATCAATAATCAAACTCCCTTTGAACGTCTGCATGGCGCCCCCCTTTCAGACACCAATCTTCGGGTTTTTGGCTCTGCCTACTTTGTTCTGCTTCAATCCCATGAACACACCAAGCTTGAACCTTGTTCTTGTCTTTGCTGCTTTCTTGGGTATGGGATTGAACATAAAGGCTTTCGCTGTTGGGATCCTCTCTCTAAGCGTCTTCGTATCTCCCGACATGTTGTTTTCTGGGAGCACAAAATGTTTTCCTTCCTATCCTCCTTTCACTTACCCGCACTCTCCACTGTTATCCTTTTTACTAATCCTTCCATAGATCTCTTCTCTAATGACTTTGATACAGGTTCCTCCTTCATCGAGACGCCCTTGTTGACCCCTAATCCCGTCCAGACTGCTCTCTCTGATGGTTCACCTTTTATTGCGCCACCTAGTTTTTCTCCTTTTTCTACACCGGCTTTTCCTCCCACAGATCCTCCCAGGGGTCGACCACACCGGGTAACTCAACCACCTATTCATCTTCGTGATTATATTGTTGGGTCTACTGCCTTTTCTACTTATGAACCTACCTCCTATCATGAGGCTTGTACTAATCCTTTTTGGCATCAAGCTATGACTGATGAACTATAGGCTTTGGACAAAACTCATACTTGGGATGTTGTTGATCTTCCTCTTGGCAAGATTGTGATTGGCTGCAAATAGGTTTACAAAATCAAGACTCATTCTGATGGCTCTATTGAACGCTACAAAGCTCGTCTTGTTGCAAAGGGTTTTAACTAGGAATATGGCATTGATTATGAGGAGACCTTCTCCCATGTTGCTCGGCTAACCTCTGTTTGCAGTTTGCTTGTTGTTGCTGTTGTTGTTGCTGCTGCTCGCCACTGGGAGTTATTTCAGATGGATATCAAAAATGCTTTCCTAAATGGTAATCTTCTTGAGGAGGTCTACATGCACCCTCCCCCTAGGTCTACCTATCCAACTCATAAGGTTTGCAAACTACAACGTGCCCTCTATGGTCTCAAGCAAGCCTCCCGTGCTTGGTTTGCTAAGTTCAGTTCCACCATTCATGACTTCGGGTTCACCTCTAGCTCTTATGACTCTGCTTTATTTGTTCAGACTACTACTCATGGTACCACTTTTCTTCTTCTTCTTTATGTGGATGATATGATTATCACTGGTGATGATGCAGCTGGTATTCTTCGCCTCAAAAATTTTCTTCATCGTCAGTTTGAGATGAAGGACCTTGGTACTCTTAACTACTTCTTAGGGCTTGAAATCTCCCATGATTCTACTGGTTAGTATTTGTCCCAAGCCAAATATGCATCCGATCTTCTGGCACATGCTGGTCTTACCGATTGCAAAACTACCTCTACTCCAGTTGATCCTCAGATTCGTCTCACTCCTCTTGATGGGGATCTTCTCTCTGATGCTACTCTTTATCGCCAGCTCGTCAGTAGTCTCGTCTATCTCACTGTGACTCGTCCTGACATTGCCTATACTGTTCATCTTGTTAGTCAGTATATGTCGGCTCCTCGCACTCCACATTATACTGCTCTACTTCGCATACTTTGTTACCTCAAAGGCACTCTGTTCCATGGACTTCACTACTTTGCTTCCTCCTCTCTTGAACTGTGTGCCTTTTCTGATGCTGATTGGGCTGGGGATCCTACGGATCGATGCTCCACCACTGGTTTCTGTTTCTTCTTAGGGGATTCTCTTCTTACTTGGCGCAGCAAGAAACAATCCCTCACTGCTTGCTCTAGTATCGAAGCTGAATACCGAGCTTTTGCTGATACTACTCAGGAACTTCTCTGGCTTCGATGGCTCCTTGCTGATATGGGTGTTTTTTCTTCTGGTGCTACCTTTCTCTATTGTGACAATCAAAGTGCCATTCAGATTGCTCACAATGATGTTTTTCATGATCGCACCAAGCATATTGAGATTGATTGTCACTTCATTTGCCAGCATGTTACACGTGGCACTGTTCTTCTTCTCCCTATTGCTTCTGCCGATCAACCTGCTGATATCTTCACCAAGGCTCATCTTTCTGGTCACTTCAGTGATCTTGTTTCCAAACTCCAGTTGGTTGATGCTTACCCTTCTTGAGTTTGCGGGGGGATATTAGTATATATTAGTATATTGTATATATATTAGCTGTCAGTCATGTTGGGTAGCTGTAAGGAACATTGCAATCATGTTGCTTTCGGCCAAAAGCCTCTTTGGACACTCTCTCCTCCTCTATAAAAGAGAGTCTCTCTGAACATTGTAGATACACTATAAACACACATTTAATATAATTAATACACTCAATTTATTCTCTCTCTCTCTCTATCAACTCTTCTTACAATACTTTAATTAAATAATAAAGGAAAAACAGGATTGAAAGGTTTGAGAAGGTCTTAACATCGGCGATGGCTTGCCTCTAGTTCATAACTGGAGGATCCAGTCCGGTTCATTAGGCTCACTTTTAGACCCTTTTTTGATAATCTGAACCGTTCATATTTTAGGATTTGTTGAGTACATTATCCCTGTAAAAAATCAAGTCGATCGGATAACGGATACTATGCATTCGGATCATTTTTTTATAAACCATTAATTTTCTAACCGTCCATTTTTTTCCAGATAAAAGTCATCCGAATATATAGTATCTGTTATCTGATCGACGTGATTTTTTACAGAAATAATATACTCAACAAACCTTAAAATGTAAACGATTTAGATTATCGAAAAGGGGTCCAAAAGTGAACCCAATAGGCCGAACTGAACTAGACTGTTCCAGATCTGGACCGAAGACAGTCCAGACCTTATTCTAATTCAGCTTGTCCTAAATTCAATATCCACAGTAAATAGAATATATTTGATATTTAGAAGGATCCAATGGATAGATGTTGCTGATGAGTTTCAAACATATTTATTTCTTTCACTTTTTTCTTCTTCTTTTTGGTATTGATATAATTTAAAAGCCTTTCACCAAAAAGAAATTACTGTAAGCTTGGATTTGGTGGATTTGGATTTGGATTTGAATAGAAATAGTTACTAAAAATGAAGTGTGTATTTAGGTTTTGAAGTTGTCTAGGAATGAAAAAAATAATAATAATAAAATAAATTATACTGACACCCCATAAGATTTGAGTTTAATATGAATTCTTCCTTTACCTTTCAGAATTACATTGAAAACCTTGTCAATGGTTGACATTAAACCGATGAGTTAACAGAAAACATAAATTTGCTTTAATACCCTCAAACTTAAAAGAAAATGATAGATTATAAATATATTTCTTGAGAGTTACTTCAAATGTAAATTATCCTTAATAGTTTGAAAAATTATAAATATCTTCTTATAAGAATTTTTTATTTAACAAAATTAATTGAAAAAATAATTCATAACTATTCTCTTATATAATAATAAAAATACTTGAATTATTAATTAAAATATATTTATGACATCACTAAAAATTATTAATTCACTTAATGAATAATTAATAATAAAAGTTGTTTAATATGAAATTAAAAAATTTACAAAATAAAATTTAATTTTCAAAATTATAGGAGACAATTTATATTTTAAATAAATTTAAACAACGGGGGATTTTTTTTAAAGTCTCTAGTATTAAGATTTTATAACTTAAAGGACACCCAATATTTTTATAATGTCTAATGTCCCTCAACATCGATGCAGAGAAAATTCAACTCAGAGAATTTCTCTGGCTTTCTCAGAGATTTTCTTTCTAGAGAAATTCTCTCAATTTCTCTAGACCTCCCAGAGATTTTCTCTCCAGAATTTCTCTGGACCTACCATAGATTTTCACTCCAGAGAAATTCATAATTTCTCTAGCCTTCCCAGAGAATTTCTCTGTGTTTTTGACCAATTTTCTCTGGTTTGCTCATAATTTTCTCTGTGTTTTTTATCAAACTAGACTATAAGCCATTTAGACAATAACAAACCAGAGAAAATTGAACAACTACCATTTTGACCAATTTTTTCTGAGTACCAAAGAAATCTAGAGAAAATTGTGTTAGAGAAAATTTGTATGATTTTGTGTCGCTTTATCTAGAGAAAATTGTGTAGAGAAAATTTGTGTGGCTTTGTGTGGCTCTATCCAGAGAAAATTGTGTTAGAGACAATTTGTGTGGTTTTGTGTGGCTCTATCTAGAGAAAATTGTATTAGGAAAAATTAGTGTAGCTTTGTGTGGCTCTATCTAAAGAAAATTGTGTAGAGAAAATTTGTGTGGCTTTGTATGGCTCTATCCAGAGAAAATTGTGTTAGAGAAAATTTGTGTGGCTTTGTGTAGCTCTATTCAGAGAAAATTGTGTAGAGAAAATTTGTGTGACTTTGTGTGGCTCTATCTAGAGAAAATTGTGTAGAGAAAATTTATATGGCTTTGTGTGGCTCTATTCGGAGAAAATTGTGTAGAGAAAATTTGTGTGGCTTTGTGTGGCTTTATCGAGAGAAAATTGTGTTAGAGAATACTAAATAAGGAAACACATTTGATGCCTTGCAATATTCAAGTAATGAAAATCGAACAAGGATGGCAAGCACTAGAATAACCTATCAAGCTTATCAATTGGAAAAAAACAAAAGAATGTGAACTTGACAGAAAAGAACACATGTTCACATTTCTACTTTTCTATCATTTAGCAATAGAGAGGGAGTTACACTCTCTAGTTTCAGAAGCATCCTTCCAAGATCAAAATAACACTTGCACTGGGAAGCCTCCATTACAAATTCCCTCCAAACCATCACGCTGTAAGCAGTCTCTACTAGAGCCTAAATATGTTTGGAGGATCTCGATTAAAAACGGATTCAAGATTAGGAATAGGAAAAATAAAGAAAAAAGAATCACCAATCAAACACCTTGGTATGTAACCGGTCAATAATATTTGGCATTGGGAGATAGAGATTTGAGCCGATCTACATCGGCGGTAACTCTGACGGCGATGAAATCGATTCCGACGACAATGGTATTTGTGGTGGTGGCGGTGGCAGTGGCTGTAACAATCTTGACCTCTGATTAACGTTAATTCATGATTAAATGAGCCTAATCAGTAATTAAGTGAAATTCTAAATTAATTGCATGTATGTGTCGCATTATTGTGCTTATATCTGTTTAATGTAGAAAGATTTGTTTGCATTTCTGATTCTTCTTGTGAATTGAAGGCCTTATTGGCAATCGATCGCGAAATTGGCTTGAATTATGTGTCATTTAGAATTTTTAGAACATTATGGTAGATATAATTAGAATTCGATTCGGAATGATTAAATTAGAATAAAATAGTGTCCATTTGATTAGTGGTAAGCTTGAATGATTAAACTCCCTAATCAAGCCTATATAATGCTAATTTAACTCCTTGAGATCATTTTTACACCTTTATTTCATCCTCCTTGAACTCCAACGTGAGGAAGAGTGAGAAAAGTAAGCTTAGACCCATTTTTGGAGAGGAATTAAGTTCAAGCTAAGGGAATTGCTAGGAATGAGAAGGATTGGACTTGGAGACTCAAGAATTTATTCTCTAGCTCTCACCTTGGAAAGTCTAGGTAACAATTCTACCCTTTGAATGTACAATTTTGATGCCTAAGCCATGAATTCAAAAGAGTTAAGTTGAGTTAATCTAGAATTAAGCTATTGAGTTGGTAGAAAGATCATATCATGCATACATGCCCGTTTGAGCTTAATTTGAGTTTGATTTCGAGAGATTCTCTCATGCATGTATTCATCTTACCATTATTTTGAGAATTCATCTTGTTTGATACCATTTTATAGCCAATGATCATGGTTTAAAAGCTTTGAAGTCAAGATAAAGCTTGCGTATCATACATGTTATGTTTTCAAAGAAATGAAGAATTGTTTTGCACAATTGGCAAGCTTTTAGGCCTTGATTTTGTGAAATGATCTTTAGTTCACCATGTTTTCCAAGTTTATATGAGTTTTCTCAAGTTTTTGGCCTAAAAGACTGTGACAACCCTCACCTCTGATTAGTGTTAAACTGTGATTGAGCATGATAAGTAATTGATTAAGTTGAAATTCTGAACTGATTGCATGAGTATGTTGCTTTAATTGCATTTCTATTTGTTTATCATTTAATGATCTGTTCATGTTTTGATTTCGAACTGCGAATTGAAAGCCTTATCGGCGATCGAATCGGAAATTGTTAAGTGTTATGTGCTAATTAGGATTTATGTGATTTTATAGTAGGTCTAATTAAAATTTGATTTAGAATGATTAAATTAGAATAAATAAAGTTAAATTACATTAGTTGGCATTTACTACCAAATTGCCATTGAGTGGATTAATGCTAGGCCTTTTATTTAGTCTTGATTCATATATGTGTTTGGCATTATTCTTCATCACTTTTCCTAGACCAAAACCATGAGAGAGAGAGAGAGATAGGAGAGAATTGATTTCAACAAGATTTGGCTTGGAAAATTAGGAGAATTGAAGAAGATTTGCAAAATTAGACCTCCATACTTGGAATTCAAGACCTAAGGTAGGGAATTCATTCTTGTAATTGTGAATTTAAGTTGTTTCTTGCATGGTCCATGGTAAAATTGGTGATTAGACTCAAGAGTTAGCTCAAAGTGTTCTATTGAGTAGCAATGTTTGCATGCATATCCATGTCATTGAGTTTTGAGGTCATTTACATGAGAATTCCTACTTGCATGTTCATATTTTTGGTTGTAGTCCATGAATCCATCATGTTTTAGAGTTCAATCTTGCATTTGACCATGTTTTGGAGCGTTGGAATTCATAAGAACTCATGCATGTTGTGTTCTTGCATTGTTCTTCAAGTTTCTTTGAAATTGGTGTTCAATTGGCTTAACTTTGGGCTTGATTTCATAAATTGATCTTTGAAACATGTTGTATTATGGGTTCTTAAGTGTTTTCCAGAAAATTAGCCCAAAAGAATCGAGTTTGAAGCTTTGAAGGTTGAGTTTTGTGCTTGAGGATCAATTTGGAAATTCCAGATTTTGGATCCACGCTCGAGCGTAGGACTTCACGCTCGAGCGTACACTCTGAGTACATGCACTTCCGCTCGAGCGTATAAAGTCACGCTCGAGCGTGAAATGCATATGCCCAGAAGTTCATGTGTTTTGCAGTCCGCTCGAGCGAGAGAATTCACGCTCGAGCGAGGATCTGAGTCTCACGCTCGAGCGGAGCTTCATTGTCTGCACGTCCGTTCGAGCGTAGAAAGCCACGCTCGAGCGTAGACCCTTGTTTCAGCAAATTTTGAAAAGTGTTTTAGAGTACATTTTTGCATCCGCATTTCATCCTAGGCATTCCTAGGCCAAGTTTAAGGCATCTTAATGAGGATACTGTTATAGAACCACACCGAGTCAAGTTAAGGGGCTGAGTTATTAATCCCAAGTGTGTAATTTAGTGTGTGTTCGTCCTGCAACTGTGTAGGGTTGGCACCCGAGGACACTGACTAGCCTGTCTTTAGCCCAGTGCTCTGTGAGTAACAATGTTGTAAAGATACGTTCAATTATAACTATTTCCGAACGATTGATTATACTGCTTTCTGAAATGGCATCGTTTACTGAATGAATGTTTGTCATATTTGTAAACTGTATCTGTGGCATCCATAGCAACTTATTGTTACTGTACTGTTATTGCTACTGTCACAGAGATCTCTGTTAGTTCCAATGTCTGGAACTACTACTGTTTACTGTTATGATGGCCATCAATTGACTGTTCGGTCTGTTAAGACCTACTGTACTGTTTTACTATTGGATGTACCACATATGACTACTATGGTTTCCAAATAACTGTTGTGGCATGAAAAATGAGCCACTGATCGAATAACTGATTTACTGACGCAATTGACTGTTTTAATTACTGAAAGGACATTCATTCTTAACCCCTTTACGCATATGTTATTCACTGAGCTTTAGCTCACTGTTTATATTTATATGTAGGTGTCCAGGCACCGGACCGAAGCTAGGAGTGTCACGACCCAAACCCGCCCCTATAGGTTTAGCATCGTAACCGGCCAGTAATCCAGGGATTACCGAAGGCCTCTGAGACAAATTAACATAATATTAGGGGCTAGCGGAAGCAAATAACAAATATACATCGTCCATTGAGCTGTGCAGACTTATATGAGACAGAAAAATTTTAAACTTTTTATATACATATATATACACATCATCCCTACGTCGTAATATATATATACAGATCAGACAAAAAGGACTTAAACTTTAAATCACATAGCGGTAATCATTTGACATATCCAGAACTTCCACGGAAGGCACATAGGTTGGCTGACGAAAACAGATTCTAGGCAGATGCCTTTAAGCCTGGTCACGTGCCTGATCACCTACATAAATAAATAATACAGTGAGCTAGAGCCCAGTGAATAATAACAGAGTAAAGGGGTTTCATGAATGATGTCCAGCACAAGTTAGGATCCAGTATTTAAATCAGAGCATATTCAGACTTCAAAACAGAAACAGATTCGTATACATATTCATAATCATTTTCATATTCAGATTTTACATAAGATCATACATGGTACACCCATTAGCTATCAGATTAGATTGGTCCAAAGACCCACATACATAGTTGGTACCAACGACCATAAAGGTCCATATCTTGCGCGCAAGTAGCCATGGTATTGTTACCCCTAGGCAAGGGCCACGTGCAGATTGGCCGCGGTATTGTTACCCTCGGGCGAGGGCCACATGTAGATTGGCCACGGTATTGTTACCCCCGGGCGAGGGCCACGTGAACTAAGGGTGCCACAAATACTTTTTCAGAAAATTGGACATTCATTCATAAGTAGTAAGATAGCTTTTCAAAAAACAGATCATATCATACCAGTCAGAAAATACTTAAGTTAAACATAACTTTACAGAGTTATTACTCATAGATAGCTGCAGAAGCAAATCAGACGGACTGGACATGTCAGATAAATCAGGTAGACAATGGTGCGTGACCTACACAAGCACATAGCATATACATATTGAAATACAATATTACTCCCTTGATCAAACTTGACTTTCCTAGTCTTTTTCCGTCTAAACAATCCGAAGTTCTACTATGCTTATTCTTTCTCATTCAAATAAACCGGGTTCTTATTTCACATATTCTTTCATTACTAAGCCCCTCTTTTCCAAATAGATTGATCTTTTACTTGACTTCTTAAACAATTACCACTAGATCAATGATTCATTCTTCAACTAACTAATCTATGTTGACTGGTAGCTTATTAATCTTTATTGAGTCATAAATCATGTCTAGAATGCCTTGGAAAGAGATGAGAATAAAAATGTGAACTAAATGCAATTTTTCAAAATATGCTGAAAATGGGTCTCCGCTCGAGTGCCACTTTGGTCGCTCGAGCGGACTGTAAAATTTGAAAAAACTACTGGGAGCTCGATTTTCACGCTTGAGCGAGACTTTTCTCGCTCGAGCGGACAACATAAATTCTGAAATTTCCAAAATTGTAATTGAAGTTCATATTTGATATTCAAAGCCTCAAAACATGTATTTTTGGTACACAAAAATGGAGAACCATTGTATGATTTAGTAAACACTTTCATTTAAAAAACATTCATTCAAAATCATGTTCCAATTGCCCAAATTTAGTTTTAATTCATCTTATTAATATCAACCCAGAATTCTAAAATATAAATTAGACTTCCCAACCTCTTGAGATTCCAAGATGTATGTAAAAGTAAGACCCAATTTCATTATTAACAATAAAAATCAAACTTAACTAATGAATTACAAAATCAATTCCTTAGAATTTCAACTTAACTCAATCTATAACCAAAACTTAATTTATTATCATAAATGTTCCAAAATGTGTTTAAATTGAATAAAACTTTTAAATTCAATTACATGCATGGATCAAACAAATTCATAACTTTCATAATAAAATCAAAACTTTTTCTTACATGAGGATTAATTCCAAATTTCCATAAATTTGATTCTTCTAAAGCTTTTCCTTTCTCTCTTCAAAATATGAGATTGAATTAATCCAAATTCTTCAAAATTCATGATGCATGTATAATTAGGGTATTAAACTTGTAAAATTTATTCATGCATGTAACAATGAAGCTTAATTTCATGCAAAATCACAACATCAAACCCAAAATAATTAATTTCTAATTTATTTTCCATAACCATCCACATGCATGTAACCCATTTCAAATTAACTTCTATAATTTTGAATCTAATTCAATTTTATCACCCTTTTACTAATTCCTTTTAATTTACATGAACTTGAAGTTATATGACTCTTAGGAAATTATTTGCATGTATGAAATTAAGGTTAAAACTAACTAATTTTCTATATTCAAAATCAAATCATAATTTAATTCTTGAATTGCTCTAAGATAGATTTTTATCAATTTCCTTCATATCTAACCCAAATTAAACTTATCAATCTTTTACACATGAATTAAATCTAAGACCTTGAAATTCTAACATGCATGCAAGGATGAGTTTCAATTTGTGAAGAATAATAGAAATCAAACTCTAACTAATTAATTTCCAAATATATTTCCATGATCTTAACACATAATTCAAAATTTCTTCATCTTCTTGCTAATTCCTATTAATTACATGATTTTGAGTCCAATTCCATCTTTAATTTCAAGTGTGATACAAGGATTCTACAACATTCAAGGTTAAAATCCTTACCTTAACCTCCCATGGCTGAATTTCTTTTTAATTCCCTGAGTCCTCTCCTTTATCTTCATTTAGATCTCATAGACTCATTTCTCCAAAGTTTCTCCTAGCATAAGAGTTGGACCTCTCTCTCTCACTCTCTCTCTCTCTCGGCTCTTCTCTCTCTCTGCCGTGCGTTTCTCTAGCCAGCACACATACATCCCCCCCCCCCTTTTTTTTCTTTTTGATTTCCTTTTTATCTTTTTCTTTAACTCTATGGTTTGAACTCCTTGAGCTCAGATGAACATTACATTCTTTTCCTTTATTTCATATACACGTGCACACAATTGGAAGGCTCTAGAATTAGCTTTTCTTATACTAATTTATGTGTTAACTTAATTAACTTCACTTAGTCTTAACTAATTATAATTAATACAAAATCTTAATAATTTCAATTAGCACATACTTTAATCAATCGTAACTAATTACAAATCCCACATAATTAATTAGTCTAATTGGCTCCGATTAAGGCCCAATTAATAAAATCTAATTTGTTTACCATTCTGAATCAGATTTTTAATCAACTCCCCAAAAGGCTCCAAAAATTAAATTAAACTTATTATCGCTATCAATTTTGATTTCTTAAACCATTTAGGTCTGCAATTTCTAATCAGACTTCAAATTTCCGTCAATTAAGTTACATATTCAAATTGGACACCTCATAATTAAATTAAATTTATAATAACCACAATTCTCAATCCTCATGACTTAATCAACTCCAATTACGACCTAATTAATCAAATCCTAATTTTACTAAACTGAATCGAATATTTAATTAAACTCCCAAATGGGTCCGTAATTAAAATTAAATTGATTCAACTTCTTAACTTCACTTCCTTAAGCCATTTGGACCCTTAATTTCTAATTCCAAAATAAATCTTCAATGGAATCATATACGAGTCATATCCCACAATTCTCATAAATCCCAAATTAAATTATAATACTCGGCAATTAAATTTCAAATCCTCTAAATTAATCAAGTACTAATCATTATATGTGATGGGGTCGTTACAAGGAGCGTCAAGTTAAGCTCTCGTTTTGTCAAGCCAACCTTTGTGCCTCACTTCCAAGTTCCAAGTCCGTTCAAGCTTGGGCCATTTTTGGGGTGTATCAGTTTCACCCTTTTGTCTCTGATCTGTAAGAGATGTTTAAGACTCGATTGTACAGTTATGGTGAAGGGATTTGGTCCCTAACCTGGATGTTTGTATATGACGTATGTATATATGTTTTGGTTATGAATGTGGCTTGTTCATAAAAGTCTTTTTGCATTCAGATTGTCGCAGCTCATTGGACATCCTTTTTTTACTGTTTGGCTTCTGCCAGCCCCTTACTTTATATTACTGTCATTTCTGTTAAGCAGGCCTTTGGTAATCACAGATTACTGGCCGGTTACGATACTAAACCCATAGGGGCAAGTTTGGGTCGCAACAAAAACCATGATTTGCAGCTTTGAAATTGAGCTTTGCACTGGACAGAGCAATTTGGAAATTCCAGATTCTGTTTCTTTGCTTGAGTGACATATCCTGCGCTTGAGCGACCACACTGTGTTTTGCACCTCCACTCGAGCGACCAATAGTGAGCTCGAGCGTAAATTGCATGCTCCCAGAAGTTCACATGTTTTGTAGATTGCTCGAGCGACAGAAGTTGCGCTCGAGCGAGGACCTCAATCTCACGCTCGAGCGACCGTCGAGCGAGCATCGAGCGAAAATTTCACACAACCAGTACTTTTTCAGAGTTTATAGACCGCTCAAACAAGGGAATCTACGCTCGAGCGGCCTCTCACATGTGTCCATGTTCGCTCGAGCAAGGAAAGTTGCGCTCGAGCGTGATCCCTATTTTTAGCAAGTTTTGTTAAGAGTTCCAAAGTGCATTTTGGCATCCACATTGCATCCTAGGCATTCCTAGGCCATGATTAAGACTCAATAAGAGGCTAAGGCTTAGAAACACACTAAGAATGAAACGAAAGAAGTTAAGTACCAATCGAGTGTGTGTTTCATTATGTGTTTCTGCTATATGTGTGTAGTTCACGTGCCGCAAGTTATCTGATTTGTCTGTTCTACAAGTGGAGCCATCTGTGAGTAATAACTCTGTAAAGTTATGTTTAACTTTAACTATTTTCTGATGCTATGAAATGTTCAGTTTTTTGAAATGCGATGTTTTGTATGAATTAATGATTGTCAAAATTTCTGAAATGTATTTGTGGCATCCTTAGTACAAGGCCCTTGCCCAGGGGTAACAATACCGTGCCTTTTTAAGCAAGACCCTTGCCCGGGGGTAATAATACCATGGTCTCATGGCCCTTGCCCGGGGGTAACAGTACTGTGGCTCAAGTATATTACAAGTTCCCGATACCGGAGGTTCCTTATGGAACTAACAAGCAAGATAACGCTAATGGATGTACCATGTATGATTAAGCATGAATTCTGATTTCCGTATGAAGTTTGAACAAGAATATGAATATACATCTGTTTTTTATATGAATTCTGATTTCTGAATCTGTTAGGGACATCATTCATTTAAACGCTTTACTCTGTTATTATTCACTGGGCTTTCGCTCATTATTTATATTATGTATGTAGGTGAGCAGGCGCGTGACCAGGCCTAAGTTGCTGCCTGAAGTTTTGGGTCAGCCAGCCACTGTGCCTTCCTAGGAGGTTCCCTTTTGAGATGTCCAGTTTTATAACCTTGCTACAAATGTTTTTGTTTTGTTTTGCTTATCTGTACATTAGGCTAAGTCCCTTTTTTGGCTTCATTTATATTAATGGGTGACGTATGACTAAAGTATTTTTGACGTCACGCATATATATATATATAAGTTTGTTTTGAAGATTTCTGTCTTATATACATTAACATAGCTCTATGGACATTGTATATTCTCTATTTGCTTCCGCAGCCCCTTATTATATGTTGTTCTGTTAAGAGGCCTTTGGTAATCCATGGATTACTAGCTGGTTACGACACTAAACCTATAGGGGCGGGTTTGGGTCGTGACAAAGTGGTATCAGAGCACGCGTCTTACCGCATATACGAGTCCATATGAGCTATAGGATGTCCTAGAAAAGAAGTAAGGACATTCATGTGCATGTATGAGTGTGTGAGTTGATTACTATGACAACTGGATCTGAACATGAATTCAACTTGACCTCACATAAATGAAACAAATGAATTGAAACTGAATATTCTGAACATTATGGAAGGGTTTACTTGCCTATGTTTATTATTGTTGTGTTTACCTATAGCTAATGGAGAATGCAAGAAGTAATGATACAAGTGAATCCTCAGAGGCTCGCATAAGCAGAATGGAACAAATGATTACCGCTCTAACTGAAGCAATAGCACAGTAACAAAGACAACAACCGATGCCTCCTTCACTCCCTCCGGTCCAAGTTGAGTTGGATAATAATGACATCATCGACCTGACGCAGAAATTCATGAAGATGAAACTGCCAACTTTCTTGGGTGGTATTGAATCGTTGAAAGTGGAGACATGGTTACTAGAAATGGAGAAGTTATTTGAAGTGTTTCCCTGTACTGAGACTCATAAGGTTTTATTGGCCACCTACACTCTTAAAGATAAAGCTCGGAAATGGTGGTTATTGATCCAAAATAGTAATGGGAATATGACCTGGGCTCAATTCAATGAGATCTTCTACAACAAGTACTTTTTCCCAATGCTTTAGAGACCGAAAAGTTTCTGAATTCCAAGAATTAAAGAAAAGCAGAATGTTCGTAGCCGAGTATGAGGCTAAGTTTACTGAGCTGGCCAGATTTGCTCTTCATATGGTTGACACAGATTATAAGAAGGCCCTGAAATTTGAAGGGGGCTTAGACCTGGACGTGTATGATCGAGTGAGTGTATTGAAATTGCCTACTTATGTGGAAGTGCTTGATAGGGCATTGATGGCAGAGGCCATACTAGCAGCCAAGAAATAAGCTACAATTCCAACAACTGAATGGCGAGGTAAAAGGGCCGGATTTAATTTCAAGAAAGGCCGATCATATTTGAAGAAGCAAAATACTGGATCGTCAAGTAGCTCAAGACAGCAGTGGGTCTATGCCAATTTGTCCAGAATGTGGAAGGAAACATAGAGGCATGTGTCATCGTGCATCTGGTGCTTGTTTTCGATACGGCAAGACAGGCCACATGATTAGAGATTGCCCAATGAGACTTGACAATACTGGAGGATCTGCTCCTGCACCAAGAACCAATGTGAAGGCCAATACTGGAGGAGACACCTTGAGACAAGGCCGGGTTTTTGCATTAATACCTAGGGATGTACAAAATACTGAGTCAGTGGTGTTAGGTATAATTTCTATCTGTGCTCAGAATGCCTATGTGCTGATTGATTCTGGTTCCATGCATTCATTTGTATTGCATGATTTTTCTCAGAAATTAACTAAACCATTGGAACCTATGAACTGTTTATTATCTGTGTCTACACCGTCTGCTAGTTCTATGATATGTGCTTATGTCTATCTGGCATGTGATATTATGATTGGTAATATGACATTGTATGTTGATTTGTTGCCCTATAAGCATTGATCATTTTGATTGTATTCTGGGTATAGATAGGTTGACTAAATACTGTACCACCATTGATTGTGCGAATAAATCTGCTGTATTTAGACCACCTGGTATGCCTGAGTTTGTTTTTACTGGAAAGAGGGTAGTTCCTCCGCCATACTTGATTTCATTTATGAAAGCTAGGAAATTGTTAAGAAAAGATTGTCGGGGCTACTTGTGTTGTGTGTTGATTGAGTCTTCGGATAGTGCTAATGTGGAAACGATACCTATAGTCCGTGAATTTCCTGATGTGTTTCCTAATGACCTACCTGGGGAATTAATTGATAGGGAAATTGAGTTCACCATTGATGTAGTACCCGGGACGCAACCAATTTCTAAAACCCCATACATAATGTTCACTTCTAAATTGAAAGAATTGAAAACCCAACTTCAGGAACTGTTAGACAAAAATTTTATTCGCCCGAGCACTTCACCTTGGGGTGCTCTAGTGTTATTTCTCAAAAAGAAAGACGGGTCTTTGAGACTGTGTATTGACTACCGTGAATTAAACAAAGTAACTGTCAAGAACAAATATCCACTACCTTGAATACATGATCTGTTTGATCAACTTCATGGAGCACAAGTGTTCTCTAAGATAGACCTTAGGTTCAGATATCACTAGCTAAAGGTAAAAGTAGAAGACATTGAGCAAACCGCTTTCCGAACTAGATACAGATATTATGAATTCTTAGTCATGCCATTTGGGGTAACTAATGCACCTGTAACATTCATGGACTTAATGAATAGAGTGTTCAAACAGTTCCTTGATAAGTTTATTGTTGTGTTCATCGATGATATATTGATTTATTCTAAAAGCAGGGAAGAACATGAAAATCATCTAAAAATTGCTTTACAGATTCTGAGAGAAAAGAAGTTATATGCAAAAATTTCCAAATGCGAATTTTGGCTTGACAGTGTGGCATTTTTGGGGCATGTAATCAACAAGGATGATATCTCCGTCGACCCACAAAAAACTGAAGCTATTGTAAACTCGCCTAGACCAACAAAAGTATTAGAAGTTTGAAGTTTTCTAGGACTTGCAGGCTATTATTGCAGATTTGTAAAAGATTTTTCCAAACTTGCTTTGCCACTCACTCAATTGACACAGAAAGCTACACCATTCAATTGGACTGATCAAAGAAAGACTGCTTTCCAAGAGTTAAAGACCAGGTTAGTAATTGCACCAATTTTGACTTTGCCTAATGGTACTAATGGGTTTCAAATTTACAGTGATGCTTCCCACAAAGGTTTGGGGTGTGTGTTGATGCAAAATGGAAAAGTGATTGTTTATGCTTCTCGACAACTCCGCCATCATGAAAAGAACTATCCAACCCATGACCTTAAATCAGCCGCTGTGATATTTATTTTAAAAATTTGGCGACATTATTTATACGGTGTGACTTGTGAAGTGTACATTGATCATAAAAGCCTCAAATATTTCTTCACCCAAAAGGAACTGAATATGAGATAAAGACGATGGCTTAAGTTAATCAAGGATTACGAATTGCAAATTTTGTACCATCCTGGAAAGGCCAATACCGTTGCAGATGCCTTGAGCCGGAAATCCATGGGTAATTTGTCATGTTTACTCACCGGTCAGAAGGAGTTAATATATGATCTAGAAAAAAATGAGATTGAAATTGTGTTGCGAGAACAATGCGGGATCTTGGCTGCCATTTCTACCCAACCTGCAATCGTTGAAGAAATTAAAGAGAAACAATGTGAAGATGGGCTTCTAAAGAAAATTATTGATGAGATTGACTCAAAACTGAGACCGAGATTTGTGCTTGACAATGACGTGTTGAAATTTCAAAATCGCCTTTGTGTGCCAAATTGTTTTGACTTAAGGAAACACATTATGACTGAAGCTCACAATTCGAAATTTGCTATACATCCGAGAAACACAAAGATGTATCATGACTTGAAACAAAATTTCTGGTGGCTGGGAATGAAAAAGCCTATTGTAAATTTTGTAGCTAGATGTTTGTACTGCAAAGCTAAACATCAATACCCTGCCAGATTACTACAGCCAGTTTCAATACCGGAATGGAAATAGGAACATGTCACAATGGACTTTATTGTAGGATTACCTCGCTCTCCTCAAGGTATGGACTCTATCTGGGTAATTGTTGATCGTTTCACTAAATTTGCACATTTCTTACCTGTCAAATCTTTGTATAATGCGGATAAGTTGGCTGACTTGTATGTTAATGAGATTGTAAGATTACATGATGTGCCAGTATCTATTGTATCTGACAGAGATCCTAAGTTCACTTCAAGATTTTGGTAGAGTCTACAACAAGCTCTGGGAACTGAATTGAGACTAAGTAGTGCTTATCACCCACAGACAGATGGCCAATCTGAACGGACCACTCAAACGTTGGAAGATTTGTTACGGATGTGCGCCCTAGACTTTCAAGGCAGTTGGGAAACCTACTTACCATTAGCCGAGTTTGTGTATAATAACAGCTACCATTTGAGCATCGATATGGCTCCGTATGAAGCTTTGTATGGTAGGAAGTGTCGTTCTCCGATTTGTTGGGCTAAAGTAGGTGAAAGACCGTTGTTAGGGCCAGAACTTGTGCAAGAAACAACCGAAAAAGTGAAATTGATTCATTTACGCCTAAAAACTGCACATAGCCGTCAAAAGAGTTATGTTGACGTCCGAAGGCGTGATAGAGAATATGAAGTCGAAGATCATGTGTTTATCAAAATGAATCCAATGAAAGGTCAGACATGGTTTGGAGTGAAGGGTAAGTTAGCACCGAGATATGTTGGGCCTTATGAAATCCTTGAGAAAATTAACCCGGTGAGGTATCGGGTAGCCTTACCTCAGATGATGGAAAATATGCACAACGTATTTCATGTTTCAATGCTTTGGGATTATTTGAGAGATCTATTACATGTCATTGAACCAACATATGTATTTATAAAAGATGACTATACGAATGAAGAAAGGCTAATTCAAATGGTAAACAGCTGAATCAAAAGATTGAGGAACAAAGAGATACCATTGGTAAAAGTTGATTGGCAGAACCATGGAGGAACCTATGTAACGTGGGAGACAGAAGAAGATATGATGAAAAGATACCCAGATTTGTTCCTTCTGAATCCAATTTTCTTTCAGAATAAAGGAAATTCGAGTTTAGAGGACCAAACTCTTTAAGTGGGGAAGACTGTAACAACCCCAACCTCTGATTAATGTTAATTCATGATTAAATGAGCCTAATCAGTAATTATGTGAAATTTTGAATTAATTGTATGTGTGTGTCACATTATTGTGCTTATATCTGTTTAACGTAGAAAGATCTGTTTGCATTTCTGATTCTTATTGTGAATTGAAGGACTTATCGGCAACCGATCGCGAAATTGGCTTGAATTATGTGTCATTTAGAATTTTTAGAACATTATGGTAGGTTTAATTAGAGTTCGATTCGGAACGATTAAATTAGAATAAAATAGTGTCCATTTGATTAGTGGTAAGCTTGAATGATTAAACTCCCTAATCAAGCCTATATAAGGCTAATTTAACTCCTTAATATTATTTTCACACCTTCATTTCATCCTTCTTGAACTCCAAACGTGAGGAAGAGTGAGAAGAGTGAGCTTAGACCCATTTTTGGAGAGGAATTAAGTTCAAGCTAAGGGAATTGCTATGAAGGAGAAAGATTGGACTTGGAGACTCAAGAATTTAACCTCTAGCTCTCACCTTGGAAAGTCAAGGTAACAATTCTACCCTTTGAATGTACAATTTTGATGCCTAAGCCATGAATTCAAAAGAGTTAAGTTAAGTTAATCTAGAATTAAGCTATTGAGTTGGTAGGAAGATCATATCATGCATGTATGCCCATTTGAGTATAATTTGAGTTTGATTTTGAGAGATTCTCTTATGCATGTGTTCATCTTACCATTATTTTGAGAATTCATCTTGTTTGATACCATTTTATAGCCAATGATCATGGTTTAGAAGCTTTGAAGTCAAGATAAAGCTTGCGTGTCATACATGTTATGTTTTCAAAGAAATGAAGAATTGTTTTGCACAATTGGCAAACCTTTAGGCCTTGATTTTGTGAAATGATCTTTAGTTCACCATGTTTTCCAAGTTTATATGAGTTTCCTCAAGTTTTTTGGCCCAAAAGACCATGATTTGCAGCTTTGAGATTGAGTTTTGCACTAGACAAAGCAATCTGGAAATTCCAGATTCTACTTCTTCGCTTGAGCGATATATCCTGCGCTCGAGCGACCACTCTGTGTTTTGCACCTCCGCTTGAGCGACCAATAGTTGGCTCCAGCGTAAATTGCATGCTCACAGAAGTTCACATGTTTTGCAGACAGCTCGAGCGACAAAAGTTGCGCTCGAGCGGGGACCCCAGTCTCACGCTTAAGCGACCGTCGAGCGGCCATCGAGCCAAAATTTCACACAACCAGTACTTTTTCAGAGTTTACAGACCACTCAAGCGAGGGAATCTGCGCTTGAGCGGCCTCTCACATGTTTGCATGTTCACTCGAGCGAGGGAAGTTGTGCTTGAGCGTGACTCCTGTTTTCAGCAAGTTTTGTCAAGAGTCCTAAAGTGCATTTTGGCATTCACATTGCATCCTAGGTATTCCTAGGTCATGATGAAGACTCAATAAGAGACTAAAACCTAGAAACAAACTAAGAATGAAACGAAAGAAGTTAAGTACCAATCGAGTGTGTGTTTCATTATGTGTTTCTGCTATATGTGTGTAGGTCATGCGCCACAAGTTATCTGATTTGTCTGTTCTGCAAATGGAGCCACCTGTGAGTAATAACTCTGTAAAGTTATGTTTAACTTTAACTATTTTTTGATGCTATGAAATGATTAGTTTTCTGAAATGCGATGTTTTGTATGACTGAATGATTGTCAAAATTTTTGAAATGTATTCGTGGCATCCTTAGTACAAGGCCCTTGCCCGGGGGTAATGATGGGTCGTTGAACACACCAAAAAATAAACCCTAAACTACACCAAATTCTTTTAGAATAATGGCAAGTCAAATTTGATGGGTCGTTGAACACACCAAAAAATAAACCCTAAACTACACCAAATTCTTTTAGAATAATGGCAAGTCCAGGTATCAATCCACAGGGACAATTGTGAAATTAAACTAATTTAATTGTTAAATTCCTAAATTAATTTTGATAAAAAGATTGATTGTTCATAGCCTAATTTAATAACAAATAAATTAAACTAAGGAATTAAATTATCAATAATAAATGAAATTGAGTTTACTGAATTGGGGGAAAAACTAGGGCAAAGAGTCCACCACTAGCCACGTAATTAGGATTTCCAATTGAAATCAATTATGCTATGGTTTGAACGGATTAATGCTTCGCAACTACAAGCTCAAAGCATTTAACAAGAAGATCATCACATTCAATGTACGAGTACGAACCATCTCAAGTAATACGAATCGTTTACTCTAAACTAAGGTAGTGATACGACTCGTTCCTCGTAGTATGGTTCGTCTCATACCTTGAATGTGAAGGAATAGAAAACTCTTGTATGGATAACATTCAACAATCACAGAAAGTCAAATATTCGAAGAAATAATGAAAAATATATAAAAGAAACTTCTAAATCACCATACAAATGTTCAAACCTTTACATAATTAAGAATCAAAAAGAAAAACTAATTACATGGCTAGGGTTTCATCAAAACCCTAGAAAAGGAGACTAGCCACTCATGGAGGAGTGAAAGGAGGTAGATGGAGAAGGAACCACCATGGGAGACATCCTTGAATCTTCAAGTTCCTCTTCCCTTTCAAACCCTAGCCTCTCTCTTTAGGTCAAACTAAGTTCAGAACCCTATTCCAGCATTTTCCTTGTCTTTTTATACTTCTGAACTCTTCCAAACAGGTTTAAAACGTCGGGCTGACTTTCCCAGAAAAAGTCAACGCACGTGCGGGAAAGTCAACGCATGTGCAAGAAAAGTCAACGCACGTGCGGAAAAGTCAACTCTCTCCAAATTCTGTCTTTTTGCCCATTTTATGCTCCGACTATGTACAACCTGATTGACATTCAACACACATAAAGTATACAGTTTGACCAGCAAGTGAAGTTAAAAGATTCTAATTAACGGCCTCAATGATGCACATTTCGGCCTTAATCAGGTAACAATATCGTGCCTTTTTAAGCAAGTCCCTTGTCTGGGGGTAATAATACTGTGGCTCAAGTATATTACAAGTTCCCGGTACTAGAGGTTTCTTATGGAACTAACAAGCAAGATAACGTTAATGGATATACCATGTATGATTAAGCATGAATTCTGATTTCCGTATGAAGTTTAAACAAGAATATGAATATACATCTGTTTTTTATATGAATTCTGATTTCTGAATCTGTTAGGGACATCGTTCATTTAAACCCTTTACTCTGTTATTATTCATTGGGCTTCCGCTCATTATTTATATTACGTATGTAGGTGAGCAGACGCGTGACCAAGTCTAAGTTGCTGCCTAGAGTTTTGGGTCAGCCAGCCACTGTGCCTCCCGAGAAGGTTCCCTTTGAGATGTCCAATTTTATAACCTTGCTACAGATGTTTTTGTTTTGTTTAGCTTATCTGTACATTGGGCTAAGTCCCCTTTTTGGCTTCATTTGTATTAATAGGGTGACGTATGACTAATGTATTTTTGACGTCACGCATATATATATATATATATATAGAAGTTTGTTTTGAAGATTTCTGTCTCATATACGTTAACACAGCTCTATGGATATTGTATATTCTTCATTTGCTTCCGCAACCCCTTATTATAAGTTGTTCTATTAAGAGGTCTTTGGTAATCTAAGGATTATTGGATGGTTACGATGCTAAACCTATAGGGGCGGGTTTGGGTCGTGACAGTGGCCATTGAAGGGAGTGAAGTGAGGTTTGGATTTAGAGAGAGAGAGAGAGAGATGAAATAGAGAAGGTAAAGAGAGAGAATGAGAAATGAGGTTTGATGTGAGAGAGTCAAATTTCTTTGTGATATATGGGTGTAGAGTTGAGGGACCTTAGACATCATAAAATAATATTGTAAATCTCTTCGATTACTAAAAATAAAAGAGGGACCTTAGACTAAATTTTCCCTTTAAACAACCTCTGCATCTGCATTTGTAATTTATCCAAAAGAAAATTACCTAATTATCTCGGCTAATAACAAACCCTTCTTCCTCTTAGGACTCCTCACTCACTCCGCTGCTGACTCTCTTCCATTTCATCCGTAATCTCCCACTAAATGTCCTTCATAAGCCACCTCCCTTAAATCTTGCAATCATTGAACCCCATCATCGCCAAATCAATACCCAAATCCCCGAGTTTTTTTATTTTTATATATGTTTTATTTTTTTTATTTTTATAAATATTTAAAAAAATTAAAGTATTTATATAAATAAGTAACTTTTCAAATTATTTATCAAATTAAGAGAAAATATCATTTCGCTCCCAAAACTTTCAGATATTTTTCAATTTGATCCTCAGACTTCAATTAATATTAATTTTACATCTAAACTTTCAAAATTTTGATCAATTAGCCCTTGCCGTCACGTTCCGTCTACAATTGGACGAAATGAGCTAACGTGTGAGGTAAATTGATTTTTAAGGTATAATTTGGGAGGTAAATTGATTTTAAAGTATAGTTTGGAGGGCAAATTGATTTTTAATTTGGGGAGGGGAGGGGCAAATTAATTTTTAAGATATAGTTTTGGGGGTAAAATGAAATTTCTAATGAATTTTGGTGCTACGTCAGCACATTCCGTCCAATTGTAGATGGAATGTGACGGTAGGGGCTAAATTGATCAAAATTTCAAAAGTTTAGGTGTAAAATTGATATTAATTGAAGTCTGAAAAACGAATGCAAGCTTGGGGGGGCAAAATGATATTTCCTCTCAACTTACTTTTTAAAATCACAAATTCAAAATACAATTTCGCGATGAAATCACATTTTGAACATACAATTTCATATTCTCGTTTGGGAACCCTCCTTTTTAGCCAAAAAGTCAAAAAGTTCCAAAAAGCCAACAATCCATACCAAAAAGTCAAAGCTTCTCTTTTCTCTCTACTTTTTGCACATCTTTTCGTAAAAAGCCAAAAAGTCATCCCAAACATACTAATTTTTTTTAGCTCATATTTTAGCCAAATAGCCAAAAAGTTACTAAATTAGCCTGTTCCCAAACGAGGCCTATGGGTACACATTTATATATCAATAAGTCAAGTTAATGTAAAATTATATCTTCAAGATTCAATTCTACCCAGAAATGGCATTTTAAATCTGTAATTTCGTGATGATTTACGTTTTTAAAAAAATAAGTCAGTTTATAAATAGTTTAAAAACGGGGTCCAGCTTGTCTCAAGTTGAGATCAAGACTGGACCCATCCAGTTCCGCCTATGGGGTTTATTTTTTGGGCCCGTTTTGATAATCCAAACCGTTGAATGTGTAGAACTCGTTGAGTACTACATGCCTATAAAAAAATAACGTTGATCGGATATCAATAGCTATGTGATCAAATAAGTTTTATATAAAAAAAAAATGGACAGTGAAAAAATTAACGGTTGATAAAAAATTGTTTTGTTCACATAGCTATCGATATCCGATCAATGTAATTGTTTACAAGCATATAGTACTCGACGAGTTCTATATATTGAATAGTTCGAATTATCAAAACGGGAGCCGTGATGAACCCTCACAGACCCAATAACACGGTCCAATTCGATCTCGGACTGGACCAAAGCCACTGCCTTAAAAACGTAAATCACTTTGATAAATAATTTAATTTTTTAAAATATTTATAAACAAAAGTCCCAAATCCCCACAATAAAGAGATGGCGAAGTTCTGCCAAACAAAAATTATTAGTTGGTCTACCTATACATGATCTCACCTCTTCCATCAATCACAGACATCACTTGGCGGTGCCCACCCACTCCTGCAAACCTTCACTGTCTTCTCGACGTCCAGCACAACCAGACGATGAAATCCGACTCTGCTCCATCCTCTCAATCAACCTCTGTACGGTTCGATTCTCTATTTTGATTATCTCATTGTTTTTTGTTAATGTCTTTTGGAGCAAATTGTGGGTCTTCGAAATTTTTTGGCGCAAATCCTCTCGTCCACTTCTCTTTGAAACACACCCACACACATTACGAACCATTTGAGATTGAGGGTAGAAATGGTGGGTTTGTGTGATTGATCAATTTGCTAGCATCATTGGTGTAGTGTTGGTGCACTATAATCATTGTTACTGCTGTGAGATTGGGTTTGTTGTTGTGTTGGTATATTATGTGTTACTGGTTGTATGTAGAAAAGGAATTACCCAGTTGATTGATTTTGGTTATTTATTTGGGAAAATTACCCTTCAATGGTAATTTGAAAAAAATATATATATATTATGCATGTATGGAAAAATTTATAATTTTAATTATTAATATTGATAAAATTTATCACTAATTGGTAATTATTTTTCAAGTTTTACCCTATTTATATTCCATTGTCAATGTGTTTGATGTTGAAATTTTGGTGCTCATTTGTTTGTTGTTAGTTGTAGGTAAGGTTTTGAAAAGCGGTTGCGGTCGTTGTAACGGTTGCGGTAACACGGTTGCAGTTGCGAGGTGTAAAGATCCTACTGTAACAGTTGCGGTAACCGGAACTGTGAATTTTTTAATTTTTCACACTTTGAAAAAATTTATCGATACACATTTTTTTTCCCAAAATCACATTTATTAGGGTTAAAATAGATTTTGATCAATTTTTGTTAGTTTTTAAAATTATTCCAATATATGTCATATTTTTAAATCACTATAAAATAAAACGAGTTTGTTACATTTTATTTCAATAGTTAATGACTTTAAGAATAATTGATTTTAAATGTCTATAAAATTATTTTTAACCAATACCGAACTAACTAAATAAAAAAATATTTACAATTATTAAATGAAATGATTATAAAAAAATTGTGCCATAAACAAAAATTATTTTTGAGCTAATGATTTTTTTAAAAGACATTTTCTTAAACAACTTTATAGCTAACTAAATAAAATTATTTACAATTAAGTATTAAATAAAATGATATAAAAATAAAAAGAATAATGCTATATGTACTAATTAGTGTACAATTAGTGTACTAACAGATGATGTGACATAATTTTAGAGGTTTTAAGTCTTTGTAGTTTGTATAATGAGTGAGGTCATAATTTTGAAATGATAATGTCATAACGTATGTTAGTACACTAATTGGTATACTAATTAGTGCGTATAGCACCACTGAAATAAAAATTGTGCCATAAGTAAAAATTATTTTTGAGCTATTGATTTTTTTTAAAAAAAACATTTTTTAGATAACATATTATAGTAACAAAATAAAACTATTTACGATTAAATATTAAATAAAATAATTATAAAAATAAATGCAACCACCGTTTATATATTTTATATTTTATATGCTAATATATAAAATAAAAAATAAAAAATAAATTATAAAGAAAAAAAAATTCATACAATGTTTTTTATTTAGTCTTGGATCACTTGAGTATTCGTTTTTTTTTTGTAAGAATTTTTTTTTTTTTTTTAAAGAATGAAGTTATTCAGAATATTGTAATGGTGTGTAACAGGCCGTTATATAATACCGAAACAGTCGTTACACATGTAAATTTTTGTTACACTGCAAAAGTAGGTATAATGAGTGGCGCTTACCATCGCAACCGTTACGTAGCACCGCTTTTTGAAACCTTGGTTGTGGGTGCCTATGCATTGTTGACTAGGTGTTTATTTCACCATGTCATTTTGGAATTTTGCACTAGTTGTTTTGCACCAGGTTGTTTCACTAAAAATCATATGTACATTACATGTTTGATTAATTGATTCAAAGAATTAATTTTCTCAACACAAGCCTTCTTTGATTTGTGAGGTGGTGATGTGATATGTGGTAGGAAGGATAAGGGAGCAAGGGGGGAGGATGACTGGCTGTTGTTTATATGAAGAGAGAAAGAAAATGCAGTAAGAGGAGGGAAATAAAGAACAGGCAAATTGGCATTTATAAAACATTAACAGCTTGAGATTAACAAAAATTGCTAGTTGACTTAACGATCAACGAATGTAAGGCGTAATTTGTAATTTGATTTTAAACATCAAGAAAGTTGGGTAATTTTTTTGGAAATCTATATTACGTGTAATTTACCCTCCCTCAAAAAAATTTACTAGTGTGATGTAAATTAAAATGTACTGCTCTATGCTTACATTCCGAATGAATTTAGCCCATACATACACATCATTTTCTAGCAACTTCTAAAGGCTTTTTTGGATTTGGTTGCACGCTGCAATCTATATGATTGTAACATCTAACACTTGAGTTGAGAGATTATTGGGCAAAATAGGAAAAAGCCTTTCTTTGGTGGAGCTTTGTGGTCACCCACTAATGCATTGAATTCTGAAAATAGAAAGTCAAATAGAAGTTTTTGAAAACAAAAACCAATCAGCATATATCATATTTTCTATTTATTATTTTTAAGAGTTAGATTTAAAAACCAAAAAATATAGATAAATAATATGTTTATTTTTTTCAATTCAAAAAATATATTCAAGTTGAAAACTTTTTTTCAACAGAATATTTAAACTCTTTTTCAATTGAAAACACAAACATAATATTTAAACAAATTGAAAATACAAAGTCTTATAAATTACTAGGGGTGCTCGCGATTTGGCGGTTTGGTGGTTCGGTTGCGGCCAAAGAAATCTCAAATCCGCCATCCGTCCGCCAAATTGGCGGATTGGAGAAAATCAATCCGCAACCGTCCGCTCGTCATCACGCATCCGTCCAAAATGCGGCGGATCGGTTCGGTTCGGTCGGTTTTGGCGGATCGGTATATCCGCTGCTCACCCCTAGTGGTCACCCACTAATGCATTGAATTCTGAAAATAGAAAGCCAAATAGAAGTTTTGAATGGCTTTATCAATATGGTTTGATATTTTTTTTTTTAAAACATGTGAAATTATATTGATAAACAACAACATTATACAAACAAGACTCCAAAGAGCCATCCTAACCAAAAATAAATAAAAAAAATCGGCCAAACAAATAGTTATGAGTCAGGAAAAACCACCGATTTTATCAAAGATGTGATCTAAAAAGTAAGATCTGTTTGAAAGCTCGCCATCCCCGTCGTTGCTTCCCAACTCCGCCACCGCCTTTGCCGGATATTGAACACTGCTAGAAGCTAGAGTTGAGAAGGAAATACACTCACAATGGTATGGGAGAAAGTTTGAGAGGGGAGAACTATTGTGGGTGTCGAAAATCCAAAAATCTATGTCAAAATTGGAGGAGAAAACTCTCAAAACACCTATTTTAGACATAAAAAGTCCGGATCTACACACGAAAACTGTAAATCTATACTTTCGGAGTATAGATCTACACTTTAGAAGTGTAAAGTGGGTCGCCGAAATATCGTCGAAGCACTACCGGAGGACCGCCTGAAATCACCTAGAGAGAGTTGCGCTCTCTCTCGCTCAAAAGATTCTTTATTTATTATAAGTTTAATATTTTATTGTGCCGGTTTCTTTTATAGTTTGAAGGCTTTCTAAAATGGTGAAATACAAAATGTTAGAGACCTCAAAAATATTATAAAAATTATATATAAGTGAGACACCGTGTGATGTGAGTATTGATAATTTTTCTTTTATAATCCCAACATTGCTCTTTTAAAGATGACTGTTTATAACTAAGTTACTTTGCTAATAAAGCCATTTAAAATTATCTTGCTTTTTATCATTATCTTCATCTATATTGAGATATTACTGTAGAATATTTTACTCAGTCAAACTCATTAAACTACAACACAATACAATCATTCTTGTCAACGCTATTTGTGTGTTGCTTCTCCTTGGACACCTTGGCCAAGTTGATTCTTTGCATATGTACATATCAACAGCACAAGAGGAGTACTAGTCTTCCATTACTCAAACAATAAGCCCAATTTTTTTCTTCTCTACTTTGACATCAAAGGCTAAACTTTTGAAAATACAGAATGGTGGAAGCCAACTGGTACACCATATCTCTCATCATTTTCTCTCTCCTCCTACTCTTCTTCAAGCTCTTCTTAGGAAAACAAAAGACATACAAGAATCTACCCCCAAGTCCTCCTGGGCTTCCCATCCTGGGCCATCTCCATCTACTAAAAGAGCCACTGTACCAAACTTTTCAAGCTTTTTCAGATAAGTATGGCCCAATCATCCTCCTCCGGTTTGGACCCAGAGATGTCCTCGTTGTCAACTCTCCTTCAGCCGTCGAAGAATGTTTCATGAAAAATGATGTCATCTTCGCCAACCGGCCACCTAGCCTCCACTCAAAACACCTCTCCTACAACAGCACCACCATCGCTGCAGCCCCTTATGGTGACCTTTGGCGCATTCTCAGGTAAGAAATTCAGAAAATTCAAGCTATCAACTTGACTTTTTATCTATCAAGCTGATTGGGTTTTATCAATTTATTGGTTCGATTTTGAATTTAAAAATAATGAATTGGATTGGTTTTATTCCCGGGTTAAGCATAGATTAATTTGAATTAATCCGAGGCCTGAACCTAAAGCTTCTTTATTGTATTGATTTATTATTGATTTTGAGAAATTTCTAATTATGTCATATTGAATTTGAGGCAATGATTTATAAAGAAATGATTCGCTTTTATTTTTCCTATGAGGGAACCACAGTTCCCAAGTTATATTGGGTTAGTTTGATTTGGTTAAAAATATGAAAAGCCTGTTATTTCCTTCAATTATGAGTTAACCTCAACCAAACTGACCAGCGCACACCCTAATATCAGGCGTATTACAACCTTGGAGATTTTCTCGAATGTTCAATTAGAGAGAACATCCTGTATACGAGGCGAGGAAGTGAAGTTTTTTGTGAATCAACTCATGAAGAATTGTGGTGGTGGGTGTAGTAAAGTGGACATGAAATCCAAGTTTTTTGAGATCTCATTTAATGTTATGACCATGATGATCATGGGAAAGAGGTTCTTTGGAGAAAGTGTAGAGGATGTTGAGGAGGCCAAGCTCTTTCGGCATTTGGTGAGAGAGCACTTAGAATTTGTAAAAACATCGGATCCATCAGACCTTTTTCCGGTGTTGCAGAAGGTAGATTTGTTTGGGACTGGGAGGAAAATGGTAGCCAGTGCAGAGAAAATGGACAAGTTTTTGCAGAACCTAGTCGATGAACGTCGAAGAATGGATGCATCAACAAAAATGAAGAAGACACTGATTGATAGTTTGCTTTCTTTGCAAGAAGCAGAACCAGAGTTCTACACCAACAATATTATAAATGGGATTATATTGGTAAGAAGATCATTATCATATGGATTTTTATTGGAGTTAATAGTATATTGCTACATGTATTTTGAATCATTTTTTTAATCGGTTTGAAATGCTAAAATAATAGAAATTTAAAATCACAATTTTATTTTTTTATTTTTTTATGCCTGCCTTAATGGCCGGCTCTGAATTTGAGTATGCAATACAAAGGACAATAAAACTAGGGGAAATATAACATTAATGATATTTTAAAAAAATTATTACAAATGAATGGTAAATTTTATAAATATTAATAATTAAAATTTTAGACTTTTTTTTATGAATTTGTAATTATTTTTTCAAACTATCACTGATCTGTATTTTTCCCATAAAACAACTCTCTCCCCTCCTGCCGGAGCCCCCTCTCCATACTCATCAGATTCACAAGACCCAACAATTTGTGCATAGTCATAATTAGGATTACAACCTTATGATTATGAATTTCTTATGTTTATCATATTTTTGTTTAGTAATCTGAAGATCTCCTAATCTCTTCCATGCATTTTCTTTTCTAGGTTTTATTTGGGACATGAGAATTGTATCACATAAGTGACACAGAATGCTTATAGACTGCAACTGTGCAGGCCCACCTCATAAGTGTTTTGTGGCATAGTTTCTTATGTTCATCACAATTAGTTGTTTTTTGGTTGATATTGCATCTTTTGGGTAATTAATGTGCTTGTCTACCTGGGGTGACAGATATTACTAATTGCTGGGACTGAAACTTCATCAACAGCCATGGAATGGGCAATGTCACTACTTCTCAACCATCCAAATGCAATGACAAAGGTTAGAGCAGAGATAGAGGCTCACGTTGGACAAAACCACCTCTTAGATGAACAAGACTTGCCCAAGCTAAATTATCTATGCAATGTAGTTAAGGAAACACTTCGATTATATTCACCAGCCCCAATTCTAGTCCCACATGCGGCTTCTGAAGATTGTATTGTAGGAGGTTATGATGTCCCACAAGGCACAATGTTAATGGTAAATGTATTGGCTATTCATAGGGATCCCAAGCTATGGGAAAATCCAACGAAGTTCATGCCAGAAAGATTTGAAGAAGAGAATAGTGGAGATTGGTATAAGTTGATCCCATTTGGTTGTGGAAGACGTGGATGTCCTGGAGCTAACTTGGCAAATAGGATGGTTGGGCTGACACTAGGAGCCTTGATTCAGTCATTTGAATGGAACAGAGTTGATGAAGAGGAGGTGGATATGACTGAGAATTTTGGCTTCAGCATGCCGAAGTTGAAGCCTTTAGAGGTCATTTGCAGGCCGTGTCCATTCACCAGCAAACAGTGTCTTATATGATTATTTTTCATTCTATTTTACCTACCAAAAAAAAAAAAAAAAAAAAAAATTACAAAATAAATACTATGAAGTTTGGGTTCAAACTCACCCTTGTGTCTATTATGTAAATTTTATTTATTTTTTATTTTTTTTTTCATTTGCGCAATACGAAGTAATTGAACGTCAGTTTTTTATGAATGTTATGTATTGTTTACTTTCCTCCAAGTTGTGGATGTTATGCTATGATTTTTGTCTTACTTATTAACCTTCCTATTTCCTATTTAAAAGCTCAAATTTCAGCCATTCAAATAATAGAAATCTCACCGGAAAATGTTTAGGAGTTTACATCCATAACACATGAGTTTTGCTACAAACTAAGGAAAAAAAATTAAAAATTTTACAGAAATTTAAGATGTATGGCCTAGATTCACTTTGAGACGAAGTGTATGGTCTAAATTCACTTCAAGTGAGACTTTCGTGACATCAAATTTGAGTCACTACCACACACATGTTTCATGATCAAAATCTGATAAATATTGTGGGTAGGTAGAATTACATATAACCCAAAAGAGTATTATATTGTCCTCCCTGAATTGAACATTAAGCACAAATTTTCATTTCCTCAACTTGACATCAAAGAGAAAACTTTTGGAAATAAAGAATGGTGGGATTCAACTGATACACCATAGCTCTTACCATTTTTCCTCTCCTACTCTTCTTCAAGCTCTTCACATTGAAACAAGAGACACACAAGAATCTACCCCCAAGTCTCCCTGGCCTTCCCATCATAGGCCATCTCCATCCACTAAAACTGCCACTGCACCAAACTCTTCAAGCTCTCTCAGACAAGTATGGCTCAATCATCCTCCTCCACTTCGGACCTAGAAAGGTCCTCATTGTCACCTCTCCTTCTGCCGTGGAAGAATGTTTCACGAAGAACGACATAGTCTTCGCCAACCACCCACGTAGCCTCACTGCCAAATACCTCAGCAACAACTACACCACAATGACCTTTGGCACAATCTCAGGCGTATAATGACCTTGGAGATTTTCTCAACTGCTCAGTTGGAAAGGACATATGGTATACAAGGAGAGGAAGTGAAGTTATTTGTGAATCAACTCATGAAGAAGAATTGTGGTGGTGGGTATAGTAAGGTGGACTTGAAATCCAAGTTTTTTGAGCTCTCATCTAATGTCATAACCATGATGATCATGGGGAAGAGGTTATATGGAGAGAAAGTGGAGGATGTTGAGGAGGCCAAGTTCTTTCAGAATTTGATGAGAGAACACTTTGAACTTGCCAATGCATCGAATCCAGCTGACATTTTCCGGTCTTGCAATGGGTGGATTTGTTTGGGACGAAGAGAAAATTGGTAGCCATGGCAGAGAAGATGAACAAGTTTTTGCAAAAATTAGTTGATGAATGTCGAAGAATCAGAACATCAACAAAAATGAAGCAGACATTGATCGACAATCTGCTATCTTTGCAAGAAACAGAACCAGAGTTCTACACCAACAATATTATAAATGGGATTATAATGGTAAGATGATCATGATCATATGAATTTTTATTTCAATTAATTGTATATTGTTACACGTATTTCAAATATTTTAAAAAAAAAATAATTATGCTAATCGGTTTCAAACACTGAAATAATAGAAATTCAAAAAAAATAAAAATTAAAAAAATAAAAAATCCTTGAACTAAGATTGATTCTTATGTAACAATATTTGAAATTCGAGTATAGCCATAGTGGTCAGGAGTGAACTTAAGAAGGGTTCATCACTTTTTTATTTTGAATTTGATCATTATTTTTATTTATACAAGAAGATGTGCCCAAGTGCCCTCCAACCTGTTTGATTTATAAATGACGTATTTTGATTTGTTAAAATTAGACATGTTGATTTGTGGCTATTTGTGTTAAAATTAGGAATTTTAATGTGCTGAAATTAGAAATTTAGATTTATGATGATTTGTGTTAAAATTAATAATTTTTATTTTATTTTTATTTTTAAGAAATATGAATATTGTAAAAAATTAACTGGAACCACATAAGTGATTGATTAGTGAATGAACAGTAACTTTATTGTATACATAAAAAGAAACATTTTTTATGAGAATGATAATAACATTATTATAAATACATATTGAAAAATTTAAAAATTCTCGGCATATCGATTTGTGATTATATATCAATTTTAAATAATAAATAACAATCACAATCAAAGACAAATCGACATAACGATTTAAAGTGAAATAATCACAATTGGAGCGTTCCACTTGTGTAATTCCTAGATATGCCTCTTCTAACACCGTCTTCACATCGAAATTCTTTTTTTTTTGAGGATACACTTGTGTAATTGAGGATACACTTGTGTAATTCCTTTTTTGAGGATACACTTGTGTAATTGAGGCATATCGGGATAATTGAGGATACACTTGTGAGCACTCCCACCCACTGCCACAATGTTGTTGTGTCTGTTTTTATTTTTATTTTTATTTTTTTAAAAAAAAGTAGATGCCACATCATTAGTGGTTGCTTTAAAGCACCACTTTTAGTGGTCTCTAGCATTGCCCTTTGGATAATATAGCCAAAAAATCACTATGTTATCACATCACTCCATCTACTTTTTTACATACGGAACTGCTACGTAGCTCGAATTGTCGAGCTCGAAATTGGCTCGAATCCAATTTTAGAAGCAGAGAAGGAGAAGAGAAGGAAGGAAGGGGGAGGAGGAGGAGGAGGAGGAGGACTGGAGGGGGCATAATCACAGGGGGAGAAGAGAAGGGAGGAGGAGGAGGAGGAGGAGGAGGAGGAAGGAGGAAGGGGAGGGGCTCAGTCGACGGCAGTGGTGCTGCGACGAAGGGGAGGGGCTCGGCGGGACCGGAGGCGACGGCGGTGGTGCTGCGACGAAGCGGAGGGGCTCGGCCGACGGCAGAAGCGGAGGGGCCCTCTCTTCTCTCCATTCCCTCTTCCCCTCCTCTTTCTCTTCTCCTCTCTTCTCTCCCTCTTTCTCCTCTGTTTCAGACCACCCAAAACGCCCAAAACGACATTCGAGCCAATTTCGAGCTACGGCTCATTTTCCTTTTACATATTTTATCCCAAAAAATCAAAAAAACAACTAAAATAGACACTTCCCAAACGAGCCTTAGTGTCTAGATTATTGTCCATAATTATAATTTATGATGGAGATTAATTAAGTAATTTGTGTGATTCATATTTAGAATAAATCTAAATTACGTGTACAAATTGTAAATTAATTTTTCAAATTTAAAATATCACTATATATATTTTAATGTGTTTTTGAGTACGCTTTGGAGAATACATAATCAAATTATTGATTAATGCAAGCATGGAGAATTTTACAATACACACCCCTTATCATGCACTCTTAATTATTTTATTTTTTTATTTAATTATAACATTATTTTAAAATTTTTGATTATGCCTTATATAATATTTGATTATGATTTTTTTTTTCCTTTTCAATTATAACTCAAAAATTAAAACGAGTTATATTTTATTTATTTTTTAGTTATAAGCGGCAGTCTATCCTAGCAAGCATGTGCTCGCACTGGTGTGGCCAGATCTAGCAATTGATGCCAGAATGTGCATCACAAAAAGCTAGAAAAATGAAATTTTTGAAGGAAAAAAAAAACGATTTAAAAAATTAAGAAATAATAATTTAAACTAATATTTAAAAATAATAAGACTCAATTTGAGATCTTGTTCGAGGTTCCAAAAATGTTTAGCCACAGGTACAGGTGTCTTCAGAACCACTATAATTTTATCACTGAGGGGTGGCTTAGTGGAGAAAGCATCTCTCTCTACAGGCGTGATCCAGGTTCAATTCTTAAGAGGGGCAAATCCTGCTGCTTTGCAGCTGGCTCTCTTCAAAGACCTCGCTTGTGCTCCCTTTGAAATCCGGGTTCGTTTGTGACGTGTGGTTGAGCTTCATTGGTGTCTCGGTAGTGGGTCCCTTCATTTGGGAGCTGGCTCTCTTCGAAGACCTCGCTTGTACTCTCTTCGAAACTCGGGCTCGATTGTAGCATGTGGTTAAGCTTCATTGGTGTCTCGGGTGGTGGGTCCCTTCATTTGGATTGGGTTAAATCAGGCCGGTAACTGACTATCCTTGGATCCACGGATGCAGTGATGACACCTCAAAGCATATTTTTTTAGTGTTAAAAAAAAATAATAATAAATAAATAAAACCCTACAATTTTTTGATTATGAATTTCTTATGTTTATCATACTTACGTAATTTGAAGACCTCACATGGTTGCTGACCATGTACTATGTCCCTAGATTTTCTATTTCTCTTTTGGGGTTGTTTATTTTTATTTATTTTTTAAATTTTTTTTAAAGCTTACACCTGTTAATTAAGTGCCTGATGTGGACAGGTATTTCTACTTGCTGGCATATTGAGACTTCATCAACAACTATGGAATGGGTAACGTCACTACTTAACCATCCAGATGTAATGACAAAAATTCAAGCACGGATAGATTTTCACATTCGACAAGACCCAATCGTGGATGAAACAAGCTAGATTACTTAACAAATGCAATCAATGAAGCACTCCGATTATATGCACCTGTACCACTTCTAGTGCCACATGAAGCATCTGAAGATTGTACTGTGGGAGGTTATGATGTCCAGCGAGGTACGATGTTAATGTTTAATGCATTGGCCATTCATAGTGACCCCAAACTATGGGAAAATCCAATGAAGTTCATGCCAGAGAGGTTTGAAGCAGATAATGTTGGAGATGGATGTAGAATGATTCCATTTGGCAGTGGCAAATAGAATTGTTAAGCTAGCACTGGGAGCCTTGATTCAATCATTTGAATGGAAGAGATTGATGAAGAGGCGGTGGATTACTGAGAGTTCTGGTCTCACCATGCCAAAGTTGAAGCCCTTGGAGGCCATTTGCAAGCCAAAAGTAGACATTGTTTTATATGATAGTAGTATTTTGGGGGAATAACTTGACAGTGATGACAGTAAAAACAAATTGCAAAATCATGGAAAAATATATTAATTTAATTATTAAAGTGTATAAACTTTCTCGTTGATTTGTAATTTTTTTTTGGACTGCTGCACACTATACTGTTATTTCCCCTAGTATTTTTATGGGTACACTATAAATATACTCCTGAGGTATGCTTAAAATACGGATTGTCACCTATAGTTTGAAAAATTACAAATATCCTCTTAGAAATATTTTTATTTATTTGAATTATTAATTAAAATAAATTTCTGGCATCATTAAAAAATATTAATTAATTTGATGATTTATTAATAAAAAAATTGCAAAATCATATATTACAAATGAAGAAGACACTGATCGACGGGAAATTCTTGAATATTCCCGGAATACTATGTGTTTATACTCCTTAACCAATCATCATTAAATATGTCATTTTATATTTCTCAATCACTCAACACAATGTCCTACCTACCCACTTTCTCCACCAATCACAATACGATAGCATATCACGTGTCTATATTCTGAAATTACTGAATAATTACCCCTGATCGACCGTTTGCTATCTTTGCAAGGAACAGAACCAGAGTTCTACACCAACAATATTATAAGTGGGATTATATTTGGTAAGATGATCATTATCATATGGATGCTCTATGCTAATCGGTTTCAAACAAAGAAATTTTAAGTGTCGTTTGATAGTATTGGTAGTTTCTAATTTTCTATTTATATAAAGAATAATACTATATACACCAATTAGTACACTAGTTAGTATATCAATTGATGATGTGACATAATTGAAGATATTTTTGATATTTGTAATTTGTATAATGAGTGGGACTAATAATAATATCATAACTAGTATTAGTACAATAGTTAGTACACTAATTAGTGTATGTAACACCACTCTTACAAAAAAACATGAGTTTTTTTTTTTATATAAAAAAACTTATTTAATTTGTGCAAATGTCTTAAAAATGAACATATTTGGTGAATTGTCAGAAATGATAACGGGTAATGAGGGATGGTTGGATGTGGTGGCCACCAGTGGGGCTGGTGGTTGGAGTTCATGGGGTGGTTGAAGATCCCAGATCTATGATCGTCTACTTGTTGGACCTAGTCGAAACTCATTAGTGATGAGTGATAGTTAGAATGGCAGAGAAGGATGGTCGAGACTCATCCGAAGTGGCAGGGAAGGAAGGAGATAAGTTAAATTTATTTTGAAACACTTTTTCGTTTTAGTTTAAAAATTTTGAAAAAATTTTAGAATGAATTCTACTTTTTTAAAATAAAAATAGTATATCAAATAAGCATTTGTTCCGGTTTTCAAAAAAATAAAATTAGAAAACAAAAATGTTACCAAACGAGATTATTGGAATCCAAAATCACTATTTTTTTAGAGTAATAATATACAAAAAATACAAAATTATCAAAATAATATTTAATTACAGAAAGTGTCACCACAGCCTATTTATTCTAACGAAAAATTACGTATAAATAGTATTTTCCTTCTCTTTTGTTTTTCTCAATGACTAAGATTCTTATATAAAAGGTGAAGGATTAAAAATTTGAGTTGACAACACAAAGATAATGAGATACACTCACAAAATAAAACAACCCTTCATTTAGACAGCGACTTGTGACAAATCACAATTTAAAATTTAAAATCACATTTCAAAGTTCTAATCATTCAAATTAATAACTCATTTCTAATGCAAATGAGGTATGTGTGAGTGATTTTCTGATCACACTGCCTATCTTAGTGATTCAGCGGTAAAAACACAGGCAGAATAGATGGCACAGATAATAACACGAAGACACAAAGGATTTAACGTGGTTCGGCAATAATTGCCTACGTCCACGGGAGGCCGAGGTAATTCACTATTGAATGAATGGTAAAGATTACAATTAACTCTCTGTAATTCTCTCCCTCTCTAAGCAGGTAATTGTAAGTGTTACAATTAGCTTGTAGTTGTATATACTCTGTTCAGAATGATCAATCCGTCCCTTCTTCTTCTCAACCTCTCCATATATACCAGAAAAGTTAATGGAGAGGTCGCCAGCTTTTGAGCTGGCTGCCAGCCCACTGTTACGCTTTTGGCAGCTTTCCAGGTTAAAGCTCTTCATGGCTTCACATGGCCTCTAGTGGCCTCATGGCCAACTCATATGGCCTCAAGGCCAGGTAGTTGGTGAAGTGCTGGCCTCATGGCTGTACATCCACCTAACCAAGATAATATTTTGTATTAGCAGGTATGGTCGACCTCACAGTTACCTCGGCTTAATTCTTCTGAGGGTAGCTCGGCCTTTGGAAGTGAAGCCGAGGTATGGGAAAGAAAAGGCCTTTAACCCGGATTAAGATATCTTCGGAAATAACCTCGGCAAACCTTAGATTACTTCAGCACAAACTTACCGCGACACGTGGAACCTCGGCTTACACGTCGGCGTCACCTTGCCACGTGTTGATATACAAAAATATAACCCCACAACTGCCCCCTAAGTTCTATTACCTCGGCATACTGAGGTAATGGAACTTACATTGAACTTTCTTTCTCGTACATCGGCTTAAAACTTTCTAGCCGAGGTCATCAATTTCAGGCCGACATGTCTTTTTAAAAGAACAAGAATTCAGATCATCACTTCTACGCGCATGAGCTGTCATGCATCATTTTTCAACCGTTCTGCTGACGCGTTTGAACCTTATTGGTCCGTGCTGGTGACGCGCCTATATGCCGTCTTTTCTCTGCTGCGCCGTCTGACGCATGCGTTAACCTAGGCGCAATAATTGCTGTGTTTTGCCGCCGTTTCAATTTTTGGACAAAACAATTGCCTCTCTCTCTCTCCTTTCACTTTTGCATTTCGATTTCCTTGCTTTCTCTCTCTCTAAAGCTCCCTCTTCTTCGAATCTGCCATTGCTCGAAGCTCTCAACTCTGCTACTGCCTTGCATCCGCCATTTCTGCGAAGCTTTCGCCACTGTAGCGTCCGACATCTGATCTCGGCGTAGCTCATTCCGGCCTTCACCTTTTCTGGTAAGCATCTGGCTTTTCTCTTCCAGTTCTTGATCTATCCCTGAAATTTCTTGCCATTGTTGTTCTGTTCTAGTATTTAATTTGCGAATTATTCACCTGAATATGTCTTTATTTCTGGTTTTCTTGCATATGTCTTGAACATTCGCACTGTTGCACCTCTTGTTCTTGGTCTTCCACCCTTTCTGTTCTTGAATCTGAGACTTCGTTTTTACTTTTCTGTTTTCCAGATTTCTGCCTTCCATACTTGTTTTTCGTAGATTTAGGTTTGGGATTTGCTTATAGAACCATCAATCCTTAGGAAAAACTGAAACCAATTTCACCAATATACACCTAGGTTGCCGAGGTCCCAAGAGCCCTTTAGGAATATTCTGTCTCCGTAGCCAAGTACTCGTATACCAAAACCATGGGTGTGTAGAGAGATAGGGTTAATACCCCAACCAAACTAGAGTTTTTTAGGCAAGAATTCTCCATCCCTGCCGATGTTCACCTCAGGCTAGCTGGGGAGAACGACTCTATTATGCCCGAGGGTGATACCATGCCTTTTCCTGTTGTAGCCTTTGTCCAGTGTGGACTTCGGTTCCCTCTAGATCCCCTCTTCCGTGAAGTCCTTCATTACTATGCCCTGAACCCTATGCAACTAACCATCAACGCCTTTAGAACGCTCAATGGTATAATAGCCTTAGCTCGGCAGGAGAGTGTTAGGATCACTCTTGCCGACATCCAATACTGCTACACCATGTGTGCCCTCAACCTTAAGGAAAAAGGTTTTGTGTATTACCTCAAGCCGAGGTCCACCGAGTTTAAGATCGTAGCCGACCTTCCAGACTCCAACAAAGGGGCTGGAGATGATTATCTCATTGCATCTGGTAATTGGGAGTTTGGCCCAGATGAAGAAGTCCATCTTTTTCCTCTCACCCGAACAGTAAAAGAGGGCAAGGGTAAGAGCCCAACGTCAACTGCTTAACTGTTACTTTCTTCAAGTTTTCCAAAAATTTTTATCTGTTTCTGATATTGTGTTTCTTTTTGCAGACGTTCGCAAGCCTCCCAAGAACTTTCGCCAGTCCTATTACCCTGGGAAAGGCTTAAAGAAGCTCCTGGACCTTCCACTCCAGAAGCGCAAGGCCCCACTGTTGTTGAATTTCATCCCCACCTACAAGTCAACTTTGGCCGACGTTCCAAAGAAGAAGAAGAAGAGCGCTTCTCCACCAACTGTTACGACTCAAACCGCATCCACATCAGGAACCGATCAAGGGTCCACACCTGATCCAGCTGATCAGCCTTCAACCTCGGCACCATATTTGATACCACCAACAGAAAGAAAGCGTCGCCGACGTCTTGTCAAAACAGCCGAGATGGTGCGCCCGAAGCCAGTAGTGCTAGATCTTCTTGCCAACCTTCCAGACGACGCTGAACCAACTCAACCTTTGCCACCACCAAAACCAAAAAGAGTCAAGAAGGCTCAGCCAAGGACCAAGGTGACTGAAGCTGATGCCGAGGCCGAGGATGCCGTGCCCATCTCACAACTAGCCGAGAACATGAAGAACGCCTCGACTTCGGCAAAAAGGCCCGCGGAAACTCAGCCAGCGGAGTCCCAAAGATCAAAGAAGCCGAGGTCTTCTTCTGTGAAAACTTCGAAGTCCAAAATACCGCATGTCCCATGGGACCCCAAAATTACATTGGAAGACAGGCCAATAATGGCCGATGAGAGTGCCGAGGACATAAATGTCGGCGTAGCTCTCAGTACTGCACTGCTTCTGCCTGCTGATTTGGAGCGAAATGCTGGAAACAGTGAATACGAGAATTATGCTTTAATGCTCCAACACTCAGTTCAAGTAAGTACCCCAGTTTGGTACTTGTCCTTTCTTCTTGTTTGATACTCAGAATTTTTTCTAACACTTCTATTTTCTGTCAGGCTGTCCAGTACGCCCATTCTTTTTCGATGCAGTCTTTTGAATGTCGAGAAAAGTTGGCCGAAATGAAGACGGAGTTCTCCTCCTTTCAAAAAACCAACAAGGGCCTTCAAGCAAAAATGAAAAAGCTAGAAGATCAAGCCGAGGCTGCTACCAAAGCCCGAACTGCTGCCGAGGAGAAGATCGGCGCTGCTGAGGCTATAAACAAAGTTCTTCAAGCCCAGTTAAGGGAAGCTGAAGATAAGAAGGCCCGGGCCGAGAAGGAGCTTCAAGAAGCCCTGGCCACGAAAAAGGCCGAAATCGAAGAGGCCGATGAAAAAGCCTATAGTCAGGGTATGGCCGACGTCGCAGAAGATTATAAGCTTCAGGTCAAGCAAGCATGCAACAAGGGATTTTCCCTAGGTTGGAACGCTTTGGCCAAACAGCTTGATCTTCCTGCCGACTCGCCCTGGCGCAAAACCAAAGCCATTCGTCTTCCCTTTTCTCTTCCTCCACCTCCAAGCCAAGTTGAAGAAGAAGCTGATTCTGAAGCCGAGGCTGAAGATGACGGTGAAGATGAAGGTGAAGCATTGGTCAGGAAATCCAAGGAGGCCATTGAAACCAAGTCACCTCCTCAGGGCGATCAAATAATGGATTTAACCCAAGAGGAGGATGAGGAGGTTGAGAAGGTGCCCAAGGAAACTGGCCCTACCCACCTATCATCTGACCTTCTGTTGGCTGAGCAAAGCGTGGAGAAGACCTTGGCCGAAATAGACGCCGAGATCGCGGCTGATAAGGAGGCCGAGGTTGTAATAGAGAAAAACACCGAGGTCGTGGCAGAAAAAGATGCAGGGGTTGCGAAACAAAAGGATGCCGAGGTGGTTCTTCCAGAGCCCTCCGAGGTTCCATCCCAATCATCTGTTCAAGTTGAAGAAGGACAGCCCTGATGCTTTTTGCACTTTGTTGTTTTTTTTTTTTTTTTTTTTTTTTGTACTTTGTTTTGTTCTTGTTGATGTTCCCTGAACAATGTAAGCCTCTTCTTTATGGCCGATGTGCCTTTCTTTGTTGCTTTTAGAACAATTTACTTCTGCTAGGCCATTGTGCCTTCTTTATATACAACTGTTTTATCTTTATGCTTCAGTCTTTAATTCTTCATTGCTGCTGTATACTTGGGATATTTTGCATGATTCATATAGTTCTTCCTTTGCGTAATCTCCTCGGGGTTACATACCTCGGGTATGATAAATGCAAGTTTTACTTCGGCAAGATTCTAACCTGCAATCTTTTCATAATTTTCAACAAGTATAAAACATATACTATTCAATGTTAACACTGCATACCTTGCTCAAGTTTTAACAAGTGTTTAAACAATAATCTCAGTCTGTCCTGCTTGTAAATTGCTACAAATTTTAACAAGGGTTAACAAATACAGTAAACTTTTCTCAAGTTATATTCAAGTAATAAACAATGATCTACTCGTAAATTGCTGCAATTTTCACCAAGGGTTTAAATCGTATACTTAGCGTTTACTTCAACCTGTAAATTGCTGCAAATTTCAACAAGTGTTTGAACACCTTTCTTGGCTTGACCACCTTGTAGATTGCTATAAGTCTGTAGGCGATAACATCGGCTTCCCTTCGATTTGTAAATTGCTACAAATTTCAACAAGCGAAGAGGAACAATTATCTCGGCTTGACTCCAACTTGTAAATTGCTGCAAATTTCAACAAGTGAAGCCAAGGAACCATCTCGGCTTAACTTCAACTTGTAAATTGCTACAAATTTCAACAAGCGAAGCTAAGCTTTGTAATCGGTCTGACCAATTTGTAAATTGCTACAAATTTCAACAAGGGTCAATATAAACAATAAACTTTACTCAAGTTATAACAGGTGTTGAACAATGATTTATTTGTAAATTGCTACAAATTTCAACAAAACAATAATCTCAGCTTTTATTTGAACCTGTAAATTGATGTCGGCGTAACTTCAACTTGTAAATTGCTACAAATTTCAACAAGTGTTTGAACATTTTGTTTGGGTTGACCACCTTGTGGATTGCTATATGTCGGTTTAGCAATAGCATCATCATCACCCCAACTTGTAAATTGCTACAAATTTCAACAAGCGAGGAGAGTAGTCACCTCGGCTTAACTTCAACTTGTAAATTGCTACAAATTTCAACAAGCGAAGCCAAGCTTTGTATTCGGTCAAACCAACTTGTAAATTGCTACAAATTTCAACAAGTGGTAGACTTTGTATTCGGCCAGACCAACTTGTAAATTGCTACAAATTTCAACAAGTGGTAGGCTTTGTAATTCGGCCAGACCAACTTGTAAATTGCTACAAATTTCAACAAGTGGTAGGCTTTGTAATTCGGCCAGACCAACTTGTAAATTGCTACAAATTTCAACAAGTGGTAGGCTTTGTAATTCGGCCAGACCAACTTGTAAATTGCTACAAATTTCAACAAGTGGTAGGCTTTGTATCTTCTCCGTTCCTTTGCATCTCCTTTGCATCTTCTCTGCCCCCAATGTGAACCTGAGTTCCACTTGGGTTCTCATTTTTCATGTCTTCCAGCATCTTTTCCAATCATATGTGTTTATTGATGACATCGGCCAAGAATAATGATCATCTTAATGATAGAAAAATTTCAAGTTACAAGTGTTCCAAGGTCTTGGCAATGCTTTGCCTTCATTGTCTTCAAGCCGATAAGCTCCATTACCTAACACCGAGGTAATTCTGTAAGGCCCTTCCCAGTTTGGGCCAAGCTTGCCCTCCCTGGGATCTTTCTTGTTCCCGACCACTTTTCTCAAGACTAGGTCGCCGACTTGAAAATCTCTTGGGTTGACTTTCTTGTTGTAGGCTCTGGCAAGCTGTTGCTGGTACACTGCAAGCTGAATTGCAGCCTTCTCTCTTCGTTCTTCCAAAAGATCCAGATCTCGGGCTAAGAGTATGTCATTAGTCCCATTTTCAACTCCCTGGGTTCGGATCCCTGGGATGCCGACTTCCAGTGGAATGACTGCTTCTGTGCCATATGCCATGGCAAAGGGAGATTCCCCTGTTGATCTTCTCGGCGTAGTCCGATATGCCCAAAGCACGTTGGGTAATTCGTCTACCCACTTCCCTTTTGCTGCCTGCAACCTCTTCTTTATTCCATCCAAAATTACTTTGTTGGATGCTTCTGCTTGTCCATTACTTTGGGGGAAACTCGGTGTTGAGAAGTAATTCTTGATCTTGAATTTCGCACAGAAGTTCTTGATGAGTTTGCTGTCGAACTGCGTTCCGTTGTCGGCAACAATGGCTCTGGGAATGCCAAATCTGGTGATGATGTTCTTCCATATAAAATTCTTGACGTCCACATCTCGGATTTTAGCAAGAGGTTCTGCCTCTATCCACTTTGTGAAGTAATCTGTTGCTACCAACAGGTATTTCCTCTGCCCAGTTGCTTGGGGAAGTTGTCCGACCAGATCCATGCCCCATTGGGCAAACGGCCAAGGGCTGGATACTGGATTCAGGTCGGCAGCTGGCTGATGAATCAAAGGTGCAAACCGTTGGCATGGTTCGCACTTCTTCACATATGCTTCTGCATCTTTTTGCATGTATGGCCACCAATACCCCTGGGTAATGGCCCTATGGGCTAACGATCTGCCCCCAGTGTGGCTTCCACAAATCCCTTCATGAATTTCATATAAAAAATCTTCAACTTGTAAAGGGTGTACGCACCTTAAAAGGGGTCCAGTGAAGGACCTTCTGTAGAGATGTCCGTCCGCAGTCAGGCTGAACCTTGCCGACTTCAATCTGACTTTGTGTGCCTCCTTGCGATCTTCTGGCAGTTTTCCCTCTTTCAGGAATGCAACAATTGCATCCATCCAGCTCGGCCCCATGTCCACACACATTGCCTCTTGCTTTGCGTGCCGTGGTTCTATGCTCGGGCCCGACATGTAATCGATCATAATTGTCCTTGTCTTCCCAGTCTGCATTGAACTCGCCAGGTTGGCCAACGCGTCGGCGTGGCTGTTATCATCTCGGCTAACTTGAAGAAGTCGGCAGTTCTGAAATAACTCGGCTAATCTGATAACCTCTTTTGCATATGCCGACATCCTCTCGTCCCTGGCTGCAAATTCTCCTGTTGATTGGTTAACAATTAACTGTGAATCACAAAAAACTATTACCTCATCTGCTTCTGCTGCTGCTGCCAGTTTTAGTCCTGCAATCAATGCTTCGTATTCAGCTTCATTGTTTGAGGCCTTGAACCCCAAACGGATGGACTGTTCTATTATTTCTCCATCTGGGGATATCAGCAGTACTCCTGCCCCCGCTCCTCGTCGGTTTGAACTTCCATCGACAAAGAGTCTGAATGAGTCGCCGATGTAGATGCTGCAAGGTCTGAGCTTTTCCTTCTTTTGCTCTTTTGCTGTCGGCTGGGATTCTTCTTGCTTGCTAGGACTTCGTTCATCTCGGCTCAACGGAGGCCGACGTTCGTTGAACTCCGGCGTGAATTCTGCCACAAAGTCGGCCAAAACTTGGCCCTTAATTGCTGTTCTGGGCCTGAATTCCAGGTCATACTGGCCCAAGGCCACTGCCCACCTTGCAATTCTTCCTGTTAAGTCTCCTTGTTGTAACAGGGATTTCAATGGGTGCTCTGTTAGTATCACAATCTTGTGTGCTTGGAAGTAGTGGTTCAGCTTTTTGGAGGCCATAACTAAGGCCAGCATTAACTTCTCCAGTGGTAAGTACCTTGTTTCAGCGCTGGCTAAGGTTTTACTTACATAATAGACAGCCTTCTGTTCCCCTGCTCTTCTCGGATTAGTACTGCGCTCACAGCGTGCTCGGACACAGCTAAGTACAAAAACAACTCCTCCTCGGGATCCGGCGTTGAGAGGATTGGAGCCGTGGTCAGATACTTCTTTAGATCGGCCAAAGCGGCCTCACATTCCTCGGTCCACAGGAAGTCTGCAGTCTTTTTTACCAGGTTGAAGAAGGGTTTACACTTGTCTGAACTTCGGCTTATGAACCTATTTAGGGCTGCGGCCCTGCCAGTGAGCATTTGAACCTGTTTTGCCGAGGTCGGGCTCTGAAGATCTAGGATGGCCTTGATCTGATCTGGGCTGGCCTCTATTCCCCTTCTTGTTACCAGGTACCCTAGAAACTTACCTGATCCAACCCCAAACGCGCACTTCGATGCGTTGAGTCGGAGCCGATATGTTTTGAGTATGTTAAATACCTCTGCTAGGTCGGCTAGATGATTTTCTGGCTCCTTGGACTTTACGACCATGTCGTCGATGTAGACTTCCACTGTTTGGCCTATCTGGTGTTTGAACATTTTGGTTACCAGCCTTTGGTAGGTTGCTCCTGCGTTCTTCAGTCCAAAAGGCATCACCCTGTAACAATACAAACCTTTTGGGGTGATGAATGCTGTCTTCTCCTCGTCCGGGGGGTACATGGCTATCTGGTGGTACCCCCTGTATGCATCCAGGAAGCTCATCCTACCATGTCCAGATGTAGCATCCACCAGCTGGTCAATTTTTGGCAGAGGAAAGCTGTCTTTGGGACAGGCTTTATTTAGGCTTGTGAAATCTACGCAAACCCTCCATTTGCCGTTTTTCTTCTTTACCACCACAGTGTTTGATAGCCATGTTGGATAGTTGACTTCTCTGATGGCCTTGGCTTCTAGAAGTTTGTCAACTTCTTCCTCCACTGCTTCGACGTGTATCAACGTCGGTCTTCTTGCTCGCTGAATTACAGGTTTAGCCGACCTGTCGACGTTCAGTCTGTGACATGTGACCTCGGGATCAATACCAGGCATTTCATAAGGCGTCCAGGCGAACACTTCTATGTTTGCTCTCAAAAAGGCTTCCAGTTCTCTTTCCTCTTCCTCGGCTAAGCCTGAGCCGAGAAGAAAAAAGCGTTCCTCATCGCCCTCCTGGACGAGAATTTTCTTTAGTGATTCCTCACTCTTCTCGGCCGGCTCCTTGCCGACATCATCCAGGACTTCCACGTCCTCGTCTTCAATCTCTGCCTTGGCTGGTTCTCGAATATTGCAGGTAGTCTTCATTGCTGCCATGGAGCAATTCTTTGCCTGCAGCTGATCTCCTCGGATTTCTTCAATCCCATGCTCTGTTGGGAAGCGCAGTAGTTGGTGCAATGTTGAGGGGACTGCCCCCATTGCATGCAACCACGGCCTGCCCATGATGATGTTGTACGGTGAAGGTGTATCAATCACGACGAACTCGGTCTTGATCGTCTTTGTGCCTGCTTGTACGTCCAAGGTTGTGGCACCAAGGGGCCACGTCGGCGTTCCGTTGAAGCCGACCATCGGGCCATCCGACTGCTCCAGGTCATCAGGGTGAAGGCCCAGCTCCTTGTAACATCTAATGTACATGATGTTGCAAGAGCTGCCTTGATCTATTAGGATGCGTTTTACTTGGCACTCCCCAACCTGGAGGGATACTACCAAGGCATCATTATGTGGATGCTGGACCATCTCTAGGTCGGCCTCGGTGAAGGTTATCATCGGACCTTGGCAATCTTCCGGCCGAGGTCTTTTCAGTCCGACCTGGTTCACGTACTGCAAGTGTTTTACTCTTTGGGTTTCCCCCCGAATGTCGTTTTCATTCACCTTGGAATGAATCACATTTACTACCCGAGGTCTTTCTGCCCGGGGTTGCGGCGGTGGTGGGGCTGCTTCAGCCTGAGGCAGTCTTTCCTGTTCTTCTCTTGTTCTGGTTTCATCAACAAGGTCCCTTAAGTGGCCCTGCCTCACCAGATCTTCCAAGTGTGCTTTGAGGGCTCTGCAACCTTGCGTTGTATGTCCGTTTTCATTGTGATACGAACAATGTCTGTCCGCGTTTCTTCCCATAAACTCCCCAGGTTGCCTTGCTGGTGTTCTGAAATAGGGCTGGCTCCGAATTTTTCCTAGGACCTTTTGAATTGGAATTCGGAACACGGTTGTTACTGCTTGTTTAGCCCTCAGCTCTACCTCTGCTTTACTGAATCCGTTGTTACTTCGGCTTCGCTTCGGCGAGCCGTTCCCCGGCTCCTGTTTGACCTGCTTTGGTGCCGATGTATCCTCCTCGGCTCTGGCATACTTTTCGATCCTTGCCATGAGTTCCTCCATGTTCTTTGGCAATGTCTTTGCCAAAGATTTCCGTAGTGAACAATCTTCTTTCAGGCCGTTCTTGAAAGACACGACCGCTACCTCCTGGTTGCATTCAGGTATTCGGTTGAACACCTCGTAGTATCTTTTTGCATAGGCCCTAAGGCCTTCATCCTTGCTGATCTTCAAAGCCATTAGAGAGTCCACCCTTAATGGCTGTAGCTTTTCGTCACGAACCTGGACACAAACATCTCGGCCAGGCCTTCCCACGTCTTGACGCTGCCCTTTGGTAATCTATGGAACCAGTCCGATGCAATCTCCCCAAAGGACGATGGGAATACTTTGCAGAGCAAAGGCTCATTCCCACTGTATAACGCCATTGAGTTTAAAAATAATCCAACATGGAAGTTAGGGTCTGACTTACCGTCATAGATTTGAAACCTCGGCATGCTGAATCTTTTTGGTGCTTCAAATTTGTCCAGTTCCACCGAGAATGGTGTCCTCGGCTTGACGAATGAGTTTACCTCGGCTTCAGCGTTCTGTTCCCTCCTCTTGAGGTAGTTTCTCAAGTCTTCTTTACTCCTCCCCGGAGCTCGGCTATCTTTTGATTTTAGTCCCTTTGGCACACTACTCTCGGCCTCGTGGTGTGCCCGTTTTGACCTTTCTTCATGGGTTGTATCGAAGCAGAGAGCCTGCTTTTGTACATGCCGATGTTCTCTGGGTTCCTGATCCTTTGTATGATACGTCCTCCGGGACTTCTCTTGTCTGGATTCCTCTCGCCCGACCTCCCCGGAGGGCGGGTGAGTGTGCCTTTTGCTCGTGGAGCGTCGCGATGCTTCAGGAGTTATCTTCCGTCCTCCATTCTGAGTTTTAACTGCTGGGATTGGCGTATCCTGCAGTGGGTGTGGCGGCTGCATGACATTGTTTTGCATCATGAAGTTGACGACCGACTGCAGGTCTGCCAACTTGTTTGCCAGGTCCTTGACTTCCTCATCCCTTCGTATGCACCTATCCCTCCATACCTGGAGGTTATCCTCCTTGTAGTATCTGCCCTGGTCCGTCTTCTTCGAAGTGTCGCCCTCCTAGACGACGTCTTTCCCTCCATGACCCTGGTCACGGGTTTTGTCGTTGTAGGTGTCTCCTTCGATGTCAAGGTCAATAGGCCTGCCACTCCCAGTGGGAGTGTTGCCCCCGACCTTCTCGTTTTGTGCGTTACTGGCCATCTATTCGTCTTACTTTCCCACAGACGGCGCCAAATTGTGTGAGTGATTTTCTGATCACACTGCCTATCTTAGTGATTCAGTGGTAAAAACACAGGCAGAATAGATGGCACAGATAATAACACGAAGACACAAAGGATTTAACGTGGTTCGGCAATAATTGCCTACGTCCACGGGAGGCCGAGGTAATTCACTATTGAATGAATGGTAAAGATTACAATTAACTCTCTGTAATTCTCTCCCTCTCTAAGCAGGTAATTGTAAGTGTTACAATTAGCTTGTAGTTGTATATACTCTGTTCAGAATGATCAATCCGTCCCTTCTTCTTCTCAACCTCTCCATATATACCAGAAAAGTTAATGGAGAGGTCGCCAGCTTTTGAGCTGGCTGCCAGCCCACTGTTACGCTTTTGGCAGCTTTCCAGGTTAAAGCTCTTCATGGCTTCACATGGCCTCTAGTGGCCTCATGGCCAACTCACATGGCCTCAAGGCCAGGTAGTTGGTGACACTACAACAAGAAGCACTTTTGGCGACTAAAATTGGCTACCAAAAAAATTTTAGTCGCCAAAAGCACCGTATTGGGCGACCAAAAACATAATTTAGTCGGCATTTGTGGACAATTTTTAGCTACTAAATTAATTTAGTCGCCATATATTATTATTTGCGACCAAACTTTATTTTAGTCGTTGTTTTGTATCATTTGCTGGCAAAAAATATTTGTCGCCAATTTTTTGGCTTTTTTTTATGAATTTTTGGCGACTAAAACTTAGTTAGTCGTTGTATGGTAACTATTGCCGACGAAAAGTTTGATTAGTAGCCAAATTAGGATGCTTTTGGCGACTAATACTTAGTCGCTGTTAAGGAATTTTGGCGACAAACATTCATTTGGTCGCTAAATCTTCGAATTTTTTTTTTTAGAGGGAAACTTATTACATATTCGCGCCCAGTCACAGACCCATTTTGGAACTGTTTCGTCTCACACACCAAGATATACAGACCTCACACACTAGCAGTCCATACCAAACCTGACCGCCGATTACCACCTGGCCGCCGGCGCTGGCGACGACGAGCACTGCAAATCAGCCCCACCACTGATTACAGGTATTTTTCTCTGATCTCTCTCCCTCTCTGTCCATCTGGGTCTGTCTATTTGTATATCGTTGTCGCTTGTCTCCCATCCCTGTGACTCTAACGATTTCTGTAGGGTTTTTAATCGTTATTTTTTTCATTTTCTGTTGATTTCGCAAGCAATGTTTAGGGCTTTTATGATTTCGTGATTGGGTTTGGTAAAAATTTCGGATTGCCCCTTTTTCTGATTCTCGATTGTGCCCCTTTTTTCGGATTGCCCCTTTTTCTGTATATATATTCATACATAGGTCACAAATCTAAATAATGATTTACCTCTGTTTTCAACTCTTATGAATAACTATGGTTTCTCCATCTGTTTAACAACTCCTCAAGCTTCCAAGGTTCCCTTTAACTTTCACATGTGTTTATGTGAGGATGAGGTAACCATTATTACAGCAAAAAAGAGAGAATATGATTGAACTACATTAATATTTTTCATGCATGTTTCTTTGTAAACAAAAGTATATATCTTCTGTGGCAGATGTTTGCAAATTCACTCTCCATCCCTCTATCAAAATTTATGGTTCTTTGGTTAATAGTGTGTTTAAATTGAAGTTATACATAATTAAGGAAAGAAAGATGACAATGAAATCTATTTGCTGGTTAGGATTGCATAAAAAATAAAGTAACACAATTTGGAATTATTGATTTTGTGTGAAACAGTGGAAAACAAATGACATGATAGCCAATTTTGATGCACCATTCTAGAAAACATTTATTAAAATTTTCTTGAAAATATCTTTACTCAACAAAATATTTAAGATAGTTTTTGGTTTGATAATGGACATTAGAAGCAAGATCAACTTTAAAATAGTTGAGCAAAATCATCTCATGTGTTATCTTTATTTTGAAATAAGGTGTGCCATTTCTGACATAACATCAAGGGAGAAATTCCCTTTTTTACTAAACTTGGACAGATTCTGACCCTTTGTGTGTGGATATCATAAAATATCATTCAAAACATAATAATATACTACGTGGCCTACAGACAGATTTCCCAAATGCGAATTGTTTTGAACTTATTTCCCAAAGCCAGCTTCGGAATTTGAAGTTTGTGTTTTAAGAACAATGTGGGTTTCAGAATCATGTTCAAAACAACTCGTATTTGCCAAATTTGTTTAAAAATAGCATGGGTCTGGTAAGTAACGCAAACTTGCCAATTGTATGCATCAACTGAATGTATGTTGGCCGTCAATTACAAATTGTGTCGATCCTCTTCATATTACAAGCAAATGTTGATACTTCCCTTTCCCATGAAAAGTTTTATGGTGCATGACAACAAAAGAAACGAATAATGGGACACAACTTTCTTATCAACAATTATGCTTAATCCAATAACACGTACCAAAATCCAATGTGTCGTGTTCATTATTACAGGAAAACCAGCACTACACTGGAACACCAGGAAGAGAATTGCAATAGGAGCTGCAAGGGTCTTCTCTATTTACCTTGTTTTGTGTGTTAGTGAGAGGACCTGAGACCACAAGGTACCTTTTCTTTGCAAAAAATTTCCATCTACTTTGCTTGTAATTTTTTTCCTATTCTCGATCTGATGATTAACATCCTATTTATGTTGTTCCCAGCATTTACAACATATGTTTTGAATGTAATCAAACACTCAAATTTTATAGGCCCAAGTTCAACTACATTATAAAAAAATGGTTGAGAGCCCCAATCATTTTTAAACATCCACAATTTTCACATACAGTAGCATCACTTCGACGGGGTAGTCATTGCCATCCTACTATAACTTGCTGCTCATTCAATACCCCATCTCATCCACTATGGATTTAGTAGTAGTATATGGAAAAATTAGCATTAAAACAACAAAAAAAGTAAAATACCAGCATATAACTAAGGTTTACATTCAAAGTAGTGGCAACCATTAAAAGCATTACGAGTCTAGTCGCTCAGATTTTAGTAGCCCCTCCTGATAACTTCCATTCTGAAGTCAGAGGCTGTTGCCCACCAAAGAGTCATTATGGGAGTGTGCCCATTGAAACATCTTGATATCAGAAACTTCTCTCTATCGTGGCATAAAATAATTTTTTTACATTTTTTTGTGCAATTATTTTGTGATTCAATCTTTATAAATATTAAGAAGTTACATCCGTCATTTCTGGTGAGCTTGCATATTTTTTCTGCTGAAAAGTTAATCCATCCAACAAAAAGTGTTCTGCTATATTTTTCTTTTTAACCTGATGGATTTGTATATGGCAGGAGGCATGTCCCTACACATTATTTTGTGCTGTTACTCGTTTTCATGTCATGTGTGACTTGGCCACTTCACACTAGACTTCTGAAAAATATGCTGCCTACATTGCTTAACTCCTTCCATATAATTATAGTTGACATTTAGTTTCTCTTTACATAAAGTTACAATTATTTGTCTCCCTCTAAGATGACTTCACAAAGAAGTGTTCATGTATGTCACATTTGCTTATGAATGCATGCCAAGTTACTAGTGAAATTAGCCAACTACATGCAGTTGACAAATAAATGTAAAAAACCCGAGTTGTTATTACTATTTTGTTCACTTCATTATTATTTGTTATTTGTTATTTGTTATTTGTTACTTGTTTTGACTGCAAAGATTAATTTGCACTTCTGCAATAATACTATATGTTGATACTCTGCCTCTTTAAAAACCTCAAGGGTCAGGATGTGGTTGAAGTAACATTGTGAAGTACTGCTATCAATTTTAAATGTTGCTTCTAGAGTGGCATGATTGGTATTCATAAGAAACAAAAAGCAGAAAATTGGTGTTAAAATATATGATTGGTATCAAAGTGACAAAAACATTGAGAGACATGTTCCACTTTATCAGGGTTTTGTAGCTCAAGGCAAATTTGACCTGCCTGTTCTGTTTTGGTGCTTGAAGTGATGCTCTGATATCTGATCTGTTTTGATCTGTTATGCTGCTGTGTTGGTTTTAACAATCTTGGGGATTGGTTTCGATGAAGGGCCGCTATAGGTCAAGGCATTGTGTTTGGTCTGACTGTTGGGCTGTTGTAATTCAGGGCAATGTAGCTCACTTTTAGCTCTTTATTCATCAAATTTGAATTAAAGCCCACTTTTAGCTCACCAGTCATACTAAAGCTCACCTATAAAGCTCTAGGTGTGTTACATGTGAAATTTGAGAATTGCCCTTTTTCTTCTTTTCATGTTATGAATCAAGAAGAGAAGCTTATAGTTACGTGAAAGAGCTAATCACTAAGGTAGGGGAATAACATCAATGACCTTGGACAATTGGAAAAAAGAGTAAGCAAAGGAAAGATCCACACAGTTTAACTATTAATGAAAATTCATGGAGAAAATTTAGACTAGAACCAGTAGTACCCATTAAGCCTTAATTATTCACTACAGAGACAAGATAAAATAAAAAATAAAATCACTATATATAGATATCAAGATACTCACAGTTTAAGCTTCAGAATGGGATAGTTTCGACTTATAGCTGCAGCATCTGCTATTCACCTGGCAATGAGGTCAGTGCGATGGAAAATAACAGTCATGTTTTTTTTAGGATTTATAAATCTGATTAAATCACAACCTCACAACTAGTAACACAATAATCTCCACAGTCTTTTTGTCTCGGAGAAGCACATTAGTGGCTCAAGATGCGAGGACTAAACACTAAAGGATTTGGGATACTTTAATTGTAATGACACTAAAGGATTTGGGATACTTCAATGACTACATATTTTATTGGCTTCAACACAAAGGATTTGGGATACTTTAATTGTAATGACACACTGCATTAGCTTGTGATTTGGGATTGGTTCCCATCTCTCTCCTCCCAATTCTGTTTTTGTTCCCTATGTCAGTAAATCATTAGTCCGGGCTTAAGTCTAATTTTCCTTGAAACATAATGATCCATTGATAACCGAGTTGCATCGACATACCTTTTATTTTTAATTTCCACCTCATTAGCTTACATTCCCAAACAATTAGTGATAAGCATAACTTAAACCTCTACCCTGCATGAGGGATCCATATTGTTACAATATATATTTATCATTATTATGAAATGTATTATTTCTTATTTAAAAAATCAAATCAAAATTTATATATATCTAGAAAAGAAAAAGAAATGCAAATATGTATGGACTGAATTCCAATTGATTTGAAGACCCGATCAAATGAGAAGCCATGCTTTACTCTACTAATCTGGTGCATTGCTGCCTTCAGTATCTGTGTCTGGTGCTTGTGATAGCTAATCTGCTGCTGTTGTTAGCTGCTTCATATCTGTGTGTGGTTGTCTTCTTAGCTGCTGTTTTGTGCTTCATTTGTTGTAGTGTTGCTGTGTCTCTGTTGGTTCCTCACCAACCGAAAATGTGTTTTGATGCAATATAGACATATGAATGATCTGTGGTGATTTTTATGAGGAAGTTAATCTTAAGTAATTTACTTAAAAAGTAGATTGCACAATGTCTATAGCAGCTTTAAGTTAATTTTGGCTTAAAAAGTAGATTGCTATCAGCTTTAATTCTTAAGTTAGCTTTAATATATGATTGGAATGAATTAAGCTTGTTACCATGAAAAGGAACAAGAATATGAAAAACCAAATTATGTTATCTATGTTTCTGCTACGCAAACTATGTAGTTAGCTTGCTTTCAAGATGGAATTGCATTGGAATTTCGATCTTCTCGTCTATAGTTTCCCATTAATTGTATGTGAGGTTTATGTAAATGTATGTAAATGACGAATGAGAGGTTTATGTAAATGTAAGTGACGTATGTGGCGTTGAGTACTCATGTATGTTTGTAATTTTTTTATGTAGGTACCATGGTTCCTGGAATCAAGACGGGGCGGCGGAAGAGAGCAACAAGTCATGGAGAAACATCAGCCTCTGAAGCATGTCCACCCGGGATTGGCACCCCGTTGACGTGCTCAGATGAGACACAGCCACCTGATGATACACAAACAGTGGTGGAGGAGACGCAGCCTGGTGGCGTGGGTAAGAGCATTGAACTTAGTTGTTTACAAAGAAAAAAATTTGCCTTTTTTTTTTTGCGTGCGTAAGTCAGCTATCTAAGGCAATAAAGGAAAAATTGTCAATCCAGCATAGGGGTTACTTTGCAGTGCCCAACCCTTCAATTCATTTTGCTGGAGATATTGATTGGTTATAAGGACATGCTCAGTTGTGCATGCTCATCCAATTAACTCCACCTTCCACCCATGTGTATTAATATTAACATCAATGAGAGCTGCAACCATATGTACTGAACAATTTGGGGGTGGTTGGGAAATAATCCTGACGGCTGGACAGACCAGATCAACATAACAATAGATGAAGAACAGTGTAGCAGCAGAGCAGCGAATGAACAGCAGTGTTGCAGAATAGCAGAACAGAAGATGAATAGCAGAACAGATCAAAAAAACAGAATGCACTTAATAAGCTCATAGAGGGCAGACAGCCAACTTCCTCTCTTCCTCCATGCATCTCCTCTGCCCACAGAAAACATCACAGATGATTGCGCAGAAGGCTGAGCAGAACAGATGAACAGAACAGATGAAGACTTAGCAGTTGCAGCAGAGCATCAGTCAAATGCACCGGCTGATATTGGTTGAAATTTGATACAAAGCCATGAATGGTGTAACTGTTACCAATTGAATGGGACTTCAACCAATGGCTGTAACTACATAATTAATGGTATTAGGTGTTTCCTTTTTTTTAGTAACGAAGCAGCAACCAATACTCTCACGTATTTCATTAGCAAGAGTTGTAATTTGTGACTTGCTTACCCTTTTGTACCAGGGCGAAAAAGGTCAACTCGCGTACGAGGACCTACATTGGGCAAAAGAGTGCAGAAAAAAATAGAACGGAAAAAAGGAGAGAAATTACATGTGTATGTCAATCGGGTGTTGAACGCAATAACAGGAGGGAATGCCACCCCAGCGACGAATGAGTTAGGATTGCAAATTAGACGGTTGTGCCCTCTTCAGAGCGTGAAATCATGGAGAAAAATCGATGAAAGTACCAAAGATGCGGTCGTCCAAGGCGTGCTAGTATGAGATTCATCTTGCCATAATGTATTTATTAAGTTATTTGTAATTGCTCAAATTAATTGATGCACTAATTCTGTTTTTATGTTTGTAGGACAAGTTTGTTATCGGCGATGATTTTGCTAATGATGAGCAAGCTCAAGAAATCCTCGATAGAAAGGCATATTTGCTATACAAGGACTGGAGGTACAATCTAAAGCAAGAGTTCCTCGAACTTGAGGAAAAGGGTGTTGATGACCCCTATAGTCATCCGCCTAGTGGAGTGAGCTTCGAGGACTGGAAATATCTGATTGATGTTGCTTGGAAAGACGAATCTCACTTGGTAACAAATTAATTAGAAACCCCATTCTTGAAATTAATTTATGTGTTAATATGTAAAAAATCTTTACTAATTTGTTTTTTTTTTTGAACTGTGTCCAACTTTTTTTTTTTTTTTTTTTTGTCTTGTTAGAAACGCTCTAAAGCTGGTAAAGCAAATAGGGGTATGCTCCCCTATAATCATACAAGTGGATCGCGATCATTTCCTATAGCAATGTCGCTTATGGTGAGAAATTGTTAATTTAGTAATGTAATCGATGATTGATTGTTCCTTTTTTTTTTTGAATATTACTATGTACTACTTCATCAATGGAAATTTTTCAAACCAAATAGGCAAATGAGGATGGAGATATAGATTTTCCCGAATTTTATAAGAAATCACACAAGTCCAAGAAGACGGGAGACTGGATTGACCCCAAATGTGGTGAGCTACATGTGAGTATTGAATGTTGAAACAAATTTTGTTGCATATCAATTACTAAAGTTGTTTTGAATTACTTTAACCATCTTGACTTCATTGTTTTTTTGCCATGACAGGATGATATGGTGAATCTACAAGTCGTAGCTACCAATGCGGGGTTGCCATTGACCCCCGAAGAACTTTCAAGGCAAGTCCTCGGGCCAAAGAAAAATTACTTGCGTGGATGTGGGATAGGGCCACAACCCTCTTCCACAACTTCTAGTGCGGCACGAGCACGTGATAAACATGTGGAGGCAATGAGAGTAGAATTAGAGGTTCTTCGTGAGGAGCGTCAAAGAGATCACGAGGAGTTGCTCAAGGAGAAAGAGGAGCGCCAAAGAGATCACGAGGAATTGCTCAAGGAGAAAGAGGAGCGCCGAAGAGATCATGAGGAGTTGCTCAAGGAGAAAGAGGAGCGCCAAAGAGATCGGGAGGACATTACGAGGGAAAGAGAGGAGCTGATCAAACAAGTCGAAGAAGAAAAAAAAGCACGAGAGGCACAACAAGTACAACTGAATCATCTGAACGATGTGGTGTCACGGTTGACAACCCTGTTGGAGAGTTCAGGTGGTCATCCTACTATTCGGTAAACATACTTTTATTCATAAGCTAATGCAAGTTCTACAAAAAGTATGGATCATATTGACATAGAATTGTTGTTTGAGTTACTATGCAAATTTTTTGTTGTTATGTGCTTCGAATAGGTTTTGAGGCGTAATGTGAGTAGACTTAGCAGCAGACGACTTGGTGTTTCGATACATTACAGAAAGGACCGTAATCTAATTTCCATAAGGTAACTTCGTCTGGACACTTTAGATCTACTTATACAAGTACTTTCGAACTTATTTTATAAAATCGAAGTTGTTTAATGAAGTTAAGTTTTTAAAATATGACTTCAGGTTTAGAGTGGAGTTTTAAAAACACAGCATCCAATATGGTTATGCATGTTTTAAAAATGACGACGTGAATGAGAAGACGTGTTTTCAAAACAAACACTAATGGGTTAGAAAGTCACGAGTTTGGTAAGGTAAAAAAATTTAATATGAAGCTTCAATGTGGCATCTCAAACACTAGATACAAATATGCTGCCATGTAAGTTATATGAAGTAAGACAATAATATACAAAAAAATAAAAAACTAACAACAATGCAAGGCAGATGTTATAATAAGGATAAAAAAAGAGAATTCTGCCTCTTATTTTGCACCTTATAAAAGTTAAAACCTAGAACCTAACATGGCAGATATGACATCTAGAAGTATCAACTGCCAGCCATGCACAATGAGAAACAAATTTAGATTATATGTATCCCACATGATAACATTTAAAGACCAAATGAACATAGATTCAAAAACTAACCATGAGTAGGAAAAATTAAAGGATTTAAGGCACCATCCATATCATAAAGCCTGCACAGCAATTCAGGTCCAGTTATGCTTGGATTCGAAGAAATGGTATGGGCTATCCTGTTAAATAATTCATGTGACCCAACCTACTAACTGAATTATTAATATCTGTAAATTAATATTGGACGATTATCCTGGACTAAATGAATTTACTAGGTCAACTTATGATACTTGAAGTAATAATATTGGCTCTATTGATCAAAAAATTTCCAATAAGATGTTATTTGTTGTATTTCTTGATTCATCATTAAATATTTTTTCATCATTAGATAATATGTATCCCAAATGAGAAGATTTAAAGACCAAATGAACATAGATTCGAAGTGTATTCATCTCAGTAGAGTAATGCATTCCTTGCTTCCTAGATTCATATTCTCCTCTTCTATTCATCCCTCTTTCTGATCATGTTAAAAATGGTTCAGATAAAGATGTTCCTCTGGTTGTGTGGACTGATTAGAACTCTCATTGCAGCCATAGGTACCTCGTTGTTGGGTCAATTAGTAGTGTTAGCGGCCTGTCGTTTGTCTAAATTGAAATGAATATCTTGAGATTCAAAGCAAATCAAAGCGCCTCTTTTTGTTAATGGGCTTTGCTTCACTCGAAATGTGGACTTCATTGCCCAGTCCGGGCCGCTTGGTGAAACGTGTGTCCTAGTTTGAATAGTGAAATTTTTGTAACGAATACTTCCTAAATTCAAAGTAACCCTAAATACAATTTCAATTATAATTGACATCCTTGCAATTTGTATTGTGTAGATGGTTGTAATTTTTTGTTGAAAATTTTTGTTTACAATGGAACTAATGGGTGTAATTTTTATTGTGTAGATGGCTATTGGCATTGACATGTGGATCTTCTATTTTTTTGTCCGGAAGATAATTCACAGTTGTGCATCATTGGAAAGTTTTTGGACGTCCTCTACTTTTTGTGTGGAATTTGGATGAATCATGAATATAATTTTTGGAACTTGTTTTAATTGCTTTGGTGATATATATAGATAACCTTTTGTCGTGGTACATATTACCATGGTAATTTGTACCATGCCAAATGGTCAGTATAATACATAGTATAGTCAGCATGTTGTGTGTACAGGACATTGTTTTGGTAGGACATTTGGAATGTATGATGTTATTAATTGTAATTGGAATATATTAGTTGGTTTGTATATAAGTTTAAATTGTAAGGTGTTTTTTTTTTTTTTGATGGTTGTAACTGAAACATGCATTATGGAATAGATGATAATATATATATTGATTTGTTTCTATACCTATCACAGGTTGTGGTGAATATATATAGGTTGTAAACAAATTTATTAAAATGAAAAAAACAAAACAAAAAAAAAAAATTGACATTTTTGGTGACAAAACAATTGGTAGCCAAAAAAAAATTAAAATTTTGGCGACTAAACATTTCGTAGCTAAAAAGAAAATGAAAAAAAGTTTTGGTGACAAACAGTTTTGGCGACTAAATATTTAGTCGCCAAAACATAATTCAATATCTAATGCGCGACTAAACACTGCAGTAGCTAAAGAATAATCTACTTTTCCGCGACTAAAAGTTTGGTAGCTAAAAATAAAACTTTTTAGCGACTAATAATTTGGTCGCCGTAGATAAAAATTTAATTTTTGGCGACAAAAATAATAGTAGCTGAAAATGTTACATATGAATTGATTCAAACCTTGGGCGACTACGAATTAGTCGCCAATGGAAGTCATCCGCGACTAAACTACATTTAGTCGCTAATACCCGACAGTTTTGCCTACCAACATTTAGTCGCCATTTGTGTTGCACTTATGCCGACTAAAAATTGTTTTAGTCGCCATTACCTTTGCCAACAACGTATCCGCGACAAAGCCAGCGACTAAAAGTTTTAGTCGGGGAATATCTTCGGCGACCAAAATCAGGGCTTTTGGCGACTAAAAAATTAGTCGCCAAAAGTGCAGTTTTTTGTAGTGTGAAGTGCTGGCCTCATGGCTGTACATCCACCTAACCAAGATAATATTTTGTATTAGCAGGTATGGTCGACCTCACAGTTACCTCGGCTTAATTCTTCTGAGGGTAGCTCGGCCTTTGGAAGTGAAGCCGAGGTATGGGAAAGAAAAGGCCTTTAACTCGGATTAAGATATCTTCGGAAATAACCTCGGCAAACCTTAGATTACTTCAGCACAAACTTACCGCGACACGTGGAACCTCGGCTTACACGTCGGCGTCACCTTGCCACGTGTTGATATACAAAAATATAACCCCACAAGGTAGCTTTGATAGGACCTCAATTTCAATATAAATTAGGTAGCTTTCAACATAGAAAAATCATAAAACATATATCAACACCCATTCTTTATCAGTAGCAGTTGAGATGTAGCACTATTTTTTTCCTTTCTTTCTTTATTTGTTATTATTATTATTATTTTATCAATTTACCCTTCTTTCATTTTTAACGTTTGTCCTCTTAGCCATGTCCGTGCATTCATCTATTCGTTCACAATTACGAAGACATAACAAAATGTAATATTCAACAATTGATTGATGCAAGATATTTTTTTAATAAGAGGTTAGTTTTATATAACAATATATATATATATATATATATATATTACAATAACACTCAATACAGTATTCAAATTTTTATATTCTAAGGGCATTGAGTGTTATTGTAATTTCTATTTTTTTTTTTTTTTTTTGATGTTGATGGTTTAGATTTGTATTTTGAATTAAAATTTTTAAAACAAATTATAGAAATAGGAGAAAAAGAAAAACACCAATTGAGATTATCTTAAAAAATACATATATTATTTTAACTCCAAGGGGTTTGGCTTAGTGGGTGGAGAAAGCAACCAAATGACTCACTACCCAAAAGGCTGCAAGTTCGAAATTCACGAAAGCTAAACATTCCAAATCTTGGAGCCACTAAAGGTTTATCCAATTGTTAATTTCAGGGTTCTAAAATTTAGTCGAGGTAGATGTAAACTGACCTAGATATCCAGTTATAAAAAATATATATTTTCTTAATGCATATATTGCTTGCAAACTATTATTAATAATACCCACAACAATTGCTTCTGCAAATAAATAAATAAATAAATAAAATTTAAATTAAAGCTAAGATTGATTGACTGTAACAAGAAATATTATGTTGATTAGAATTTTATAAATTAAAAAAGATACATTAGAAAAACTTGATTACAAATCTTAATCAGTAATTTTGCACCACAAAGAGCATAAAAAAATAATTTTAGATAAAATATATAATTAAAAATTATAATTAGTATTAAATATCAAAAGGCATCACGACAAAATTTTTAATATTATTTTTGAATAATTTATGTGCTTGTTGGCCTGATGTGAACAGATAATGCTAATTGCTAGGATTGAGAGTTAATCAACAACTATGGCATGGGCAATGTCACTACTCCTTAACCATCGAGACGTAATGACAAAAGTTCAAGCAGAGGTAGATGCTGGTGTTGGACAAGAGTGCCTCATAGACGAACAAGACTTGCCCAAGTTGGATTACCTATCAAATGTAGTCAAGGAATCGCTTCGATTATATTCACCTCTCCCACTTCTAATCCCACATGAAGCATCTATTATGATGTCCCGCGAGGCGCAATGTTGATGGTAAATGCATTGGCCATTCATAGGGACCCTAAGTTATGGGAAAATCTAACAAAGTTCATGCCAGAGAGGTTTGAAGCAGATAGTGTTGGAGATGGGTATAGGATGATTCCATTTGGCACTTGGAGCCTTAATTCAATCATTTGAATGGAAGAGAGTTGATGAAAATGAGGTGGATATGGCTGAGGGTTCAGGTCTCACCATGCCCAAATTGAAGCCGTTAGAGGCCTTTTGCAAGCCATGGCCATCCACGAGCACACAATGTCTTGTTTGATCGTTTTTTATTTAGTTTTACTACAGACATAGAAATAAATGAAGTTACAAAATAGACACAATAGGCTGTGAAGTCCAAACCTGTTATTATGTGGTTTGTTATGTGACTCTAAAATTTCTCTTTTTGATTTGTGAAATGATTCAATGAAAGCTTAGCTCTGTATGAATGTTCAACTATTGATGTTGAGCTGCGCTATCTTTTCATTGTGAGTAAACTTTCTAGTTGTTACTTAAAATATCAAATTTCAACAAATCAAATGATAGAAATCTTAGGAACTTTCAAGGGCGACTCTAGAAATTTTTATGAATAGTGTCATTCAAATTTTTTGAATATTATCTGTAATTTTTATATTTTATTTTTTCATATTTTCAAAGACAAAAATATTGAAAAGTTAAAAAACACGCAACATTTAATATCTTCTATATTTTTTTTTTAAGTAAAACAATGTTTAAAATTAAAAAATAGTCCTTAAAAGGAGTATTATTTTCAATTTTTTTTTTTCAAAAATAGTCTATCAAGCAAGATTTTCATATTAGTGTATTTTTTTTATTTATAAAAATAAAAAAATTCTCAAATTATAAATAAAAAGACTGTTGTTATTTTAACAAAAAAAATTCAGGAATACAAATACTTTTACGGATTCTCTATAATGTACTCTCATTTTAAATATGTCACATCAAAAAAATAGAGGAACTATTTAAAGTTAAAAATAAGCTATTTTTTAAAGAGTAATACCATACATAATCACTTTTCTTATCTCATTTTCTTATTCTTTAACCTAACAATGTGACTTGCATTAATAAATAAACATCAAATTCACTCACTTGTTGATACAAGTATAAAAATAGGATAAAAAATAAGAATATATTCAATATTTCTCTTCGTAGTGTAAAGACTTGAGGAAAATAATATAGTAGTCAAAGAACTAGAGAGAGGGGATAAGAAAGTTGGTAGAATAGAAACTACATAGAGGGTTTAGCCAATAAAATGAGAGGGTGTTTATGAAATATATATAGCTGATTTTAATAATAAAACTTGTCATGTGTAATAAATGATTTCAAATCTTGAACGCGTCGCCAGTGGGAGCTTCTAAATCTATGCGTTAATTCCTAGAAATTTGTCTGATGGGGTCAATATAATTTTTTTCCCCCGCAAGTTGGTTTACACATTAAACCAATAAATAAAAAGTTAATTTTTAGTCAATTTTAAATAAAAAAAACTAAATCCTTTTTTGTATTTTTTTTTTTTTTTACTAGATAGATTCCAAATAAAGTAGTAAATAGAAAGATGAAATTAACCTCAAATAAGGCGCTGTGCATGAATTTGTTTATATCCATAAAATAATGAAAATTACACTACTGGAGGTTCAATTCAAGTCCTAGTTCCAACGTATGATTTAACTTGCTTTTTTGGTGTTTGTTTCAATGTTGTCTAGGGGTGGGCGCAGGTCGGTTGAGGCCACGGAACTTCTAATCCGCCATCCGTCCGCCAGATTGACGGATTAAAGAAAATCAATCCGCATCCGTCTGCCAATCCGGCGGATGTGGATTGAGCGGATTGGCGGTTTGGCGGATGGATGCGAATCGGTTTGGCGGTTTAAAATTTTATAAATTTTCAACATAATTCAACTTGTGCACTTCCTCAAAAAAAAGAAAAAAAAAGAAAAGAAAAAGAAAGTATTACAGTCAATGACTTAAAAAAGTATTACAATCACTGTATGCCTTATCTAAAGAAAGAAAGTTTGAAACTTTAGAATATCACGATCACTGCATGCCTCATCCACATATTACAATCACAGCATGATTCATCCACATAAAGTATTACAATCTGTGATTCTTAAAATATTATAATAATTCAAATCACCAAAATCATGAACAGAGCAGTAGTAGAGATTGTATGTCTCTTTATTGTTACATCTACATATGTTTTTGAAAACAAAAACCAACCAGCATATATCATATTTTCTATTTATTATTTTTAGAGCTAGATTTAAAAACCAAAAAATATAGATAAATAATATGTTTATTTTTTTCAATTCAAAAAATATATTCAAGTTGAAAACTTTTTTTCAACAGAATATTTAAACTCTTTTTCAATTGAAAACACAAACATAATATTTAAACAAATTGAAAATACAAAATCTTATAAATTACTAGGGGTGCTCGCAATTTGGCGGTTCGGTTGCGGCCAAAGAAATCTCAAATCCGCCATCCGTCCGCCAAATTGGCGGATTGGAGAAAATCAATCCGCAACCGTCCGCTCGTCATCACGCATCCGTCCAAAATGCGGCGGATCGGTTCGGTTCGGTCGGTTTTGGTGGATCGATATATCCGCTGCTCACCCCTAATGTTGTCCTCTGTTTATTGAATTTTCATTAATAAAGTTTTCAAAAAAGAAATTCCTAAAAATAAAGTGCATGGTATATGGGAGGATAATTTGTATAGTCAAATTGGGCCGAGTTAGAAAGTATTATTTCTGAATATTGGGTCGTTGGGTCGCGTTGTGGGCCAAGTTACTGGCTCTTGGTGTGGGAACAATGGTTGATAAGTCGGTCGGTGAGCTCCAGTTGCGGTGAGTGGGTGAGCTGAAGTACTATGTCAGCCACATATAGGAAGCTGAGCTAGAGGTAGCCCGGCGAGAGGATTCAAAGCAATTGGTGATCGTGCGACCCGGTCAGGGTATTTGCGCTGGGTAGCTCAACTAGGCGCAGCGAGCCAAGCAAGGTGATAACCATCTCACTTAGTTGGCAGTGAGTAGGGTATTATCAAAATATGCATTATCCTTGGGATGTAATTCCTAGGAGGACTCTGCTAAGGAGAGTAGAGTCCTACTAGGATTATGCAAACTATCTCGCTTGTTTGGTAATGAGTAAGGTGTGTGATTCCTAGGGGGACTCTTATAAGGAGAGTTGGAATCCTACTAGGATTGGGCTAGGCAGAATCTATAAAAACTCATGACAGGACCTATAGACAGGTATCACAATTCTCATCCTAGAATACACAGAGCTTTTGTGTCTATTGTCTATTTGCTGACTTAGGCATCGAAGAGGTTTCCGGCACACACCCGCCAGCTAGCTCACGTTTGTGTTTTCAAGTATTAAAGCGACGACGTTTGGAGGAGTGCAAACTTGATCAACAGGATTATACGAGAAAATTATTTCGTACTCGTACAATTGGCGCCGTCTGTGGGAATTGCAATCACAAAGAACGAACCTCTTGATTAAGTTCTCTTTCAAATAATTTCAATAGTGCACAATGAAGACTTACCACACTCTGCCATTGATGGGCAAACCCTGGAGGGAGGTGGAAGGCGCGAAGGCTTACCTTTTATCCCATCCATGACAGAGTTAGATCTCCAGCGACAGAACCCACGGAGGGATACCCGTGAAAGATGGGGCTCCAGTCCTCGTCGCTCCCAAAGCCCGAAAGGTAGAGGCGAAGGTTGGATCCGCAAGTTCTAGAAGATCGGGTAAGGGAGCAAAATGAATTGATACGGAGGATGGCGGCAGACATGGAGACTATGAAACGCCAGATAAAGGGCAAAGGGGCGGCGGAAGAAGAGGTGGGCAAGAGCAGGGTGCACCTTCGCCGCTCAGAAGATCGTGACAGACAAGTCACATCATCACAAGCTGAAAGTAGAAGCCTCAGGTCAGGCGATACACAATCGAAGACTTCTAGGACTCGTTACTCCAGGTCTGAGAGAAGGAGGACTGAAAGGTCTTACACAGAAAGAAGCAGCTATCGGGCCACACATTCACACCAAACGACAACTAGACACACGAAGTTGCCTAGGTCGGCAGACTTGTGAACAGTGCTTGAAAAAAGGGCTCGCAGGAGAGAAGACACTCAGGCTCGCGACCCCTGTAGAGTCTCCGCATTACAATGATTGGCTCCTAGAGCACATGGGAGTGTCGAGGTTGGGATGCCAGAGCCGCGTCTTGCCTTTGAACCAATAGACAAAGCGTTAGCAAGGTTGCAAAGCTCGCCGTTCATTCCAGCGATGGAGAACGCACCATTACTCTCAGGTTCCCACCAACCAAAATTCACTACTTATAAGGGAAAGTCAGACCCCTACATGCACTTAAGCCACTCTCACCAAGTTATGGCCGTGTATCGGCGAAACGAGGCTCTGATGTGTATCATGTTTCCTTCTAGCCTCAACGACATGGGTTTAACATGGTTTAAAAGGTTGCCAGAAGGTAGCATAACTTCATGGGCGCAACTAGCAGAGACATTTATGACCAGATTCAGAACAAACATCAAGACGCTAGTGGAGATTGACCAATTTCTCTCTAGACATGGGCGAGCAGGAAACATTGAGGTCTTACAATAATCGGTATTGGGAGACTTTTAATCAGATTGGGGATTGCTCCACAAACCTAACTATCGCACAGTACAAACGAGGTTTGCCGGCTGGCAATAAGTTGAGGGATTCAATGACAATGACGCCGCCTCTTACTATGGAAACCCTGATGGAGAAAGTGTACCAACACATCTTGGTCAAGGAAAATGGGATGCGTATTAAGACAGAGTCCGATACAAACAACAATGTCAGACAAAACACCCTCGGCAAAAGTTAACATGGTCGACAAGAAGGACCGACCACACAAAAATCTTTGCCCAACTGGGGGCAAAGTGGGTTGGTAGGTTTGACCAACTCTTTCTAGATTCCTTGCACAACTGGGGGGCAAAGGCGGTTGGCAGGTTTGACTAACAAAACTTTCTAAATTCCTTGCACAACTAGGGGTCAAAGGCGAACTTTCTAGATTCCTTGCATAACTGGGGGGCAAAGGCCGTTGGCAGGTTTGACTAACAAAACTTTCTAGATTCCTTGCACAACTGGGGGATAAAGGCGGTTGGCACCAACAAATTTTTTTAGACTCCTTGCATAATTAGAGGGCAAAGACGGTTGGCAGGTTTAACCAACAAAACTTTTTTGAACTCTTTGACCGGGATGACAGTTACCATGGCCAAAGCAGGTTGGTAGGTTTGACCAACAAAATTTTTGCACTTTTTGGCCGGGATGACAGTTACCTCGGCCAAAGTAGGTTAGCAGGTTTGACTAACAAGTTTTTTGGATTCTTCAACCAAGATGCGTATCTCGGCCAAAGAAGGTTTGCAGGATCAGGTAAGGCCAAGCTAATTAGTTTGGCTAGACATGCAGTGAGAATGATGCAAAATATTGAAAAAGAAACACAGTAACCACACCAAGAGATCAAAAATTTTCATTAATTGGAAGATGATTACAAAAGGTGAGACATATAGCCCGGTCACACAGAAAGAACGACTCGCCGTAGGATTGCAAACTCAAAGGGTATATACGTTGAAGGCAAAAAGGCGAGACTATTCAAATTTTTGGCATGACGGCTGTAATAGGAGAAAAAGGCTAATGAGGGCATGCCACATGCTAGATTAGTAGAAGGATGTGCTGAGCAACTGACAAGACTTATTGAAACCGAACAAGTTTTCTAGCTCGGCAGAGTCGGATGTTCTTAGCTCAGCTGGAGGAAAATAATCCCAATCATGCTTCATAGATGGAATTAAGAGGCAATTGAGAGGGTAATTTGTATAGCCAAATTGAGCCGAGCTAGGAATCATTGTTTCTGAATATTGGGTCAAGTTGTGGGCCAAGTTACTAGCTCAGGATAGCTCGGTGTGGGAACAATGGTTGATAAGCCGGTCGGTGAGCTCCAGTTGCGGTCAGTGGGCAAGCTGAAGTACTATGTCGGCCACATATAGGAAGCCAAGTTAGAGGTAGCCCGGCAAGAGGATTCAAAGAAATTGGTGATCGTGCGGCCCGGTCAGGGTATTTGCGCCAGGTAGCTCGGCTAGGTGCAGCGAGCCAAGCAAAGTGATAACCATCTCACTTAGTTGGCAGTGAGTATGGTGTTATCAGAATATGCATTATCCTTGTGAATGTAATTCCTATGAGGACTTTGCTAAGGAGAGTAGAGTCCTACTAGGATTGTGCAAACAATCTCACTTGGTAGGTAGTGAGTAGGGGGTGTGATTCCTAAGAAGACTCTTATAAGGAGAGTTGGAATCCTATTAGGATTGGGCTAGGCAGAATCTATAAAAGCTTATGACATGACCTATGGACAGGTATCACAATTCTCATCCTAGAATACACAGAGCTTTTGTGTCTATTGTCTATTCGCTGACTTAGGCATCGGAGAGGTTTCCGGCACACACCCGCCAGCTAGCTCACGTTTGTATTTTTGGATATTAAAGCGACGACGTTTGGAGGAGTGCAAACTTGATCAACAGGATTATACGAGAAGATTATTTCGTGCTCGTACAGTATAAATTTTAACTTAGTGTCAATATAAGATATAAGAGTTTTCGAAAGTGATTGAGACCCCCTCAAGCCCCTATCCCCACACACACGTGGAGGTTGGTGATTAAAGGAGAAGGGAAAAAAAAAAAAAACTAGCCAATCACAGGCCAGTGGGGGTCGTGGGGGTCCAGATCTTTTTCCAAGAGTTTTAGATATCAAATTTTTTGATCCCTTAAAGTGAAAATTTTATTGCAAAAAATATTTAGAGATCAATTTCTATCGTTGTGAAAATAGTCGCTAAAAAATCGTCCTGAAAGATAAAAAATATGGCTTTTTGTGACAAAATTTTTAAAATGTTACTAATAAATACACTTTTAGAGACAAAATAATTTGGTCCTACAAGGGTTTATTTTTTAGATAAAAAATTTGGTCCCAAAAGATAATAATACATCATTAATATCTAATTTTTATTACTAAAAATATAATAACAACACTTTTGATAATAAAAATATTTTATTCCTAAAAAGTAATTCTATTCCTAAGTTTTCATTTCTAAAATCTTAATTTTTTTATAGAGTATGATTGTGGGTTGCCCTCCAAATGAATTTAATCCACACATATCATTTTCTAATTGCTTTTCACATAATTTTTTAGACTCTACTTGATAGGAGGAATAATCATTTTGCAATTAGAAGTACCATGAGGAAATATCATTTTTTTGGAGTCCAGTTGAAAGTAGGAAATATCAAGTTTAAATATTCTTAAAATGATTTTTTTTTTTAGAGTATTACTATTCAAATTTAAAAATTAGACTTACTTTTTAAGTCAATGATATGACAATTAATTAGAATATCTAAAATATATCTTCTTTAATTATCAACTAATCAATAGATTAGGGGGTCACTGTTGTGCGGCTTACACAACAGCGATTGTTGTGTGGCTCATGAGAATTATTTTGGATTTTATTTTAATAATCCAAACCGTTCAATTTTTAAAGAAAATTGAGTAAAACATATCTGTAAAAAATCAAGTTGATCGGATATCAATAGACCCTTCATCAACTCGCATTTGTATGTATAAAAAATAAATATATAAGTATTAAACTGAATACAAATATGACATAACAAAAGTAAATTACTATATTTTTATCATATTATATTTTCTATAATGACATATCATTATACAACATCAAACTACAACATATAAGACAACACAATTATTCTTACCACCATTTAAGTAAGTAAAAATAAATATTAATATCATAATATGTGTTAATCAAGTAATAAGTGTATTCTTTCTTAAACCAAAAGTGTTTGTTTTGCATCTTGTGTATCTCATTAACTTTTTTGTTTTAAATAGAGAAATGAAAGACACGTGTCAATACATAATAGTATAAATAAATTAAAATTTATTTATAAAGTATACAAATATTGTTATCATTAATTTTGCTTTTAACTAATTTAGTTTTAATATTAAAATAAATAAATTTCCACTTACAAAACAGTTACAACTACTCATTTTTTTATATATAATTTTTTGTCATATATATATTATTAATTTGACACACAATATTTCTAATATATATATATTACATGCACAATTTTTGTTACCTCAACTTTTATTTATTTATTTATTAGCAAAGTGAAAATTTTATTAAAAATATAAAATTAAAGGTAAAAGAAAATGAAATGTACAGAGAGAGATTCAGAGAGTGCAAATTTTCTTATTACTGCTGCTAGCATCTACAGAACTAACCGCTAAGCTCCACAAATTTTTAAGTTTAAAGAAACATGGTATCATTTGGAAAGTAGGTTGGCTTTTTGACTTTTTTGACTATTTTAGCTTGGGCTAAAAAGTTTGGTTTGGAAAAGACTTTTTGGCTTTTTAGCTTTTTTTGATTTTTTTTGTGAGAGAAGAATGTAATGATTATGGGTTGAATGTGATGTTTTGTTTGTTCTGACTAAAATAGCCTCTTTTATCTTTTATGGCTAAAATAGCCCAAAAAAACCCATAAACCATCTTCCCAAACGGAGCTTAAACAAAAAACAAAAAATAAAACGAGAAGGAAAACACCCGAAACAATAAAGCACATTTGATTGTCAAGAAACCAACGAGCAAAAACAAAAACACCTAATACAAAACTAACTCCTGGACCCAATACTCGCGCAGGAGAGAAATAATGGAGGAACAAACTGGTACACCATAGCTCTCATCAATTTCCCTCTTCTCCTACTCTTTTTCAAGCTCTTCACATCAAAACAAGAAAGGAACAAGAATCTACCCCCAAGTCCTCCCGGGCTTCCCATCCTGGGCCAACTCCATCTACTAAAAGAGCCACTTCACCAAACTCTTCAAGCTTTTTCAGACAAGTATGGCCCCGTCATCTTCCTCCGCTTCGGACCCCGAAAGGTCCTCGTCGTCACCTCTCCTTCCGCTGTGGAAGAATGTTTCACCAAAAATGATATCGTCTTTGCCAACCGCCCACGTAGTCCCGCCTGAAAACACCTCTCCTACGACTATACCACAATAGCTGCAGCCTCGTATGGTGATCTTTGGCGCAATCTCAGGTAGGACTGCAGAAGAGAGTTAGAAAACTCGAGAACCGAATCAACTCGATCTCTTGGGTTGGTTTGTTTAATTAATTTTATTAATACATTAATTTTATTCTAGATGTAAAATTTATGAATCCAATTAGATCGGTTTGGTTCTCGGGTAAAGCCTAACCTGATCTAAGCCAATCCGACTAGCAAACATATATATATATATACACATACAATTTTATTACGTTGCCATATCTCTGCATAATTGGTAGAAAATGGATAATATATGTGTTATACAATTGCAGTTGTTGACTTTGTTTGAAAATATATTTATTTGTATTCAAGTTTAAGTTTCCGCTTATGCATTGTTTATTTTGGAATGTTACGGTATATAAGTGTGCTCGGCGGATTCTTATTTGTCATCCATTCGAATTTGGTCGGATTGAAAAAAAAAAAAACAATTTGTATCTACCTAATTACCCAATGCAGATTGAGTGGGACTTACAAGTTGATGGGTGGATGCGAATCACTTTACTGTTTTATACTATCTTTTTTAGGATACATTGCGAACAAGACCTATATGATAAACTTAACAACAATGATTCATCCCCCTTTTTCACCCACCCCCTTTGACCCCCTCTCTCTCTCATTGGTCCCCTTTTCTTTTTCTTTTTTTTTCCTGCTCCTCTAATCACCACCCGCCACGTGGCAAAGGGGGTGAGGGGTGACCCCCAAAAGGGGGTCCCAAGCATTATTCTAAACTTAAATACTTATAAGTTCTCTATATATTTTTTAATACACTAATAAGTCTTAAAATATTTATTTTGCCCTAATATTTTTTTTTTTTTGGAATATTGATATGTAATTTTTACTATTTTGGGCCTTAATTGAATAAAAGAAAAATTTTATTGTTCATTTTTTATAATAAAGGTCAAACTTTCATATTTTATAAATAGGTAATATTATTACTAAATAAAATGTCTTTTTCTAACATACAAATCATCTAAACATAATATGATTTTCTTAAGGGGTTGGCGGATCGGGTTGAATGGGGTGGTCTCTCATCCACCATCTGTCCGAACATAGGTGGATTTGGAAAATCTCCATCCACATCCATTTGCCCATAATACTGGAACTGCTTAAAAGCAGGTGGATTGGATTGAGTCAATCAGTTTTGGTGGGTTGATCGTGTCGGTGAACACCCCTACTATTGATGATAAAAAAGTGTCTTGAATTTTTCTTTGAAACAAGGTACATAGTGTAAATTTAAAATTAATAAAATGTGAACTCCACCTATGATCAATGTGATCCATAGATGTATAATTTTTCTGATAATATTGTTGCTATTATTTTTGTTGGTGTTCTGCCCCAATGTTCTAAAATTTGTTACAACCTAATCTCAGGCGTATTACAACCTTGGAGATTTTCTCGAATACTCGATTGGAGAGGACATATGGTATACGGGGAGAGGAAGTGAAGTTCTGGGTGAATCAACCAATGAAAAATTGTGGTGATGGTGGGTATAGTAAGGTAAACTTGAAAAACAAGTTTTTTGGGCTCTCTTTTAATGTTATAACCATGATGATCATGGGGAAGAGGTTCTATGGAGAGGGTGTGGAGGATGTTGAGGAGGCCAAGCTCTTTCAAAATTTGATGAGAGAGCACTTTGAACTTGCCAACACATCGAATCCAGCAGACATTTTCCCGGTCTTGCGATGGGTGGATTTTTTTGGGATGGAGAAGAAATTTGTAGCCAATGCAGAGAACAGGGACAAGTTTTTGCAGGATCTAGTTGACAAACGACGGAGAATCAGTGCATCAACAAAAACGAAGACACTAATCGAGAATTTGCTATCTTTGCAGGAAACAGAACCAGAGTTCTACACCAACAATATTATAAACGGGATTATAATGGTAAGATGGTCATTATTATGCACCTGTTATTGGTAATAGTATATGTGGAGCATAAAAATCTACTCTAGGTGTATGAACTTGATGAATGCTTGAGATGACACAACAACCCTAGAGAGAACTCACAATAAAGAGTTTGAAGTTTGTAGTAATTGGTTTCACATACCTCTTCCTAGCTATCGAAGTTGAGGAATATTATACCGTGAATTACCCTCCAAATTCTTTAGTGACTCTTTGAACCCACTGCAAAGAGTCAATGCAGAATTTTATAAAGTTTTAATTTACTTGCTTGGGAATATAAGATCTATCTTCTTACTTTTAATTTTGTAATTTCGTGACAGAAAAAAATAATTTTAGATAAAAAAAATAATTATAAATTAATAACTAACATTTAAATATCAAAAGGCTTCACTTTGAAATTTCTAGGAAGCTCTGGGCCGCCCCCCGAATGTTACATTATTTTTGGGTATTTTATGTTCATGCTTGCCTGATGTGGACAGATATTGCTAATTGCTGGAACTGAGACTTTATCAGCAACCATGGAATGGGCAATGTCATTACTTCTTAACCATCCAGATGTAATGACAAAAGTTCAAGCAGAGATAAATGCTCATGTTGAGCAAGACCGCCTCATAAACGAACAAGACTTGCCCAAGTTGAATTACTTATCAAATGTAATCAATGAAGCACTCCGATTATATTCACCTGTCCCACTTCTACTCCCACATGAAGCATCTAAAGATTGTACTGTGGGAAAATATGATGTCCCGCGAGGCACAATGTTGATGGTAAATGCATTGGCCATTCATAGGGACCCTAAGTTATGGGAAAATCCAACAATGTTTATGCCAGAGAGGTTTGAAGTAGATAGTGCTGAAGATGGGTATAGGCTGATTCCATTTGGCAGTGGAAGAGGTGGATGTCCTGGGGCTAACCTGGCAAAAAAGATGGTTGGGCTGGCACTAGGAGCCTTAATTCAGTCATTTGAATGGAAAAGAGTTGATGAAAATGAGGTGGATATGGCCGAGAGTTCAGGCCTCACCATGCCCAAGTTGAAGCCGGAGGCCATTTGCAAACCACGTCCATCCATGAGCACACAATGCCTTATTTGATCTTCTTTTTTTATTATTTAGTTTTACTGTAGAAATAAATAACTTACATAGAGTTAAAAATAGAGACAATAGGGGGTGGGGTTCAAACCTGCTCTTGTATCTATTATGTGGCTTATTGTGTCCCTAAAATTTCTCTTTTTCCTTGGTGGAAATGAGTCAACGAAATTTCACTTTTCCCGACTAAAAATTTTAGTCGCCCATCTTGTCGCCAATATATGGTCGCGGAAGCCTTTGGCGACTAAAAAACTGTTAGTCGCCAATATATATGTCTTCAGCGATGAAACAATTTGTCGCAAAATGCAATTCCATTTTTGGAAACTTTACATTTAGCGACTAAACTTTTAGTCGCCAATAGTGTTTTTTTTTTGAGTTTCCCCGACTAAACTGATCGTCGCCAAAACGAAAATCATTCGGCGACTAAACTCTTTAGTCGCCAAAAGCATTTTTGAAAAAAAAAAATTTTCCCTCTGCCTGAGCACCTCCCACGATTTGAACCTTGGACATCCAACTTCCAAACCTTCACAGCACAGTCCCTCCCACTATGCCACTGAATCCTCACGCGAATATAATTGCAACTTATATTATTTATATATTATTTTCACCGGTATTAATAGAATACTATATATATAATATAATTATATATATTAAATATAATTTATGTATAAAATAAATGATTTACTAAAAAAAGGTCCTATTTTAGTCGCCAAATGTCGAAATTTCACTTTTCCCGACTAAAAATTTTAGTCGCCCATCTTGTCGCCAATATATGGTCGTGGAAGCCTTTGGTGACTAAAAAACTGTTAGTCGCCAATATATATGTCTTCAGCGACGAAATAATTTGTCGCCAAATGCAATTCCATTTTTGAAACTTTACATTTAGCGACTAAACTTTTAGTCGCCAATGGTGTTTTTTTTTTTTTTTTTTTTTGAGTTTCCCCGACTAAACTGATCGTCGCCAAAACGAAAACCATTCGGCGACTAAACTCTTTAGTCGCCAAAAGCATTTTTGAAAAAAAAAAATTTTCCCTCTGCCTGAGCACCTCCCACGATTTGAACCTTGGACATCCAACTTCCAAACATTCACAGCACAGTCCCTCCCACTATGCCACTGAATCCTCACGCAAATATAATTGCAACTTATATTATTTATATATTATTTTCACCGGTATTAATAGAATACTATATATATAAATATAATTATATATATTAAATATAATTTATGTATAAAATAAATGATTTACTAAAAAAAATTTTAGGACTTTTTTGCCGACTAAAATAAATTTTTAGTCGCCAATTTACTAATTTTCGGCTACTAATTATTTGTTTGTCGCTAAAAATGAAGTTCGGTGTACAAATAAAGCAGTTTTGGCGACTTAATGTGGTTTTAGTCGCCAAAAAGGTCCCCTTTTGGCTACTAAACTGAGTTTTAGTCGGCAATTGACAGTTGTTAGCTACTAATTTTTTTTTTGTAGCCAAAAATCTGCACTTTCAGCGACAAAAATGTTTTTTAGTCGGCAAAAGACCTATAATCGGCGGCTGAAATGTTTTTTAGTCGCCAAAACCATAACTTTTGGCTACTAAATTAATTTAGTCGCCAAAAACTGTGACTTTTGGCTACTAAACAATTTTTAGTCGCTAAAAACCCCATATTCGGCGACTAAATCGCCTTTTAGTCGCTAAAACCTTTATGTTTGGCGACTAAACTCTTTTAGTCGCTAAAACTGTTCTGTTCGGCGACCAAAACTCTTTTAGTCGCCATTTCTGTGACTTTCAGCGACGATTTTTTGTTTTTTGGTCGCCATTTGTGCTTTTTCTTATAGTGTTTTGTTTGCTTGTCGTGTATTGTGTGCCTTTCTCCCAACTTTAGATGTTAATGCTATGCTATCTTGCTATTGATTAACATTTGGGACAAAAAAAATAAAAAATAAAAAAAATAACAGAGCCTTCTAATAAAATAAATTCTAAGTCTTTAATTTTGCTAATTTAAATTTTAATATTTTTATTTATTTTCAATCTAAACAATTTGTATATTTTTGTAAGTAAAACCGTCATAAAAAGAATATTTTAGTTATTAAACTCGATATAGATATACATAAAATATCTAAAATACACTTTGTATTGATTTTAATAGCTAAAATACTATTTTTTTAATCAATTTTACTTAATGAAAGTAAGTAAATTGTCTAAATTGAAAACAAATTAAAAGTTTAATTTTTAAATTGACAAAATTAAAAGTAAGAGTTTATTTTGTTATAAAAGTCAAACTCTTACATTTTTATTTTGAATTTCCCCTTAACGTTTCTAGTTCTTTTGAGATATCAAATTTTAACAATTCAATTGATAGACATCTCCGGAGTTTCTAAATTCACCTTGGTATTTCTTGGAATTTTGTTTAATGGGGTCAATTCAATTTTTTTTTTTTTTTTCTTTTCACAAGTTGTATTACATCAAACCAAATGAAATTGTCTGAAAATTTAGTTTCAAAAATGTTTGAGAGCTCTAAATTAAGATATCTAAAGGAGCTCTAATAGGTGGGTCCACTTATTGATGTGATGTTTTGACCTTCTTCTTTTTTATTTTTATTTTTTTTTTCTCATTACCACATAAGTATAACTCAATTTAGAGCTCTACTTTTAGAACTCTGTATCACCACTCATTTAATTTTTACCAAGGAGAGTGTCATTCTTATGGGCTGTTGCTTTTTTTTGTTCTTTGCTATCCTTTTTTTTTTTTTTAAAAAAAACAAAATACTAATGCATTAAGTAAAAAAGATAAATTCGGTAAATTAGATTATAAAAAAAAAAAAAAAAAAAAGGAATATAAGGAAGGCCACACCAGTCCCTATTCTAAATAAGTGTATTTTTTACTTTTTATGAAATATAGGTTAGATATAAGTTGAGTTTAAAATGATATGATAGAAAAATTATAGGATTTAAATAAGATAATATGATTTAAATAAAATAATAACTTTTTAATTTTTTTAAATTATGACAAACAGAACCTGAAAGGTTAAAAAAAACAAAGGGGAATGGTGTATAATAAGAACTTGTTGCAAAAGTTGCAAGAACATCAGCCACGTGATTACCCTCTCGCTATTGCAAAATTTATGCAGAAGTTGTAGACAGTCCTGCAAAAGAGCTTCATGCGCACGTGATCTCATCCGACACCTGTATAAAAAGAATAATAAAAAAAATATCATAAAAATAATCATGAAAGATTATCTATCATTAGATCACACATAACAAAATGTCATACATTAATCAAATGATGAAAATTTTTTATGAAACATATCATGATATTTTTTTCATAATTCCTAATATTATTCGTATAAAAATGTAGAGTTCGAATTGAGTCAGATTCAACAATTAAGTTTTGTAATTTGCATGTAGAGCTTTTTTGAGATCAATATAAAGAGCCCATAATTGAATCAAAAAAAATAAAGAGCCCATAATTCAGTCATATTATTAGATGTACAACCAATAGGTATATGGCAAGCAAAAGCTTCCAAAAACTTGGCCTGATGATCACCAAATACTCTTCCCATCTCTGCCAAACGTGGATTACCTCGGGGATGAGCCATCAATTAATATTCAATTTTATAAAATTAACTGATGGCAGTTTTCATTTAATAAAGTGGGGTTTGACGTGGTCATACTGCACTGCTTTGGCTTTAAAGGCTCAAGGGGGAGGCATTGTTTCATTGAAGTGGTGCTATGGATTGCCTCTCAAATATCACTCAACTATTAATTCAATCTCTATTCTTTTTAATAATATTAATTATATTTAAATTATTTAATTATGTATAATTTTAGGAATTGTTTGAGGTGTTTTAAATAAGTGCACTTTTTATCTTTTTGGACTAAAAAGTTAAGGGAAAAAAGATAATTATTTGGAATAAATTTTTATCTTTTTATGAAAAAATGTGTAATATAATATTATTACAAATAATAAAATGACTCTCGTACCCTTCCCAACTGACACAGCAGCAGGAAGACGTCCAACACGTTGTTGGGTACCATGTCTGTAAATGAGTGGTCCACCAATGCAAACACTGTACAACGGTAAAATTTGTTCTATAACATTATTTTTGATTTTTTTATTCATTTCCTAATTCGAAACATTGGGCAACGGTTATGCATAGCGCTTGAAAATTATTATTATTATGTTTTTTTCCTTTTTTATTCATTATTTTTTGTTTTCATTCTTTTCCTTTTAATATTATTATTTTTTATTCTTTTCCTTTTAACATTTTTGTTTTTATTATTTTCCTTTTTGAAATAATTTATTTTTTTTATTCTCTTCCTTCTAACATTATTATTTTTTTTATTCTTTTCCATTTAACATTTTTTTTTCTTTTCCTTTTTTATTCATTTTTTTTGTTTTTGTTTTCATTCTTTTCCTTTTAACATTATTTTTTTTTTATTCTTTTCCTTTTTTCAGTCATTATTTTTTCGTTATTCTTTTCCTTTTTTATTCTTTTCCATTTAACATTATTATTTTTTTTATTGTTTTCCTTTTAACATTATTATTTTTTATTTTTTTTTTATTCTTTTTTTTCATTCTTTTCCTTTTAACATTATTTTTTTTATTATTTTCCTTTTAACATTATTAATGTTTTTTATTGTTTTCCTTTTTTGATCATTTTTTTTATTCTTTTCCTCTTTTTGTTCATTTTTTTTTTTTTGATTGTTTTCCTTTTTTATTCTTTTCCTTTTAACAATTTTTTTTTATTATTTTCCTTTTTTTAATTGTTTTCGTTTTAACAAAAAAAAAATTATTCTTTTGTTTTCCTTTTTTTATTTTTTTTATTGTTTTCCTTTTTTATTAGCTGGTTATGCACAATGTTGTTGTAAGTTGTTGAACATTTTTTTTTTTTTTTGTTCTTTTCCTTTTGTTTTGAACATTGTTTTTGGAACATATGTAACATAAAAATGGATACAAAAGTATATAAAGTTCCTGCTGAGAAGTATTAAAAATTCAGACAAGCAAAACAAATTGATTACGTTATTTTTTTCTTATGTTTTTTTTCAAATTTCTTCGACACAGCTTTTTGTTTATAGAAGGTGCATCTAAAAAAAAAAATTCAAAAAGAATCACAAAATTATTGGACATACGTCCTTCATGTATTTTATATGTTAATGATTGGACATACTTCCTGTTAAAATAAAATGAGTTCACAATGTAATTTACCGAAGACATCAGAATATTAAAACCAAACGTTTTTTAAGAAGATATGATAATATAAATTTGAATGTCAGTTACACACATTATAAATAACCAACATTAATGTTTCAAATATTTGTGTTCAGTTGCCGTCTGAGTTGGTACGTAATGTTCGCTCTTACAGCAGCCATTGTGGGGTCGGAGTCCCCTTCCTCAATCACATCGGCAACCTATGTGTATTCATCGTGGTCGAGCATTTTCGAGGCCACGTATTCGGTGCTGTCTGGGATAGCCAGCGTGACCTCATCAATTTGACTGTATCGACGTATGAAGTTATGTAACGCCATCGACGCACATACAAAGGTCACTTGATTAGAGAAACTCAACTTCTGAATATTCCGCAATGCCCCCCACCTCGACTTCCACGCACCGAATGTCCGCTCGATACAACTACGCAATGACAAATGTGCCTTATTGAACAGTTCGAAGTCATTCTGTGGTGTTCGATTTCGATGGGCATTTTGGTGATACCTATACCCCTTGTATGGAGCTAGGTAGCCTGTCTTGTCTTCCACCAAATAGTATTTTCCTGCAACGAACACAGAGATTTTATTCACTGTTGCCTAGTTGGTGACCATTTCGTTGTCAATTTGCAGTTTATAATTACAAAACTCAAAATTACTGCCAATAAAACATCGTTGAAAAGAGTTTTTTTGGTTTATAAATGGTTGTCACCTACAATAATTTTAGGAAAAAACTTAGTATCAATTCAGAAGTTTACATGGTTTTTAAACTGACATTTCAAATTGTTAGTAACAATTTTTTTTTTCAAGTAAGTTTTTTGTTTCAAATCATTTTTCTTGCAAGTAATTGTTTTTCAATTAATTTTGATTTTCAAATACTGATTTTCCAATTACGAAAAATTTGGGTGAAATAAATACAAGTGGCCATTCAGTTTTTTTTTTTTCCAAAAAAAATTAATTTTGCTATTATTGTGTTATTAATTATTTTGTTTTCCAATTTTGTTTTGAACTACTTTTTTTGTCAATACATTGTCTTGTCAAATACAACAATTTTGAATTACATTTTTGTTTTTTGGTAAATAATAGTTTTAAATATTTTGTTTCAACATAAAAATTTTTCAAATTATTTTATTTTTGAAATTTGTTTATTTACAATTTTTTTTTTTTTTAATGATACTGTGTGTGTTTGCATTATCATGTGGACATGTTAGATGTTGGCACTTGCAATTTGATAATGATGAAATGTCTGACAGAAATATGTTATGTAGATGGAAGAAAAATATGTGGCCATTACTGAAGGAAATTATTTGAGGGAACAATTTACATTTGCATGACTACACTAAGCACATTGTAAAGCAGCAACACTACCAACACAATCATTATTTTGTTTGTATTACCAGTATTGAAATGTTGTTCTTTGTATCAAATAAAATACATACAAAAAGTGTACACTTCAAGAAAATATGAAATCAATCATACCGATATGTTTATAATATTGTTTATTTCCTTATCATTATGAATGACTATTCATAATCCGAAATCAATTACTAACTGTAAATAGTAATTTTATCAACTTTTTGTACAAGAGCAAGTATGATGTCGTAATTTGTCTTCTATTATTTTTAAATTATACTACTTTGTTAAATGTTTAATAATTTTTACCAAGTGCGGGGTGCGGGGTGCGGGAAGCGATGTTTAGGCTCGGTTGTGACGTAATGCAACACCCTGCTGTCGTGCATACTCCCGTTCCAACCGACTGACACAAACGTGAAGCACAAATTGAAGTCACATACAGCCAGTGTATTCTGTGTTGGCACGCCTTTCCGGCCATAATACGAAGTGGCGTACTCTTGCGAGACACAAGCCATCACGTGCGTGCCGTCCAGTGCACCGATGTAGCCCTACGCAACGCACCATTATTCAAAAAGTATAAATAAAAATTCATGGTATATGTCGACACTGTGATATTTAAAATTTTATGAAAAGTGTCACCTAGAATGGCCGGTACCGCCGTTGCTATCGTAAATGTGGGTGGCTCCCTTGTTGCACTTGCTTGGGCGTAAGACTACTACTATGAACCGATGTGAACGGTATCATAGCTTGCATAACCTCATGGAAATTGCGTGACAATGTCTCCTTCAAGTGTTGGAACCGTTCTTACAAATCTTTCCAATCCATTCCCTGCAATGCACAAATGAAAATGGCTACCTTTTCTTCCAGCAGAACGCCATGCTCCCGTTGTGGCAATGTCAATCCAAAACTATGAAGCGCGTCGCATAACAACAAGAAGATTGGTTTGGACACACTGACAGCATCTTCAAACCGGCCTTGGTGCCCATTAAACAACTCATACATCCATAAACGTCCCGAAAGTATTGATGTATTTCGAGGGACTTTGTGCTAATGGTTGTAATAATATCTAGCTGCACTGTTCCACACCTCTATAAAGTTGTGATCAGTTTCGACCACCATTTCTCGCGCAATTTCAACGATAGCTTCTCGGGATGTAATACTGTGCACGATGTAACTAGGACCAACATCGTCCGCCATTTGTAAAAAATGGAACGCAAAATATGCAAAAATAAAATAGGTGAGCACACACTTTCTGCACAAACTCTGGAAAATGAAAGAGTTTAAGGAGAGAGAGTATGAGAGAGAACCACACTGTCAATATACGATTATATAAACAAATGAAAGATACAAGGAGAGATGAGCTTTGGTGGTGGTGGGTACATTTTCCTGCATTTCAAAAAGTTCACTTGCTTGTGAGAGTTGGGACAAGAACAAAGGGGCCTACGTCTATGATTCCCTTTTTTTGGTTCACCCAAAAAATTTATTTGTGTTCAGGAAAGTGTATGTTGTGCATCCAAAAAAAAAAAAAAAAAAGACACCTTGTTTTGGTATAATTTTTTAAAAACAGTGTTCAGAAAATTCTATTTTGTTCCCATGCGTAATTTTTGTGTTATCTACCTTTTGTTCATATTTTATAGTCAAGTTTTTAAATTGGTAGACACACGTGACATGAATTTAAAAAAAAGTAAAACAGTGTAACGGGAAAAACGAAAATAGTATAAAAAATTAACACTAATTTGGAACAAAATTATGCTTGAAAACAAGGAGAAAATATTAATAAAGAAACCAATTTGGATGCCTACAGTCTTCAAAACAATTGAAGAAAAAAAAGGTAATGGCAAAATGGAAAAATATAAACTGCAAAAAGAGGGAATCAAAGCACAGTGTAGGTGTGTCATCAACACCACAATGGGTTTCCTAATAAATTTTACAATTTTAACCGTTTCAGTAATTAAAAAAAAATAAGTACATAAAATAATATTTATCTGTATTGAACATTGAAAAAATCTGCAGGACTCCAGTAGTGTGGGCAACTCCAGTTTTTTCGTTGTCTTTTTTTTATTTTTTATCTTTAATGATGTTTTTTCAAAATCATATCAAACTTTTTTTAATTTTCAGCTCTGTCGCAAATGTGGAAAATAAAAAAATAATAAAACATAAAAAATAAAAAAATCACAACCAAAAATGCACAACAAAATAGAGGAGTTTGGCACACTATACTTTTTTGTGAGCTAAAAATTATGTGAAGTGGATTTAAAAAATTTAACAAATACGTATCATAATTCAAAAATTTGCAGGAATGTGTACAAACCTGTTGAAAGTATGCATGATGGAAAAAGTATTCACTGACAAAGCATTCACTGAAAAAGTAGTAAAACCTACAAGAGATTCCCATAATGAAATGTGCAGCATGCTCGGTTCTCTCAAACCTTTCAAACAACACCTACATCCTTCTCTCTAAGGCTAGCATCTACTTTATTAACATTCACACATCAAAACCTGAAGCACAACTAGAAGACAAATTACCAATTGCCACACTTTAATATTTTCTGTATTTATAATTTGTACCATTTGTCCTCCACAGTCCAATCCCGGGCTATAACCAGCAGTCCTCCACAAATAAAATTGAGGTTGAAAATCATGAAGTATATGAATGTCTACTACTCACTCACAACAACCAAAGATGCATACCGAAGCACAACAATCTGCCAAAATCATGAAGTATAACAATGTGTACTACTGTTTCACACTGTAAGAACATAACAGCATAACAATCTGCCATGTACAAGAAGTTATCAATTGCACCCTCCACCCAATCACGAACATGTTACTATGTAAATCAAAGATTTTGATATAAGTAAGACCATGCAAACTATTAATTAATAAAAAAATTAAATAATATAACACACATATATGTCACTGACATGCTGTATATGTTGTATAATTTAAAGCGGATATCAGAAAAGCATTCCTGTTAGACATAATTCATTAATCCAACTGGTAATATAAATTATAGGCATGAGAAAAAACATGTAATACATTGAAGCTTCCCACCAATACAATCTAGGCCGACGTTTCCATAATGCAAAATACACAAATTGCAACTCAAGTGGCCAAAGATAACCTATTTCACCAAACAGCTGCAAGCATGTACTACAACATCAACATGATCACACAAACCAAGCCACTGATAAAGTCTTAAAAATTGCATGCACAATGTCACAGTTTTTGGGAAGGAAGAAAAAATGGCACACTATTTGTTCCAAAGGAAAAAAAAAAAAAAACAACGCACAAACAGGTTGCAACATGACAAAATTGCTGGACAGTCTCAGAACCAGCCACCACCCATTCCGGAGTTTGCTGCTGATGGGCCACCCATACTTTGGGACTTCTTCATTCGCAGCTAGCTAATGACAGCTGCGTCTATCGGAATCCGCATCATTATGGCTTGATTTGCCGGGTTGTCCAGTACTGTCAAACCAAAATTATGGAAACCACATCATTATGGCTTCATTATAGCGTGAAGACACTGTTGTCACAATCCAAACCTGCCCCTATGGGTTTAGCATCGTAACCGGCCAGTAATCCTGGGATTACCAAAGGCCTCTTGACAGATTAACATATAGATAGGGGCTGCAGAAGCAAATATACAAATAGGCAAGGCCCGATCAGCTGTGATAACATACATGGGACAGAATACCTTGAAACTTTATAAACTTACGGGTGTAGCCAACATGTATAGTATATACATAGCACACTTAGACGTACGTAACAAAATCTCACCCACAACTTTAACAACCAACACAGTCTACTATGATTACAAAAACAGCCATAAGACGAGGCTTCATCCGGAACCTCCTCGGGAGGCGCAAGGGTTGGCTAACAAAAATTGAAACGAATAAGTCCATAGAGATTCAGAAATCATAAATCAGGTTCAAATTCATAATTATGTTCAGATCATATACAGAAATCATAAGTCATGCTTAATCATATGTGGTACATCCATTAGCGCTAACAGAGCAGATACAGAACAGATGTAGACACACGGTAGTTATGAATAACCAGTTCCATAAAAGAACCTCCAGATCCGGGTAATAGAGAATAAACGTGCTGAGCCCCATGATGGAGCCTCCAGTACGGGTAACAGATGGCAGACATAATAAGTTCCATAATGGAACCTCTGATACCGGGTAATAGCTAATAGATATCACATGATGCTAAGGATGCCACGAATACATGTCAGAAATTGAACAATCATTCATTGTTCAGAGCATATTATTCCAAAAAACATATATGAATTTATTATACAGAAAATAAATAAAGTTGAACATAACTTTACTAAGTTATTACTCACAGTTGGCTTTGAGTGCAGACAGACAGAGTAGACTAATCAATTGATTCGATGCACGCGACCTACATGAACATATATACAAATACACAATTGAAACACTTGGTCGAATTATTCATAACTTGCTTTATTTGTTCTAGGCGTGTTTCTAGTCTTTATCTTCATTATAGTGCCTCAAGCATGGCCTAGGAATGCCTAGGATGGAAAGAGGATGCAAAAATGCACTTGGAATCATTTCTCAAATTTTGCTGAAAAAAGAGTCCACGCTCGAGCATGGCTTTCCCCGCTCGAGCGGACATGCAAGATGTGAAGGCTCGCTCGAGTGTGTTTTTCCCCGCTCGAGCGGACTGCAAAACTTAACAAAAGTGCTGGACGCATGAATTTCACGCTCGACGGACGCTCGACCCCTACTCGAGCGTGAATTCCCTCGCTCGAGCGAACTGTAAAACACAAGAACTTCTGGGTATATGCATTTCATACTCGAGCGTGACTCATGTCGGTCGAGCGAAAGTGCATGTACTCAGAGTGTACGCTCGAGCGTAAAGTCCTGCGCTCGAGCGTAGATCAAATTTCTGAAATTTTCAGCTTTGATCTTCAAGCTCAAACTCAACCTTTAAAGCGTCAAACCTCATTTTTCTAGGCCAAAACTTGAGAAAATGCAAGAAAACTCATAAAACAACATGTTTAAAGGATCATATCAAGAAATCAAGGCTCAAAAGCGTGCCGATTGTGTAAAATCCAACTTGAAACTCAAGAATAGTTCATGAACATAACATGCATGCAATTCTTTGAACTAAGGCTCCTCAAAACATGATCAAATGCTACCAAATAACATGAAACTCATTGTTTTCCCAAAATTAAAGTGAATTCAAAACATGCATGGGGAATTCTCTGAAAATTAAACTTAAAACATGGAAATTTATGCATGCATGCATGGATTGATTTAGTTCCCTTCCAATCCTAGCTCAAACCTTACATGAATTCATATAATTCACTTGAATTCTAGCACTAGTAATTCAATTTCATAGTTAAGAGGGTGAATGCCTACCTTAAGTCTTGAATTCTCAAGTGTGGTAGCTTATTCTCCCAAATTCTCCTCAATTCACCAACAATCCTACCAATTCCTTGATTTGAGCTCAATTTTCTTCCCACTCTCCCCTCTCCCATGTTTTCTTTCTTTCTTTGAAGACTCAAAATGTGATGGCATGGAAGAAAAAGAAGTGAGTGGGCTCAAATAGTGCCTTAAATAGGCTTGGATGCAAGTTGATTAATTGAGGTTGATTGGCGCACATTAATTTAATCTAATTTAATCGTTCCGAAACGAATTTTGATTGAACTTACCATAAAATTCTAACAATCCTAATTAATACATAAATCAAGTCAATTTCGTAATCGGATACCAATAAGGCCTCCAATTCGCAAGCCGAAACTAAAACGTGAACAGATCTTCCTACACCCAACAGATATAGACACAAACAATGCAACACACACATGCAGTTTAATTCAGAATTTTACTTTAATTGTTAATTAGGCATAATTAATCATGGATTAACGTTAATCATGAGTCGGGGTTGTTACAGTCTTCCCCCCTTAAAAGAGTTTGGTCATCCAAACTTAAATTACCTTCATTTTGGAAAAGCATTGGGTCCAACGAAAACAAATCTGGATATCTCTTCATCATGTTTTCTTTCGTTTCCCATGTAGCATAAGTCCCTCCATGATTCTGCCAATCAACTTTTACCAGTGGTATTTCTTTGTTCCTCAATCTTTTGATCCGACGGTTCACAATCTGGATAGGTCTTTCTTTGTAAATATAATCATCTTTCAAAAGCACCTGTGTCAGTTCAATGACATGGAGTGGGTCTCTTAAATATTCTCGAAGCATCAATACATGAAATACATTGTGCATATACTCCATTACCGGAGGTAAGGCTACTCGATACGTTACTGGGCTGATCTTCTCCAAGACTTCATATGGCCCAACATATCTTGGCACCAATTTGCCCTTAACACCAAACCGAGTTTGACTCTTCATCGGGGTCACTTTGATAAACACATGATCACCAACCTCATATTCCCTGTCTCTTCTTCGAATGTCAGCATAACTCTTTTGATGGCTCTGTGCAGTTTTCAGATGCTGTTGGATCAGTTTCACTTTCTCTGTTGTTTCCTGCACAAGTTCCGATCCCAACAATGGTCTATCACCTACTTCGGCCCAACATATCGGAGAACGGCATTTTCTTCCATACAAAGCTTCGTAAGGGGCCATTCCAATGCTTGAATGGTAGCTGTTGTTGTATACAAATTCAGCCAATGGAAATAGGTCTCCTAATTCCCTAGAAGTCTAATACACACATTCTGAGCATGTCTTCCAAAGTTTGGTTAGTCCGTTCAGTTTGTCCATCTGTCTGTGGGTAGTATACACTACTCAATCTTAGTTTTGTCCCCAGAGCCTGTTGTAAACTTTGCCAGAATCTCGATACGAACTTTGAATCTCTGTCAGATACAATAGATACTGGTACCCCATGTAATCTCGCAATTTCATTCACATACATGTTAGCTAGCTTGTCTGCATTGTAAATGGTTTTGACAGGCAGAAATGGGTAGATTTAGTCAAACGATCAACTATAATCCAGATGGAATCCATACCTCGAGAAGAGCGAGGCAATCCCATAATGAAATCCATGGTAATGTGCTCCCATTCTATTCCGGTATTGGGAGTGGTTGTAGTAAACCAGCGGGTCGTTAATGTTCAACTTTAACTTGTTGGCAATGTAGACATCTAGTCACAAAATCTACAATACTCTTTTTCATTCCAGGCCACCAAAAATTCTGTTTCAAATCATGATACATTTTCGTGTTTCCCGGATACATGGCAAATTTGGTGCTGTGAGCTTCGGTCATAACACGCTTCTTAAATCAGAGGAATCTGGCACACAAAGTCTATTCTGAAATTCCAACACATTATTCTCAAACACAAATCCCAGCCTTAGCTTTGAATCAAATTCCTCTATGATCTTTTTCAAGTACTCATCTTCACATTACCTCTGTTTGATTTCTTCAATAATTGCAGGTTGAGCGAAAATAGCAGCTAAAATCCCACATTGCTTTCGCAAAACAATTCCAATCTCACTCTGTTCCAGGTCGTCTAGCAATTCTTTTCGACCGGACAGCAAACATGACAAATTTGCAATGGATTTTCGGCTCAAGGCATCTACCACTGTATTTGCCTTCCCCGGATGATACAAAATCTGTAGGTTGTAGTCTTTAATCAATTCTAGCCACCTTCTTTGTCTCATGTTCAATTCCTCTTGGGTAAAGAAATATTTGAGGCTCTTATGATCTGTATACACTTCACAAGTTACCCCATACAAGTAGTGACGCCAGATTTTCAAAGCAAACACCACTGCTGTCAATTCAAGATCATGTGTCGAGTAATTCTTTTCATGAGATCGGAGTTGTCGAGAAGTGTAGGCAATCACTTTTCCATTTTGCATTAACACACACCCCAACCCTTTGTAGGAAGCATCACTATAAATTTGAAACCCATCAGTACCATTGGGCAAAGTTAAAATTAGTGCAGTCACTAACCTGGTTTTCAACTCTTGAAAGGCTGCCTCTCTTTGTTCGTTCCAATCAAATGGCACATTTTTCTGAGTTAACTGGGTCAATGGCATGGCAAGTTTGGAAAAGTCTCTCACAAATCTCCTGTAGTAACCTGCAAGTCCCATAAAACTTCTAACCTCTGTCACATTCGTCGATTTATGCCAGTCCACAATAGCTTCAATTTTCTGAGGGTCAACAGAAATACCATCCTTATCGATTACATGTCCCAAAAATGCCACACTGTCAAGCCAGAATTCACATTTGGACAATTTAGCGTATAATTTCTTTTCTCTCAAGGTCTGTAGAGCAATTCTCAAGTGATTCTCATGTTCTTCCCTATTTTTGGAGTAAATCAAGATATCATCAATAAACACAACAATAAATTCATCCAAAAATGATTTAAACACTTTATTCATAAGGTCCATAAAGGCAGCAGGTGCATTGGTCACCCCAAACGGCATTACTAAAAATTCATAATGTCCATATCTAGTTCTGAATGCAGTTTTCTCTATGTCTTCAGTCTTAACTTTTAATTGGTGATACCCAGATCTAAGGTCAATTTTGGAAAATACTTGGGCTCCCTGAAGTTGGTCAAACAAGTCATCTATTCGGGGCAGAGGATATTTGTTCTTGATAGTTACTTTGTTCAGTTCCCGATAGTCTATACATAACCTCAAAGACCCATCCTTTTTTTTGACAAATAGGACTGGAGCACCCCAAGGTGAAGTGCTTGGGCAAATGAACTTCTTGTTTAATAGTTCTTGAAGCTGTGTTTTCAATTCTTTCAATTCTGAAGTTGACGTTCTGTAAGGGGTCTTAGAAATAAGCTGTGTTCCCAGAATCACCTCTATGGTGAATTCAATTTCCCTATCAACTAAGTCTTTTGGCAAGTCATTTGGGAATACATCGGGAAATTTACAAGCAACAAGAATAGTTTCCACATTGGCATGGTCAGATGCTGCAGTCAGTACACGACACAGGTAACCCTTACATCACTTCCTAAGCAATTTCATAGCTTTCATGGCCGAAATCAGGTACGAGGGAGAAACTACCCCATTTCTAGTAAAAATAAATTGAGGCATACCCGGTGGTCTAAACACAACAGATTTATTAGCACAGTCAATAATAGCACAGTATTTAGTCAGCCAGTCCATACCCAGAATACAATCAAAATGATCAATGTTCAAGGGCAACAAGTCAACATACAATATCATATCGCCAACCATAATGTCACATGCTGGATAAACATAAGTACATAACATAGAACCCCCAGACGGTGTAGAAATAGATAACACATATGTCATAAGCTCTAGTGGTCTAGTTAATTTTCGAGAGAAAGCATACGATACGAAGGAATGTGTAGAACCGGAATCTATCAATACACATGCATTTTGAGAACTTATAGGGAGTATACCTGACACTACAGTTTCGGTGTTCTGTACGTCACCAGGTACTAAGGCAAACACTCGACCCTGTCTCAGAGGTTCTTTCCCAATATTAGCCTTTGCATTCGTTTTGACCGTAGAAACAGACCCAGCTGAACTCACCATACGACGACTGGTATTCTCAGACCCAAGTGGGCAATCTTTCACTACATGACCTGTCTTGCCACATCGGAAACAAGCACCGGATGCTCGGTAGCACACACCCCTATGCCTTCTTCCACAATCAGGACAAACTGGAATAGACCCACTGCTCTGACTCGAGCTGCTTGTAGACCCCATATTCTGCTTCTTACTCACATGAGACCGGCCTCTTCTAAACCCATACCCAGACCTTTTTCCTCTCCAATCAGTTGTTGTAGCTGCTGGGGCTTTACTTTATTTCATAGCGGCTAGGATGGCTTCTGCCATTAAAGATCTATCAAGAACTTGGACGTATGTTAGCAACTTTAATACACCAACTCGGTCAAATATGTCCAGGTCTAATCCTCCCTCAAATTTGCGAGCTTTCTTGTAGTCTATATCCACCATATGAGGAGCAAATCTAGCTAATTCGGTGAACTTTGCCTCGTACTCGGCTACAGACATTCGGCCTTGCTTGAGTTCTTGGAATTCAGACACCTTTCGGTCCCGAAAACATTAAGGAAAATATTTTTCATAAAAGATCTCATTAAATCGAGCCCACGTCATGTTCCCATTGGTATTCCAAATCAGTAACCACCATCTTCGAGCTTCGTCTTTCAGAGTATAGGTGGCCAGTAAAACCTTCTGAATCTCAATACAGGGAAATACCTCAAACAATTTTTCCATCTCTAGCAACCATGTCCCTGCTTTCAACAGTTCAATTCCACCAAAGAACGTTGGTGGTTTCATCTTCATGAATTTCTGAGTCAAGTTGATAATGTCATTATTATCTGCTTCAGCCTGTGCCGGCGGAAGTAAAGAGGGCAAAGGTTGTTGTCTTTGCTATTGTGTCATAGCTTCAGTCAATGCCGCAAGCATTTGTTCCATTCGGCTTAGGCGAGCCTCTGAAGATTTACTTCCATCATTTCCTCTTACATTCTCTATGTTGCTATAGAGACATCAAATGATAATAAACATAGGAATAATCTTATTCGTTTCTTTCAATTCATTTGCTCAAATTTACATTCAGTTTTCATATCCATTTGGATTACCACACACTCACACATGCAGACAGAATGCCCCTAATTCTTACTAGGACATCCTAAGCTCATATGGACTTGTGTGTGCGGTAGAACACGTGCTCTGATACCACTCTGTCACGACCCAAACCCACCCCTATGGAATAGCATCGTAACCGGCCAGTAATCCTGTGATTACCAAAGGCCTCTTGACAGATTAACATATAGATAGGGGCTGCGGAAGCAAATATAAAATAGACAAGGTCGATGAGCTGTGATAATATACATGGGACATAATAGCTTGAAACTTTATAAACTTACGGGTGTAGCCAACATGTATAGTATATACATTACAACACTTAGACGTACATAACAAAATCTCACCCACAACTTTAACAACCAACACAGTCTACTATGATTACAAAACAGCCATAAGACTAGGCTTCATCCAGAACTCCTTGGGAGGCGCAAGGGTTGGCTGACAAAAACTGAAATGAAGGCGTCAACTCTGGCCTGATCACATGCCGCTCACCTACATACATAATAAAAACAGTGAGTGGAAGCCTAGTGAGTAATAACTTAGTAAAGTTTTGTTCAACTTTATTTATTTTCTGTACGATAAATTCATATCTGTTTTTCTGGAATAATATGCTCTGGACAATGAATGATTGTCCAATTTCTGACATGTTTTCGTGCATCCTTAGCATCATGTGATATTTGTTAACTATTACCCGGTATCGAGGTTCCATTATGGAACTTATTATGTCTGTCATCTGTTACCCATATTGGAGGCTCCATCATGGGGCTCAGCATGTTTATTCTCTGTTACCCGGATCTGGAGGTTCCTTTATGGAACTGGTTATTCATAACCACCATGTATCTACATCTGTTCTGTATCTGCTCTGTTAGCGCTAATGGATGTACCACGTATGATTAAGCATGACTTATGATTTATGTATTTGATCTGAACATAATTATGAATTTGAACCTGATTTATGATTTCTGAATCTCTATGGACTTCATTCATTAAAACCCCTTTACTCCGTTATTATTCACTGGGCTTCCGCTCACTGTTTATATTATGTATGTAGGTGAGCCGGCACGTGATCAGGGCCAGAGTTGACGGCCTTCGTTTCAGTTTTTGTCAGCCAACCCTTACTCCTCCTGAGGAGGTTCCGGATGAAGCCTAGTCTTATGGCTATTTTTGTAATCATAGTAGACTGTGTTGGTTGTTAAAGTTGTGGGTGAGATTTTGTTATGTACGTCTAAGTGTGTTATGTATATACTATACATGTTGGCTACACCCGTAAGTTTATAAAGTTTCAAGCTATTATGTCACATGTATGTTATCACAGCTCATCGGACCTTGCCTATTTTGTATATTTGCTTCCGCAGCCCCTATCTATATGTTAATCTGTCAAGAGGCCTTTGGTAATCCCAGGATTACTAGCCGGTTACGATGCTAAACCATAGGGGCGGGTTTGGGTCGTGACAACAATGTCTTCACGCTGCGCAACAGGCTTGAAAGGGGGCAAACCCCTGCTATCCTTGCAATCTTCTTCATCCATCGGCGAAGTACTGTCATTGGTTGTAACAGGTTTGAACGCTGCACCTGGTGTCTATTCATATTTTTCAGTTGCCGTAGCGCCTTCGTACACCCTTCGCATGAGGTCCATGTGCTCCAACGGTTTCGTTTTGAACTTGATTGCATTCTTGTCAACCTGGGAAAAAATAAAAAATTGCACAGGATCAGATGCCAATGGTTGCAAAATCTATAGCATATGATTTGAAAAATTTGTATTTCATGGTATGTGAGTGAACCTGCTGCTAAAGTCATACCAAAAAATAACTAAGCTAATTAAATTCTAAAATTATCTTTTTTATGTTATAGTGTTGCAATTGGAAGGTTCCTTTGTTATGCTAATTTACTGAGGCTGAGAGTATAACAAAGTAGTTATATCTACATATTCTACAAAGTTTGTACAAGAGAAATCATTACATCATATGAATATCAAACATTTCTTATAAAGGCATAGCTTGAGAGAGTTTTGGATGCTCCAAAGGTGATGTATATTATAAAAGATACAAAACCAGCAGAACAGGTAGCTTGCTTGCTCACTTTGGTCAATATTTTTGTTCAAATAATTTTTTTTTTTTTTTTTTTTAGAATTGGGAGTTCTCTCATCCTGTCCTTCTTAGCTTTGTTGTTTTATGCAGAGATGCTTATTAATAGTAGTCGATATTTCTGCCTTCCAATTTATTCAGGTTCGAGCTCTTAAGGAGTTTGTCAACATGCTTTGTAATGTCAGGTTCTACCTTGAAGACTATGTTCCATTTTCCTTTATATCTGTTCGCAACTGTGATGCAATTCAAAAATGCATAACAATGATATTACGTCAAAACAATTCAGGCATGTCTGATTGTTTTTCATTTATGAGGTGAATTCATGAAAGTGACATCCTTTTAAGTAACAAATATTTGGTTCAAGATTATATATTTTCGATTTGTGATGTAATTGTCATTGAGAGGTTGTCATTGTCATATTTGTTCAGGGTGTTCTTCTAAGAGATATCCCATTGCTAAGAACTTCAAACTAATACCCCTAAACATATCCATATCATCCACATCCAACAACACAATTTTCCCTTCAAAGTTTTCCTTCAATTCGCGAACTTTCTTCGATGTATTGGGAAAGGACTTGATAGATTCAAGCTAACCCATATGAATCCCAGCAAGGAGGATCTTCATACTAACCGTTCTAAAACATAGTATTCTAACCCAATGTCCCACTTTTAGAATGATAATCCAAACCAAACATTCTACTATTTTCATTTAAACTCAATCAAAATATTTACAGCAGGTTGTTCAAGTCTGCAACAATTTGATACCCATTCCAAGACCAATGAGCAGACTGTTCAGGAGATGCTAAACCTTGCTATTAAATATAACAAGGCAATACAAGAAGAGGATGAGTTGCCACCAGAAAAACTAGTAATTGCAAATGTGGGAAGACAGGATGCCAAAAAACATCTCCAAGAACATGTCTCCAAATTGATGTCTTCAACATAATTCAAACTTTGGGCACCATGGTCAACGTAGTTGTGTTCTAGGGTTCAGTGTTTGATTCTTCACAGGATTGCATTTTAGTGGCACTTAAAAAGTTGAAAACAATGTGGGTATGATCAGAATTCTTTGAACTGCTAGAAATGTTTCATTATTTAGGTAGAATCATAGGTGGAACAAAGCTTATGTGGGTAAGCAATGCTCTCATGAAATAGTTTTTGATCTTACTCAATTGTCTCTTCCCGATTTGTATTTCTAGTTTGGTTTGATTTGAATATTCTCCTAAGCTACATTATGTTGAATGTTCTCTGTATATTCAATTGTGTATCAATACAATATGTACATCTAATAAATATAGCAATTCTAGACCTAATCCTAAACAGGAATAGGAAACAAGAATAATGCTTCTAATATCAATAATACTTGAGGCCGCGAAAACCATTTTATTTTTATTTTTTTATGGCTGTGTTAGTCTGGTCTTTTTTTTAAAAAATAATAATAATAATTCCTTTCTTTCTTTTTGCAAAAGTGGTTCTGTGAAGAAGTATACTACAAAACTAGACATCATGCACTAACTCAACTTGTATAGTTTGATAAGGTAAGTGAGTTGGGTTGGACTGGTTGGGTAACCAGTCCAACCCAACTCACTCACCTTATTAAACCACATAGGCTGAGTTGTTTTGTTTTTCTTCTATTTGTTGGGCTGTATTGGTTTGTTTTTTTTTTTTTTTAATTTAATTAAATTTTATTTATCGGGCTGTGTTGATTTGGTTGTTTTTTTTTAAATGTGGTTATGTGTAGGGGTGCGCCAAAACATACTGACATCCCACACCAACTCATCGTATAAAATCATATGGAATTAACAAATTTTAACTAGCAACCTAACTGATCAGTCAATTAGGTTGGACTGGTTGAGTGATAAAATTGACTGATCAGTTAGATTGTTGGTTTTCGTTTTGTTAATTTCATATAAGTTTTGTACGATGAGTTGGTGCGAAATGTCAAATTTTTGGCACAACACATAACCATCCTCGAAAAAATAAAAAATAAGAACTAAAAAAAAAAAGAAAAAGTAATTAACACAGCCAAAAAAGGAAAAAAAATAAAATAAAAATAAAAATAAAAGGAATTCGAGCCAAATTCGAGGCCTAGAATTCAAGGCCTCTAGCACTGCCGTTCTAATATATGCATGAGTATCATGTTGGACGTAAGTAAAAGTCATTGGAAATGTTACCTTTTTGTAATGTGGCCACCAGTCGTCAGATGCTTGTATCAAACCCGTCACTTCATTGTAACTTATGTCGGTTGACCCATGCCTGCTGTCTATCAGTTTCGACCACGACTGCCAATCCTTTTTTAGCAGCGTGTACTTGTTTTGTAGTTGATTGACGTCATGCACCTTATTTGTACGCTCCTGGAAGGCCTTGCAGATAGCTCTATATCCATGCATTGTCATTGTATGGAAGCTCCCCTTGAAACTAGCGTCCAACTCTTTGATAACAAGTTCCAAGAAAATCCGCACCGTGTCGGAGTCCCAAGTTGCTTTATGCACGTTTGCGGACTGTTGCTACGTCTGTTTACTACCGCGCTTGCGCAAAGTTTTTGAAGGCATCGACTACGTTTGGGACTGCTCCATTTGCGTACTACAATGCAACAACAATTCTAGTATACGTGGAAGAATTGAAAAAATGGAAAAACAAATTGGGAAAAAATAAAAAACATATAAACAATTCTCGAACAGAGCTAAATTAGACAAAATGCCAAAAAATTAAACTACAAACGTTCTTCCAAACTAACCTTAAATATTATATTTTTTTTAATAAAAAATGTAAAAACAACGATAAAAAAATGATAACAAAAAAATACCCAGTTGAAGTACAGTTACATACAGACAAACATGAGCTATGTATCATAAATTTATGACCCATACCGATTGCAATGAAATTAAGGAAAAACACTTAATTACAGACCAAATGAACAAGTCGTCAGATCAAATATCAAGAAAAAAACACAGAAATTACAATACGGAAAGTACGAAAAACATCAGAGACAATAAGGATCCCAAGCTTCGAATCAGGGGAACCAGAAATGTAGGTCTTCAGGCTTCAAAAGTCATCCAGATGCCCTGGTCCACAGCTTGTGCCGAGGAGGGTCGAAGCATTCTCGCAGCACTGACCACTTGGCATATCAATTTTCACTCTCCAAACAACAATTTAGGAAATCACAGCTAGTGTACGTACACTGTATGTGTGTCAGTGTGTATATACATATATATATATATATATAAACTAGCACTGGCTGCAACTTAAGTTTATACATATATATTACCACAGCTTTCCCAGCTGCGTGAGATTGATTTTCATCAACACTCCATTCCTGGAGATTCTCTAGCTGATTGGTACAAGGATCCTAGTCATGTTAATGAATGTTTGAGGAATAAGATGTAAGTTTTTAATGTTTACATGAATTGCATTATCCTGAGAATGTCAAACATGCTATAATAAAAATCTATATTTCAGTTTCTAATCCTGTATTTTTTATTTACCTTTGCATATCTTATCAAATTTCTTCTGCAGTACCAAACATTCTATGCAGAAAACAAACCGTGAGTTGGGGACAGGGGACCTCTGGTCATGTTCCTGTCTCTCAAACTCTGGTATCTGTTAATGGTGCTTCAAAGGTATTTTATAAAAGTAAACAAAAATAACAGGTTATTTTGTCAAGCGATCTGATTTGCTTTGCTTAGACAAAAGGGGGATCTGCACGGTAGTGGTTCAAATGCGAAAATTCATTTTGTGGAAGAGATGTTACCTTGTACTTAGGAGGAAACGGGCCGGCATAGTGTAGATCTGATTAGAAGTGGTACAAATATGGGCAACGGATGGTCCGATAGCTGTCGGTTACTATTGTCACGCGATCAAGTCGAGGTCAGACTTTCCCACAGCTGTGGTAGTGCTGCATGGTGAAGGGTGCGACGGATCTCCGACAGTCGCTGGTGTGAGCGTAACGGAGTGGACTTGATTCTCCGACTGAGGGACTGTGTTAGTTGTTCGACGACGAATACAGGTTGGAGAAGGAAAGGGAACTTCGGGTGAGATGATATATTATTGTGATATATCTATGTTAGAGGAAGGAATACAAAACAAAGGCAAAATTGAATTTTTACCCTCTGCAGATTCAGACACAATTTTGCCGCCCAATGCATGAAGGTAGGATAACTTTTTGACTTTTTTAGTGACTTTTTGACTTTTTATCTTTTTCTGAAGATGCCAAACTAGCCCTTACTCTTATTGTCAATTGTGGCATATAATCAAATAGAAGTTAAGGGTGTTTGATGTAGATTATAGGAGGTGATTATAGCTTATTTTAATTTGAAAATTTGTGCCAGACTGTTTGGTACAGCTTTTGCTTACAGCTTTTTAGAAAGAAATAGCTTAAATAACCTGAGAAAAGTTAATTATTTAGAAGCTGGGGAAAATGTGCTTTTGATTTCTGCTTTCTAATTATCAACTTTTAACTTACAATAAGATGCACCAAACATCCCGGTTACTGATGTTACACCCAACTTTCATTTGAAATTTCATTTTATCTCCCAAAATATTAACTAGACCCTGAACAAAATGAAATTTAAGGGTCTAATTGATATTTTAAAGATAGTTTGGTAGCAAAATAAAATTTCAAATGAACTTTTAATATTACGTCAAAAACTTTCGTTTGATTATAAATAGTAGCTCATAGCAAGAATAAAATTAATTCAGAATCAAATAATTTAGATATAAAACTAATATTATTAAAAAATAAGGGTTGAATTGATTTTTGATTGATAGTTTAGGGGGTAAAATGTTTTTTTTTTTTTTTTTTTTTTGGAGGTTTAATTGGCATCTTGCTAGCCTTTTAGGATTGATTTTGAATTTTTTTGATTTGTATATGATTCACTTCAAAGTATGTGTCAATTTTCCTTTTTTTTTTATAACTAAAAAAATTTATTGATGTAAAAATAAATTTGTACAAAGAGAGTACATCACATCGGGTAATGCATCATAATTTAAAATAAAAATCAAATAAAAATAAAAAAAATAATAACAACCTGAATCACTTGATGTATAATCAAACAACTCTTGGATCGTAACCAAATGAATTTTATCCCATGATGGTTTGGAAATGGAGCACTTTACTCCCGATTGTTCAAATATAACCAGAAAGCTCTCACTTGGTTTTGGACTAAAGTGTTACCATTAGTTTTTGCATCTAAACTAACAGAAGATGTATTACACACACCATTTTTTAGAGTAGGTTTTGTTTTTTGAAAAATTAAAATGAAATTAATACAACAAAAAGACAATAATCCATTTTCTCTGAACCTAAGATTGGATTAATATGTTAATTAAAATAAAATATAGTATATTAAATTAAATCTAAAATACAAAATATAATTAACAATTTGTTTAAAATATAATTAAATAAAATATAAAATAATTAAGAATTAAGAATTGATCTGAAATATAATTAAATTAAAATTAGATTAACATGTAAAAATTATCATAAATATTTAAGAATTTAGAATTAATTGTGATCTAAAATATAATTAAATTAAAATTAGATTAAAAAGTTAGTAATTACAATAAATAGTTAAATGTTCAGGATTAATTATGATCTAAAATATAATTACAATAAAAATTTAAGAATTACAATAAACAATTAAAATTTTATAATTAATTGTGATTTAATTAAATTAATACTAGACATTTAATTAAATTAATACAAGACATTATAAATTAGGAAAAAAAAAAATTTAAGGTCCCTACTATTAAGATTTTATGGGATAACAAACTTGCAATATTTTTATAGTAATTGGGGTCTCTCAACATTTTCTAAAGAAATTCTGATCCACGAAAATTTCGAAACACAGACAAATTTTTCTATGTTATGAAATTTTTTTTGTTGAAATTTCTTTGATTTGTTCACAATTTTCTCTGTATTTTGACCAATTTTATTTTATTTGGTCATAATTTTCTCTATGTTTTGACCAAACAGAGAATGGTGTTTTAACTCTTTTAACTCAACCAGAGAAAATTGATCAAAAAGCCAACACTAACACAAGTTTGGCTAAATCATTGCTGATCGATTCTCGAAACACTTAAGAATCGAGAGGTTGAATCTTCATTGAAGGCATATTCTCTCCCTCTGTTCTGTACCTTGGTTTTATGTTGTGAGTAGGGGTGTAAAAATGACTCGTGGCTCATAGGCGTCCTGAAGCCCGCCTACGGCCCAAGGTTGGCCCAGACCGGGACCCTGGTCTTGGGCCATCATTTTAAAGCCCGGTCCGTGGGCCTGGTCTGCCTAGCCCAGCCTATCAACCCGCTCAAAGCCTAGCCAAGGCCCCATCCGCCTATGGCCCAGTGTCATTTTTAATGTAAAATAATAAAATTTTAGTAGAAAAAAAAAAGGAAAAAATTTTAAAAAAATGTTTAGGTCTGCCTGAGCCCGAGCCTAGGCCCAGGCCCGCCCAAAGCCCAAATACCCCTTGGGCCTAGGCCTGGGCCTAATTTTCTAGCCCGTGGGTAGGATCAGCTCGACCTGAATTTTGGTGGAAACCCGGCCAACAAGACCCTGGGCTTGGGTGGGTCGAGTCGGGCCCAATTGACACCCCTAATTGTGAGTACTGCTTAATTTTACTCTATCAATATCGCGACTCTTGTTTACTATAGTGATTCGTCAAAAATCAAAACTGTTACTGAAATCAATGATTCACTTTGAACAAACTTCACATAAATCCATGGCATTGAACCACAAAATCATTGCTCTGTAAGAGGTTAGGTTGAAAAAAAATTAAATAAAACAATTAATACAATGTTACATCATCACCTGATCATTTGTCTCATCCGATCACACCAATACAAATCAAGTTGGTTAGCGAATGAGAAAGTGGAGTTGAGGATTTCCAACTGTGTGCGAACATCGCAAATGAGATCTTGATTAGTGTCGTGAGGAGAGAGGGTAACGATCTTGCAATCTCGTTCAAAATCTTCATCTAGCTTTTGCTCCAAGTTTTTCCTCGTAGAGCTCGTTGGAAGTTCACAATGCTTCTAGTTCTTCATGACTCATGACTAGAAATGAGAGAGAGATGATTAGTTAGGAGCGAAAGAGTTTTTCTGGGGAGTAGAAGAGAGAGAGAGAGATGGATGTAATACAGGCTCATAAACATGTGAAGGACCTTAGGCTACAAAAAAAATAATAGACATCTCACATTATTAAAAGTTGAAGAGAAATATTAGACTAACTGTCCCTATAAATTGTGTATGAGAGAATAAGAGAGAAAAAAAATAACAAAAAATATAAGGTTCAAGGGTATTATAGTCTTTTCACATCTACAGTTAACAGTGTTAACAATTGTATTTTAGTTCAAAACCACTTGAGGGGCATATGGTTATTTTTAAAAGACAAGAGGGTAAACTGCTATCAAGTCATACCTTAGGGAGGTAAAATAAATTTTGTCCTAACCAAAATAATGTAATACCCAACATTACAATGTATCATAATTAACAACACACTAGATTATAACCAAAGACACAAAAGCCCCTTTTGTTTTCAGAGGTAGGATGGATGAGATTATTAGTGAGTAGACTAAGTAAAATTGTATTTATTTTGATAATATTTATTAGTGTAGAGATTATTAAATTATTTTTATATAAAAAATAATAAATTGTTAATTTTTCAAAACAACCATAGTTTTTTTCACAAACCATGGGTTTTACTACCCGCTCCCCAAAAAAAAAAATTGCACTTGGGCCGGATGACTGGTTCACTCTAATCCGATTGGCTTCATTTCTAAATACCATTTCGTCATCTAGACTCATAATTCACTCTTCTAAAACCTTTCATAATCCGAACGAATTCTTAATGGCAACCTCCATATTGCAAATAAACATAAGATTGATGTTCCAGTCTAGACTAACAATCCAATCAAGACGTCTACCTAAAATAACAAACGGACTCAAAAATAATAATTAAAAAGTATACCATCACGATGACATTAGACGAAGGTAAATGCATCTTTGCACAAGCATGTATGTATCCCAATTAAGTTTGATGTGCAAATCGTTAACATCCAAAGTCCCCAAACAAGCCCCGCGAATGAATATAAAAACGGCAAGATACCACCAAACACCCAAAAACAAGAACACGGGACCTACCATTAGGGGTGGTGGCCAAGTGAATAACGCACATGCCTTCTACACAGAAGAGTAAGGCTTGAATCTTAGGGGGCTTGAATAACTTCAGTTTATTGTGCTGTGCTCTAATCAAGACTCTGTCTCTTATTGTCGCATGTGGGTGAGATCCATTGTGTGCTCCGGTAGTGGGTCTCTTCCTTTAGGTTAGGTTAAATCTAACTGGCAAACAATTACCCTGGGTCAAAGCTCACGGATGCTATCATACCACGGAACTTTCTTTTTCCGAGTCCCAAAAAAAAAAAAAAAACATTGGACCTATCATATCCAATACAAAACACCCATGAACCCAAACCTTAAATTATACGCAAAGCAACAATAGAAACACCCAAAAATAAAATAAAAATATGCTCTGCCAAAAAAATTGGTCCCAAAAGATAAAAAATTATTTTTAAATGTCTAATTTCATCATTAAAAATATAGTAAATGATTTTAGTAACAAAAATATTTCGTTCTTAAAAAATTATTTTGTCCTTAAATTTATCTTTAAAACCTTAATTTGTTATAGTGTTTTACTGTGATTAGAGTATTACAAACTATAAAGATAGTCTTCCTCCTGTCAATTATAAATACATAGAAATTAGAACGACAGAACACGACAATTATTTTTATATTTTTTTGAAATATCAAAATATGTTTATTCCAAAATCCGGATGTCTCGAGTGGTCAGTGATATGTATTTATCATGATTCACACTATGTTAACAAATCTTTAGACTTTGTGAATCGCAAACAGTATAAATCTCCTTAAAGTCAGGGGTTCGATTTGTTTGTTTCATAAATTCTAAATATAATTTTATTTTTTGTTTTGCTGATTTCTTGAAATATTCACCAACAATGTCTTTGCCGGCAACGTAAAATTGCATCTTGTTAAAAAAATAAAAAATAAATAAATAAATAAATAAATATGAATGGCCAACGCATTTACCATCAACATCGTACCTCGCGGGACATCATAACCTCTCACAGTACAATCTTCAGATGCTTCATGTGGCAATAGAAGTGGGACAGGTGCATATAATCGGAGTGCTTCATTGATTACATTTGATAGGTAATTCAACTTGGGCAAGTCTTGTTCGTTTATGATGCGGTCTTGTTCAACATGAGCATCTATCTCTGCTCGAACACAATAACTGCAGCCTCATATGGTGACCTTTGGCGCAATCTGAGGTAGGGATGCCGAAGAGATTTAGAAAACTCGAGAACTGAATCAATTCGACCTCCAGGGATTGAGTTGGTTTAATTCTGGATATAAAAATAGAAAACCAGATTAGATTGGTTTGGTTCTTGGGATTAAGCTTAAGCTGATCTGAGCCAACCCGACAACCAAACCTACATATATACAAACAATTTTATTTATGTTGAGATGTCTTGGTATAATTGGTAGAAAATAGGTAATAAAGTCCTACTGAAATGTTTTACACCTAAAGTATGACTTCTGCTGATTAGATAAAATAAAATAAATAAATAAAGTATGATAAATTCTTGATTTGTTTTGGAAAAATATTTATTCATATCCAAGTCTAAGTGTCCGCCGTCTATGTGATGCATTTTTTTTTTTTTTTGAAAATTTAAAATAATGCTTTTGTTTTTGTTCATGTTCTGTTACAATGTTAAAGACTAATTTGTTACAGCCTAATCTCAGGCGTATGACAACCTTAGAGATTTTCTCAAATGCTCGACTGGAGAAGACATCTGGTATACGAGGAGAGGAAGTGAAGTTTTGGGTGAATCAACTCATGAAAAATTGTGGTGATGGTGGGTATAGTAAGGTGGACTTGAAAGACAAGTTTTTTGGGCTCTCTTTTAATGTTACAACAATGATGATCATGGGGAAGAGGTTCTATGGAGAGGATGTGTCGGATGTTAAGGAGGCCAAGCTCTTTCAGAATTTGATGATGGAGCACTTTGAACTTGCTCAAATATCACATCCATCAGACATTTTCCCGATCTTGTTGTGGGTGGATTTTTTTGGGATTGAGAAGAAATTTGTAGACAGTGCAGAGAAGATGGACAAGTTTTTGCAGCATCTAGTTGATGAACGACGGAGAATCAGTGCATCAAAAAAAACGATGACACTAATCGACAATTTGTTGTCTTGGCAAGAAACAGAACCAGAGTTCTACACCAACAATATTATAAATGGGATTATAATGGTAAGATTATCATTATCATGTAGATGTTGTTTGGAATATTATATGTAGAGGGTAAAAATCTACTCTAGGTGTATGAACTTGAATTATGCAAAAATTCAAAATTATCGTATCGATTTTATCAAAGAAAAACAGGATTAACTGAGGCTGTTCAAACAGGCATAGGCCAACTAAATGGTATTCCCGTAGCAATTGGGGTTATGGATTTTCAGTTTATGGGGGGTAGTATGGGATCCGTAGTGAAAGAAAAAATTATTTGCTTCATGAGTATGCTACCAAAAAATGCCTGAGATGACACAAAAATCCTAGAGAGAATTCAAAGTAGAATTCACAGTAGAGAGTTTGAAGTCAGTAGTAGTTGATTTCACATACCTAGCTATCGAAGTTGAGGAATATTTATACCATGGTTTATCATCCAAATTCTGTATTGACTCTTTGAAGTCATTGCAAAGAGTTGATACGGAATTTTAGAAAGTTTCAATCTACGTGCTTGGGAACATAAGATATATCTTCTTACTTTTAATTTTAGTAATTTTTTGACACCAAAAGGATGAAAAAATAACTTTAGACAAAAATAAAATATTAATAATTAATAATTAACATTTAAATATCAAAAGGCTTCACTTTGAAATTTCTACAAAGTGTTGGGCCGCCCCCTAATGTTGCATCCTTTTTGGGTATTTTATGTGCTTGCTTGCCTGGTGTGGACAGATATTGTTACTTGCTGGGACTGAGACTTCATCAACAACCATGGAATGGGCGATGTCACTACTGTTAGCTCCAGCTCATAAGAGAATTATCTCCCATGTGATGTGTTGTGCCAGCTTGAAAGGTGAACGACACCTTTAGTAAAGGAACCGAAAGGCAATTACACAGCTGGGCATGTATTGAGCCAGTTGTGCTCTCTAGCTTCCTCTAGGTATGGTGTATAAATGGAGAGCCTGAGAGGAGAGCAATATGTAAAAAAAAACACAGAGAGAACACCAAGAGTGAGAGTGTATGTGAGTGAGTACTGTAATCTTTCTCCGGATAATATATCGCTCTCCGTGGACGTAGGCAATTGCTGAACCACATAAATATTTTTGTGTTATTGTGTGGAATTGATTTCTGGTGTCCAATAGTCCTAACAAGTGGTATCAGAGCCGAATCGGTCGCGTTTCGAAACAAAAACAAAGTGTTTTTTGAAACTGTCCAGAAATCAAGTTGCTCAAAATTCTCTTTTGAGCATACCAGGAGGAAGCCCTTGAGCAGAGGAGTCTAGAACTGTAAAGCCGAGTCCCAGAAGAGGTGAAACGCGCTCTCACGCGCTTCCTGAAGTTGGCGAGTGAAGCCCACTCGCCCCACGCGCCTCCACGCGCCGAACAGCAGACGGAGCATCGCACCACTCGCACGCACACGCAGCTTAAGGAAGAAGACGACCGCGTGGCAGCCACGCCATCGCCACGTCCTCTCACGTCAGCGCCACGTGTGCCACGTGGCTGACACGTCATCAGAGTTGACCAAGCAGCTGACCGAGCCGACGCCGAGCCGCTGAGTCGCGCCGTTAACCAGAGCCACGCCGCTTCCAAGCCGCGTTGACCGGCCGTTGACTCAGCCGATCCGGGGAAATCATTCGGTGCTTCCCAGGCACACCAGATTCCGCAGATCTGAACCGTCCAATCTGTTTTGGCTTGATTTGAGCCATTATGAGTTCGTTTTTGACGATCCAATAGTGGTTTTCAACTATTTGGAGTATTCCGGACACATCTGTATGGTCAGATTTTTCATTCGGAGTTTTCTGTAAAAACACAGTATACAATGGAGGATTCCACATCAACCTCAGAATCTATGTGCAAGTTAACTCCTTCCAATTATGCAATTTGGAAGTCACGGATGGAAGACATCTTGTTTTTAAAAGACTTGTTTGACCCCATTTTTATAAAGGGGGTTAAACCTGAAGGAGTGAAAGATGATGACTCGATAAAGATGAACCGCAAGACTATCGCTTATATCAGACAATGAATAGACCACAGTGTGTTCCATCATGTTGCCAAAGAGACAGATGCCTATGCTCTTTGGACAATGTTAAACGACATGTACCAGTCAAAGACTGCCCGAAACAAAGCCTTGGTGATGAGAAGGCTAGTAAATATGAAGTTGAAGAATGGTGTGTCTATCGCCGAGCACACCAGTGAATTCAAAAATCTGGTGAATCAGCTTGCAACCGTCAAGATGCGCTTGGACGATGAAATGCAAGCCGTACTACTGCTCAGTTCTTTACCAGACAGCTGGGAGACATTAGTGGTTTCTCTTAGCACCTCTGCACCAGAAGGGAAACTGACCATGAGTATGGTCACAGACGCCATGTACAATGAAGAATCAAGAAGGAAAGACATTGGAGGTAATCAATCCCATGTTCTTGTCACAGAAGATAGAGGCAGAGACAGAGGTAAAGGAAGAGGTAGAGGAAAAAGCAAGAGTAGAGACAACTGGAACAACAGGAGTAAATCCAGAGACAACAAAGGTCGAGGTAACTCCAGCTTCACTTGCTTTCACTGTGGCCAGGAGAGTCACATAAAGAGAAACTACCCAAGCCAGAAAGAGAAAGGCCAAAGCAGTAAATCAAAAGGAGATGAGAACACAACAGCCACAACAACTGATGAAATACTTCTTGCAGTTAGTGAAAAGGAAGATTGCCTTCATGTGGCTGACCACAGCTACACAGAATGGGTGATAGACACAGTTGCATCCTATCACGCCACTTCCCACAGAGAACTCTTCAGCTCATACAATGCTAGAGATTTTGGCACTGTTCGAATGGGGAATTCTAGCTATTCGAAGATTGTGGGTATTGGAGACATCAGTATTCAAACCAATGTCAGGAACAAGCTGGTTCTCAAAGATGTTAGGCATGTTCCAGATTTGCGCCTCAATCTTATCTCTGGAAGCGCCCTGGACTGACAGGGCTATATAAGTACATTCGGAAATGGCCGTTGGAAGCTAACAGGAGGAGCTTTGTCAATCGCCAGAGAAGAGATGTCTTCAACACTGTATAAGACTCAAACGAAAATCTGTCTGGAAAGTCTTAATGCAGCAGAAGACAAAGAGTCACCGGACTTATGGCACAGAAGACTGGCTCACATGAGTGAGAAGGGATTGCATCTATTGGCAAAGTAATCCAGGATACCCTTATCCAAATGGAGTGTCTTGAAGCCCTGTGATCATTGCCTTTATGGTAAGCAACATCGAGTATCCTTCAGTTCAACGAGCAAGAGGAAAACAGAAGTGCTCAATATGGTATACTCGGATGTCTGTGGCCCAATCAAAGTGAAGTCACATGGCGGCCGCAAGTATTTTCTAACTTTCATTGATGATGCATCAAGGAAGCTGTGGGTGTATTTCCTAAAGAAAAAGGATGAGGTATTTCAGCACTTTCAGGAGTTCCATGCAATGGTAGAAAGAGAGACTGGGAAGAAGTTGAAGTGTCTTCGCACAGACAATGGAGGTGAGTACACTTCCAATGCTTTTGCAGCATACTGTGCCAGCAAAGGTATCCGGCACAAGACAACAGTTCCCAGCTCCCCACAACACAATGGTGTGGCAAAAAGGATGAACCGCACTATTATGGAAAGAGTCAAATGTATGCTCAAAATGGCAAAGTTGCCAAAGTCATTTTGGGCTAAAGCCGCCCGTACAACCTGTTATCTCATCAACAGGTCGCCTTCAGTCCCATTGAATTTTGCGATATCTAAGGAAGTCTGGTCCAGAAGAAAGGTATCATATTCTCACTTAAGAGTCTTCGGGTGTAAGGCCTTTGCACACATTTCCAAGGAAAACAGACAGAAGCTTGATGACAAATCCACTCCATGCATATTTGTGGGCTATTCAGATGCAGCATTTGGGTACAAGGTGTGGGACCCAGTGAACAAGAAGATGTTCAGGAGCAGAGATGTTGTGTCCCAAGAAGACCAGACAGTAACAGATTTTGAGAAATCTGCAAAGTCTAGAGATGTCATCACTCCAGACTTGTTTCCATCTCCCGAGCCATCACAAAATGCTAGATGTGATGATGTGCAACAAGAAGTGCCAGAGTTACAGGATCCTATGCCAGAAATTGAGGATCAGGAGAAAAGAGATAAAGACCCGGATGAAGAGGGTATTGAGCAGGGGGAGCAACCCCCTCAAATAGAGGCAACTGGGCCTCAGTTACGGAGATCTGGAAGAGCTGCCGTGCCATCAACCAAATATCCCGCTTCTCAGTATATTCTGATTACTGATAAGGGGGAGCCCGAGAGTTTTTCGGAAGCCAAGAGTCATACAGAGAAAGACTGTTGGATGCAAGCCATGAAGAAGGAGATGAGTTCTTTGCAGAAGAACCACACTTATGAGCTTGTTCCACTTCCAAGAGACAGGAGAGCCTTGAAGAACAAATGGGTGTATAAGTTAAAAAAAGATGGAAACGGTAAACTATTGTAGCATAAAGCTCGTTTGGTGGTCAAAGGCTTTGGGCAGAAGAAAGGAATTGATTTTGATGAGATCTTCTCCCCAGTTGTGAAGATGACTTCTATTCGAGTAGCTCTGGGATTAGCAGCTCGCTTGAATCTGAAAGTAGAACAAATGGATGTCAAGACTGCCTTTCTCCATGGTAAGTTGGAGGAAGAGATCTACATGGAGTAACTAGAAGGATTTGAAGTTAAAGGAAAACAGAAACTAGTTTGCAAAACTGAAGAAGAGTCTCTACGGCCTGAAACAGGCGCTGAGACAATGGTACAAGAAGTTTGATTCATTTATGGTGGATCACGACTACACAAGAACGGTAGCAGACCAGTGTGTATATTTCCGAAGGTTTTCAGATGGAAACTTCATTATCCTACTATTGTATGTCGATGATATGCTGATCATCGAACAGGATACTACTATGATCAACAAGTTGAAAAAGGACTTGTCGCAGTATTTTGACATGAAGAATTTAGGCCCAGCACATCAAATTTAGGCATGAAGATTGTTCGTGACAGGAAAGCCAAGAAGGTATGGCTGTCACAAGAGAAATATGTTGAACGGGTGATTGAAAGGTTTAACATGAAAGATGCCAAGCCAGTCAACACACCACTAGCCAACCATTTCAATATGACAAAGTGTTCGTGTCCCACGACCAGCTCTGAAAGGAAAGAAATAGAGACAATCCTTATTCTTCTGCAGTAGGAAGTTTGATGTATGCAATAGTGTGTACCCGGCCAGATATAGCTCACGCAGTTGGTGTTGTGAGCAGATTCCTCACCAATCCAGGAAATGAGCATTAGGAGGTCGTCAAATGGATTCTTCGGTACTTGAAGGGAACTTCAAAGATGTGTTTATGTTTCGGGGGGGCTGAACCAATTTTGGAGGGTTTTACAGATGCCAATTTGGCAGGTGATCTTGATGGTAGAAAGTCTACATCAGGATTTCTATTCACTTTTGCAGGGGGAGCTGTTTCATGGCAGTCCAAACTACAAAAGTGTGTTGATTTATCTACAACAGAGGCAAAGTACATTGCTGCCGCAGATGCTGGAAAGGAAATCTTGTGGTTAAAGCGGTTTCTCCAAGAATTGGGTCTACAGCAAGAAGAATACAAGGTACATTGTGATAGTCAAAGTGCAATTGATTTGAGTAAGAATTCCATGTACCATTCACGTACAAAACACATTGATGTCCGGTATCATTGGATACGAGAAGTGATGGAAAAGCAGTTGATGAAGCTAATGAAGATTCACACAGACAAGAATCCTTCTGACATGATGACCAAAGGTGTCACTAGAGACAAACTGGAAGTTTGCAAGAATCTGACCAGGATGGACTTCAAGTGAGAAGTCAGTTATCCTTATGGGCGTGGAGGGGGAGAATTGTTAGCTCCAGCTCATAAGAGAATTATCTCCCATGTGATGTGTTATGCCAGCTTGAAAGGTGAACAACACCTTTAGTAAAGGAACCGAAAGGCAATTACACAGCTGGCCATGTGTTGACCCAGCTGTGCTCTCTAGTTTCCTCCAGGTATGGTGTATAAATGGAGAGGCTGAAAGGAGAGCAATGTGTAAAAAAAAACACAGAGAGAACACCAAGAGTGAGAGTGTATGTGAGTGAGTACTGTAATCTTTATCCGGATAATATATCGCTCTCCGTGGACGTAGGCAATTGCCAAACCACTTAAATATTCTTGTGTTATTGTATGGAATTGATTTCTGGTGTCCAATAGTCCTAACAACTACTACTTAACCATCCAGATGTAATGAAAAAAGTTCGAGCAGAGATAGATGCTCATGTTGAACAAGACCGCATCATAAACGAACAAGACTTGCCCAAGTTGAATTACCTATCAAATGTAATCAATGAAGCACTCCGATTATGCACCTGTCCCACTTCGATTGCCACATGAAGCATCTGAAGATTGTACTGTGGGAGGTTATGATGTCCCGCGAGGTACGATGTTGATGGTTAATGCGTTGGCCATTCATAGGGACCCTAAGCTATGGGAAAATCCAACAATGTTTATGCCAGAGAGGTTTGAAGGAGATGGTGCTGAAGATGGGTATAGGCTGATTCCATTTGGCAGTGGAAGACGTGGATGTCCTGGGGCTAGCCTGGCAAAAAAGATGGTTGGGCTGGCACTTGGAGCCTTAATTCAGTCATTTGAATGAAAGAGAGTTGATGAAAATGATGTGGATATGGCTGAGAGTTCAGGCCTCGCCATACCCAAGTTGAAGCCGTTAGAGGCCATGTGCAAGCCACGTCTATCCATGAGCACACAATGCCTTGTTTGATCTTTTTTCTGATTTAGTATTACTATAGACATACAAATAAATAAATAAATCATATAAAGTTTCAAAATAGACACAATCGAGTGTGGGATCCAAACCTACCCTTATGTCTATTATTATTATTAATTTTGTTTTTTAAATTTCTCTTTTTCATTTGAAAAATGAGTGAATGAAGCTCAGCTCTGTGTGAATGTTCTGTAGTGGGTACCTGTCACCCAAATATATGGATGTTATCTTCTTGGGAAATTCTATGACCCCTACTTATTCATTACAAAAAGTCTAGGAACCCAACCAAAACCATCTAGATTTTTCTGGGTGATTGTGTGGTGGAAATTAAATTTGCACAATATAGAGTATATAAATAAAATAAATTTGAATCACAAAATGATAATTCTAGATAGTTAAGTTTGGGTTTCATTAACCTTTCTACTTCTTACTTAAAATTATAAATTCACTGTGGTAGTTCTTGGAATTTTTTTTGGCCATCAAATCCTAGGGCTCAACTTTGGACAGACGGTGGAAACTACCAAGCTAAAATACGGTAGGGGCAAAGAGAATTTCAGGCGGAGCGGTGAAATGCGCAGAGATTGGAAAGAACACCAATGGTAAAAGCACTCTGCTAGGCTGATACTGACATTGAGAGACGAAAGATAAGGGAGCAAATGGGATTAGATACCCCAATAGTCCTAACCATAAACGATGGAAAGTAGACAATGTGCGTATCGACCAGTGCATCGTTATAGCTAACACGTTAAGTATCCCGCCTGGGGAGTACGTTTGCAAGAATGAAACTCAAAGAAATTGACAGAAGCAGTTTATTTTTTTTTTTTCCCTACAAGTTGTATTACATCAAACCAAATGAAATTATTCATAAACAAAAGATTGTTTGGTTTTGAGTTTTTAAAAATAATTTTTTGAATTTTTAAGGGAGCTTTTTCCATAAATCCATCTTTAATTACTTATGTTCCATTCAACCCATATTCTTTTTGACTATTCCATTAGGTCCTATTTGAGATAAGAAGACCAAAATACCCTTTTCATCTACTTATGTTCTATTTAGTTCATATTATTTTCTTATGTTTCAATAAGTCTTATGGGTGACATAATTACCAAAATACCCCTAATGTATCTACTTATGTTCTATTTAGTTCATATTATAAGTCCTATGGGTGACATAATTACCAAAATACCCCTAATGTGAATGTTCACACCGTCAATGTGAATGTTCATATCGTCAATGTGTAGGGGCCCGGCCCATGTACAATGTGAATATTCACATTGACATGTTAACATTCACATTGATAGGAGTGTAAAATTAGCCCGCGGCCCGGGGCGAGCCCGGTCCGGCCCGTAACAATGTTAATATTTACATTGACATATTAACATTCACATTGATAAGACTGTAAAATTGGCCCGCGGCCCGTGGGCGGCCCGGAGCGAGCCCGGCCCGGCCCGTGACAATGTGAATATTCACATTGACATATTAACATTCACATTGATAGGAGTGTAAAATTAGCCCGCGGCCCGTGGGAGGCCCGAAGCTCGCCCGCTGCCCGGGGCGGACCCGGCCCGGCCCGTGACAATGTGAATATTCACATTGACATGTTAACATTCACATTGATAAGAGTGTAAAATTGACTCGCGTCCCATGGGCGGCCCGAAGCCCGTGGGCGGCCCAGGACGAGCCCGGCCTGTGAAAATGTCAATATTCACATTGACATATTAACATTCATATTGATAGGAGTGTAAAATTAGCCCGCGGCCCGTGGGAGGCCCGAAGCCCGCCCGCTGCCTGGGGCGGGCCCGGCCTGGCTCGTGACAATGTGAATATTCACATTGACATATTAACATTCACATTGATAAGAGTGTAAAATTGGCCCGCGGCCCGAAGACGACAGCCTCGGGTCAGGTTGGTGGGCCTGGGCCTAGGCTCGAGCTTAGGCCGGGCTTGGGCGGGCCTAGCCATTTTTTTTTTAATTCTTTTTAATTTTTTCTACCAAAATTTTATTATTTTCCATAAAAAAAGACATTGTGCCTCAGGTGGGCTAGCCCTGGGACCGAGCCTTGAATGGGCCTTAAGCGGGTCGATGGGCCGGGCCGGGCTTCAAAGTGATGGCCTAGGCCCTAGCCTTGGGTCTCGGACATGCTCGGGCTCGGACCCAAACGAGCCTGCCCCGGGCCATGGGCGGGCTTCGAGCAGCCTACGGGCCGCGGGCCAATTCTACATTCCTATCAATGTGCATATTAACATGTCAATGTGAATATTCACATTGTCAACGGGCTAGGCCGGGCCTACCTCGGGCCGAGGGCGAGCTTCGGGCAGTGGACAAATTTTACACTCCTATCAATGTTAATGTTAACATGTCAATGTGAATATTCACATTGTTACGGGTCGGGCCAAGCCCGCCTCGGGCTGCGCTCGGGCTTCGGGCCGCCCACGGGCTGCGGGCCAATTTTACACTCTTATCAATGTGAATGTTAACATGTTAATGAATATTCACATTGTCAACGGGCCGGGCCGGGCCCGGCCCGCCCCAGGCCGCGAGCGGGCTTTTGGCCGCCCATGGGCCGCGAGCCAATTTTATACTCTTATCAATGTGAATGTTAACATGTCAATGTGAATATTCACATTGTCAACAGGGCGGGCTAGGGCCGCCCACGGGCAGTGGGAGGGTTTCGGGCAGCCACGGGGCGCGGGCTAATTTTATACTCTTAGCAATGTGAATGTTAACATGTCAATGTGAATATTCACATTGTCAACGGGCCGGGCCGGGCCCGCTCCGGGTTGCCCACGAGCCGTGGGCGGGTTTTGGATAGCCACGGGGCGCGGGCCAATTTTATATTCTTATCAATGTGAATATTAACATGTCAATGTGAATATTCACATTGTCAACGGGCCGGGCCCGCCCACGGGTCGTGGGCGGGTTTCGGGCAGCCACGGGACACGGGCTAATTTTACACTCCTATTAATGTGAATGTTAACATGTCAATGTGAATATTTACATTGTCAACGGGCCGGGCCGGGCCGGGCCCGCGCCCGGGCCGCGGGCAAGCTTTTGGCCGCCCACGGGACGCTGGCCAATTTTATACTCTTATCAATGTGAATGTTAACATGTCAATGTGAATATTCACATTGTCAACGGGCCGGGCCCGCCCCGGGCCGCGGGCAAGCTTTTGGCCGCCCATGGGCCGCGAACCAATTTTATACTCTTATCAATGTGAATGTTAACATGTCAACGTGAATATTCACATTGTCAATGGCCCGGACCGGGCCCGCCCCGGGCCGCCCATGGACTGCAGGCGGGTTTCGCGCTGCCACGGGACGCAGGCCAATTTTACACTACTATTAATGTGAATGTTAACATATCAATGTGAATATTCACATTGTCAACGGGCTGAGCCCGCCCCGGCTCGCTGACGGGTTTCGGGCCATCCACGGGCCAATTTTACATTCCTACCAATGTCAATTTTAAAATATGAATGTTCACATCATAAATTGCTAACCGTTCAAAAAATATTTATAAGGGTATCAAAATTAAATATAAGGGCATAAGTGTCCAAGAAAATAGTGTAAATCAAGAAAAAGGACTTTATGGAATAAAACTATACATACATGGGACTAAATGGGTTAAAAAATTCCTTCATGGACTTCTTGGGCTAAAACACTTCTAAATAGGATTTATCAATAATTTTTCCAATTTTTAATTCATATTTTTGTATTTTTAATGACTTTTTAAAATATTTTAATCAATTTTTTTAATTTTTAGATTCTCTTAATCTTAATATACTTAAAAAAATAAAAATAAAAATTGTACAAAAATCTTTTTAAAAAAATTCATTAAATACAACAACATACAAAAATGTATTGAATTTTCTTATTTTTTATGTGGTGAAATTAAAAAAAAAATTACAAATATTATACTTTTTAAGCATATTTAGATTAGGTGCGTCTAAAAATAACAATAAAAAATTTGCGTAAAATATTAAAAAAAAATGAAAAATAAGAAAACTCTTAAAAAGTGAATTCAATTTTCTGAAACCAAACATGGTACTCAATTTAATTTTTCAAAATTTCAAAAAATATATATATATATATATATATATTTGGTTTTGTTTACTTGATTCCGGACAAAGTAGTAAATAGAAAGATTAAATTATTATTGCCAATTTGCCACCAGTCAAGCATGTTCAACAAAATAAAATGGATTCAATTTTTTGGGAAGGTTGAAGCCTCAATTACATTATTTTCACTTTTCAAATTCCTATTCAAAATTTATGAACTAAAAATAATATTACTGATTTCTATTCACGTATTACAAAATTTTGACGAGTATTGCTATTTAAGATTAAAAATTAAACTTATTTTTCCAACTCAATGATATGACAATCAATTAAGATATTAAAGTTAATACTCTCTCTCTCTCATATTTTCTCTAATTACTCACCAATCATATCACTAGTATATCATTAGATCTAAAAAATAGATTTAAAAAGTAGGCTTATATACCGTTTTCCAATTCTGACCATTTGTTCCTATAATATTAATGATTTTTCTGTAAAATTTGGATGGGATTTTGAGTATGAAGTTTTAGTTTTAACTAAGGAGAGTGTTAATTACAAGTATGAAAAATATTATATTATCAAATAGACTACTATTTTATAATTTATCATTTTACAATAATTAAAAAATCAACAAAACTTAGTAAGCTCAAGCCCAAAAGACAAAATATTATAGCCACAAAAGACAAAATAGGTTATTTTAGCCACAAAAAACAAAACATCACATGCAACCCATAATCATTACACTCTTCTCTCACAAAAAAAATCAAAAAGCTAAAAAGTCCTTCCCAAACCAAGCTTTTTAGCCCAAGCTAAAATAGCCAAAAGGAAAATGATTTTTCCCCACAAATTTGTCCCCCTGAACAGCCCGAAATTTTGAAGAGGGAGAGAAAGAGAAGAGAAAGAGAAGAGAAAGAGAAGAGGAGGCAGCTCGTCGTAGCCCTCCGCCCGCCGTCACCTCTGCCTCGCCGCCCCCGCCCCCTACCTCCACCTCCGCCCCCATCCCCGCCTCCGCCTCTACCTCCGCCTCCGCCTCCGCCTCCGCCTCTTCTTCTTCTTCTCTTCTTCTTTCTTTCTTTTTCTTCTTCTTTTCTGATTGAAAACAAAAAAAAAAAAAAAAAATTCAAAATGACAAAACGACGTCATTTGAATTCGGGGGATTCGGGCGCCCTCTCTTTCGAGCTACGTAGCACGATTGATAGCCAAAAAATTCAAAAAGTCAATCCACTTTCCAAACGGAGGCACAATCTCCATAATTTTTTTTTGAGGGAGAGGGGAGGGGGGAACACTACGACAAAGGGAATTGAAGAAATGGGGTGGTTGCTATGCAAAGGCACAGCAGTCACTGTTGTCATAATTAACAATGTTTTCATAATTTTATAATTTTAGCAATATTTTCATAATTTTATCAATAAAAATCCTTTTTAAGTTTTGAGAATAACCTTTTAATGATGACATAAATTAGTCTTTATAACCATTATACGTTGTTGTATTGTTAAAATATAGTTAAATAGAGTGTGTTGTTGCAAATATTCATAATATTTGTGGGGACAAGGTGGTTTCATTATCTATTAGATCTTATTTGATTTATTCAAAGAAAAATTATCAATACATCATATTTTGCTCTAAAAATTATTATTAAGTACTATCGAATTTTATTGTAGATAACTAAGTCCTATTTTTTCAATAATATATCTAAAAAGTTTAATTCTCCAAAATAACTTATTTTATCCCAATTTTACTCTTCTCATTAAAATATGAACCAAAAAATTCATAAACAATTTTAATTTATTTGAATTTTTTATAATAAAAATATTTATAATTGTTGAAATTAAATAAACTTTCATAAACAAAAACTCAAGTATAAGGTTCATCAATTAGCTCACACATAGGGAAAATATGAATTTGTCACGTTATTATTTTTCATTACTATTGATGGAATTTTAATATATTTTAGCATTTTTTAATTTCTTTATTAAAAAATTAGGCACTCGGGCCAATTTCTAAATTTTTGAGCCAATAGCCTTATACTCTATTTTTTGGGGTCAAAAGGAAAAAAAAATTAAAAGACTATATTACTTTTGAAAAATGTTTGGTAGCTCAAAATTTTGTGACTCAAATGGCTCAAATTTGTCAAAACGGCATCGTTTTACGTCATTTTACATTCAAAACGACGTCGTTTTGAGTGATTTGAGTCACAAAATTTTGAACTACCTAGTATTGTTGATTACTTTTACCCATTTGTCTATTTGTTCACGTCACTTATTTATCCACCTACTAATACACCCAAGTGGGATCTATTTATGCACGTCACTTACTTATCCACCCACATATATACACCAAAGTGTGATCTATTTACCCACGTCACTTATATACTCAAGTGCGATCTATTTATCCACGTACGTATCAACTCAATATTTCTACATATGTCATTTATTTATCTGCCTAATCAGTCTATCTCTCCGTATTAATATATTCACATGTCACATATCTATTAACCTAATATTCATAATTTTTACAATTATAATATGTAATTTTAAGTAAATTAAAATCATTTATGAAATTGTTATTCATATTAAATGAGAAATGTACAATTGAGATATAAGAAGTACATCATTATGGTGAATTGAACTTTTTGAGAATATTGCATGAAAAATTTTGGTTTGGAATTTTCAAAAATAATTTTTTGAGTTTTCAATTCATATTTTTGTATTTTTAATATTTTTTTAAATAATTTAATCAAATTTTGTTTTTCCTTTTTAGATTCACTTAATCTCGATATACTTAAAAAGTAGAAAAAAAAAATGTGTACAAAACCCTTTACAAAATTCACTGAATACAATAAAATAAGAAAATATACTGAATTTTCAAAAAAAAAAATTGGTTGAATTTTTTGTATTTGGTGAATTTAAAGAAAAAATCACAAATATTATATTTTTTTTTAAGTGTATCTAGATTAGGTGTATGTAAAAAATAAAAATAAAATATTGCATAAAATATTTTTAAAAAATTTATTAAAAATTAAAAAAATACGAAAAATCAAGTGATCAATTTTTTGAACAGTGAGTTAAACCAAACAAGATATAGTACTCAATAGAAATTTTAAAAACAAAATAAAACTTATTAATAATTTTTTCTTTAATAAATTAAATAAATCTAACAAATAATGAAACGACTTTTTGGTCACAATTGTCATGAATATTCGCAACAACAGACTATTTAACTATATTTGTAACAATATATTTTATTTTATTTTATTTTTATTGATTGGAAAGAGAATTGTGGGCCTCTTAAGTTTACAAAACTAGTGCACTTCTCATCTATTCCTATCATTACCACCCTTTGATTTTTATAACCCCAAGCAAAAAAAGACATGATATCATCAGCCCTGTTTCAAAAAATTCTATATATATATATTATAATAATATAGTGAACACATCAATTGGTGTTGACACAAAATTAAAGTTGTGATCTTACACAAAAATTGTTCAAATAAAAATATATTTATAATTATTTATACTATTTTAACAATTAGTGGATGAGTACTTCCTTGACAGCTATTATGCCTAGATTCAAATTTTATTGTTGTGAATGTAATTTTTCTTTCTCTATTTTTTTCGTTGATTTTTTGTTTTTTTTTTCAAAAATAACTGTTTCTATTAGTAGTTACCATTTGACCCAAAGTATAAGAAAATCGCATTTCAAAATAACTAAATTTTTCACTCTCCCATATTTCATTTTGTACATATGTCTATAGATAAGAATAATTACAATTTTACAAATATTAAGATAATCATATTAAACTAGACAATAGTTGAGAGTATTCAGAACTAACTAATTAATTAGCTTTTGTGTGTAAATTAACACACCAAAACATGAGATTGCCGCAAATTAATTTTCTTATCAACAAAATGATATCTCGCTCTTTTTCCAACCGACCCACACACAATCTTTGACAAATAAAAAGACCCACTAATTAAAAAATGCATGACTTTGAAATTAATCTCTTTTTTGAATTTATCATACAATCTTTGACAAATAAAAAGACCCACTAATTAAAAAATGCATGTAACTTTTAAGTTAATCTCTTTTTTAAATTTATCTTACTATTCTTATGCATTCTTTTTTTTTTTTTTTCAATTCCTTTGCTGATTTAGTTGCCCAAACGAAATCTTTACACCTTGCATTAATTAATGAGTGAGGTTTGTTTGTTACAGTCTCATGCAAGTTGAAAATTTTAATTAGAAAATAGATCAAAATTGAAAGTATTCCTCTCTCTTAGCTTTCTTCCTCAAAATTCTAAGTATTCCTTTCTCACATTTTAATCCATTCAATTATAAAAAAAATACATAATTTTCAGTGTTCCTGAAGGGAGTGCATTTATACAATTTTATAATTACGCCAATCAAAATGTATTAGTACATGGTTCAAGGAATAAAATAATATTTAGTTTTTGAAAATTCAATCTGACTTTAAGAAAATTGTCCACGCAACTCATTTTTCAAATCTATGAGTAGGGCTGCAAACGAGTCGAGCCAATTCAAGACAAGCCGAGCCGAGTTTTAGTATGTTTAGACTTGTTTATTAAGATTTTAACGAATTCGAACTCGAGCTCGAGCTGAATATAAATTTAACGAATCAAGCTCGAGTCAAGTTGGTTTAGACTTGACTCGAGCTCGAGTCTGTTCATGAGCCTTAACGAGGAAAAAAAATTTATAAATTTATACTTACGTATAAGACTAAGGTTATAATTAACACTTTGATTATACAATTATATATACAATACATATAAACATACTAAAAAAACAGTTAATATTCTACCAAAATAATAATATATACTATCACTATTATATAAATGTACTATCTATAGTTAATTATTATTTACATTTATATTTTTTAAATATATAAATTGTATATTTATCTTATTTCTTATACATATTTTTATATTATTTAATATATAAATAATAAATATTAAACGAGCCAGCTAACAAGCCGAGTTTTAGAATGTTTGGGCATGTTTATTAAAAATTTAACGAGAACGAGCTCGAGCTTGAGCTCAACCGCAAAAAAAAAAATTAACGAACCGAATTCGAACGAGCCCTTACCGAGCCGAGTTCAAGCCTGTTCACGAACAAGTCTGCTCATTTGCAGCCCTACCTATAAGTTAGTCACTCTTGTGTATTCTTAATCGATAAGTCCGTGAGTTAATTATTGTTAAAAAAAAATAAAAAGTTGATAAACAAGTAACAGATAATAACCCATCATTTAAAAATGGAAAAATTTTAATTCAATGTATATTTTAAAAAATATCAATGATAAATTTTATAAATATTAACAATTAAAATCTTAAAGTTTTCCATCAATTTGTAATAATTTCATGGAAATACAACTAGCTGGCAATTTTCCCTTTAAAAATTATGCAATGCATGACAATTAGTTGATACAAAAAACAATAATGTGATGATACAAAAAACACTCGGTATTATTGCTTAAATTTAAACAAATTATAGTCACATTATTCTAATTGAATTTTTTTTTGTATAAAAAGATTGCAATTCATTAAATTTCTACAAACATGCCGAGCAAGAAAAGAATAAATTTCTTATAATAATATTATAATAATCATATTTTATATTTTATTTATCTCAAAATTCACTACTATATTAATTTAATTAACGAGTCTCATGTTTGTTAGTAATATAATAAAAAAATAAAATCATCATAATATTATTGAATGTTATCACTTTTTTATTATTAATACTAGTGGCGACTCTAGAAATTTTTTTCAAGATGTTCATAGTGAGTACTCCAAGAATTTTTTTTAGGGTAGACATTCAAAATTTTTTTTTTTTTTTTAAATTTTCAAATCACACAAATAAATAAAGTCAAAATTCTAATATATTGATATCATTGTTTCAAAAAATAAAATGTAGATATAAAAATTTATATAAATATATTTTGTTTTTTATCACTAGCATGATTGGGGGGAGGGGGGAATGAAGAAAGCTATTTTAATTCAAACTGAGATAAGTTATAAAATTGTCTATCAATTGCAAAATCACACAACTTTCATACAAAGAGATACTAGTACACAAGGTTTGAAAAACACTCTTAACATTATACTGTGTTTGGTTGGAGAATTTGGGAAGGAATTTGGAATGAGAAACGGATAAGGAAGGTGAAATGTGAATAAAACATGTCTATATTTCACCTAATTTCACACCATTTCGCTTTCCCTTTCCAAATTCCTCTCCAAATCTCCCAACCAAACACAGCATAAGAGAACATACATTTTTTTTTTTTTAGATAGGCTGAGAATAGAAACAAGAACAAAGCACTAAATCAGAGGGACCCTGCATCAAGAAGAACAAAGCGAGCCACAGAATCCGAAACCTCCTCCATCCAAACCCGCCAGCCTGGGTTGAATATAGCCAGCCGATGTGAACATACATATTATATTATTAATTTTTTTATTATTTATTTTTATTCTTATATGTTTAAATTGCACACGCATCACGCGTGTCATCCACTAATATATATTGATTAAATGGTTATGGGCTGAGTTAGATTGGGTGTTCAAGAAAGTAAATTGGGTGAGTGTTTAACTGAACTACAAGAAAGTGAGTTAAGATATTCAACAACATAAAATTTTATGCTAAATTTTATATAAATTAAAAAAATACAGGGTGTTCAATTGAACACCCATTGCTATACCTAGAGTCGCCCCTAACTAATCAGTATCGATAAAACGTGAAACACAAATAAAGAATATACTAAAAATTTAAATCAAGTATATAACAATACAAAATTGTTCATCTTAAAAGTATGCAATATCTATTATCGTTGTGATTTCACTATTATATATAACAAATAAATATTTTTTCATTTCTAACTATAAATACATAAAAATATTATGAATCGACAATGTTAAGGCCAAGTTTGGGAAGACTAAATAAGTGTACTTTTTGTCTTTTTAGACTAAAAAATTGAGGTTGAAAATATGGATGTTTGGGTTAACTTTTTGACTTTTTATGGAAAAATGTGTAATAAAAAATTGTGAAAATTGGTTTTTAGAGGAAAATTTGAATTAGAAGTTGTGCAGCCGTAATTGTTGACTTTTGGTGAATAGTATTAACTTTTTAACTTTTTGAGTAACTTTTTGACTTTTTAGATTATTTGGGAGTACCCAACCTTGGCCTAAAATTCACACTATCAAAATTTATCTGTGTCATACGGTCGGCCGACCAAACGACTTGAAGAAGACGATTTATTCATTAAACAAAAGGAAGTAGTTCGACGGTGTCCATTTTCCCTTCCCCCACCTTCAAAACTCCTTATAAATTCTCTCCTCTTTCTTCAATCTTTTTCATTCTCTCTCTCTCTCTCTCTCTCTCTCTCTCTCTCTCTCTCCATATACAAAATAAACAGAGAGAGAATGCCAAAGAAGGAAAATGGAACAGCAGGAGGCAAGAACAAAGTTGTAGTTCCACCGGTCAGAGGAAGCGTTAAGCGCCGCATGTTTGCTTCTGTTTCCAAGAGTTTGAAGCTCATGAGCTTATACTTGATCAATTCTCTTCCTTGCTATAAAAACCATCAAGATTGTTAATGTCTTCTGTCTCCCATGCAAAGTAATACGCATATTTTCACCCATTTGCTTCCTTTCTAGTTTCTACTGTTCAACAGATAATCTAGACATCTTTCAAGGAAATAAGTTCTTTTTTTTTTTTGGTGTGGTTAATTACACTTCTCAATCTCAAACTTGCTCTTAAACTTGTGCTTCAATGTAATTCTCCCGTCATACTGCCTTTTAAAATTTGATTAAAAGTTAGAATATAAGAGATTAGAGTAAATTTTGAATAAAAGTTATATTATAAAAAGTGTCATTTTTCATTCAAATTTTTTTATGAGTAGTACTATTCAAGCTCAAAAATTAGATCAACTTTTCAAACTCAATAATGTGATAATGTATTAAAATATCTGAAGCAAACATCATTAGGTCTAAAAAATGGGCCTACAAAATAGACTCGTATATCATTTTTCTTTTTTCATTGCTCCTAAAATGTGGTTAAGTAATTCTCATGTATAAACACTTTTCATCCAAACATTCAAGGGGAATTACAGCAGCTCAGTGGGATAAAAAAACAATTACATTAGTGTGCAAGTTATTCTGTAGTGGGGTGCAACCCTTCATATTTGTGTAAAAAAAGAATTTCTGAGATATAATTCTCCTAACTTTTAATTATAAGTAACTGAAAAATTACATTAAAACACAAGTTAAAACCTAATAACTTAATTATTATAATTAAAAATAAAAGACTAAAGTGAAAGTCCGAAGAAAATTTAAGAAGAATAAGAAGTATAGTTTACCGTTTTTATTTTTACTCAATATTGCTTTCTATAATAATTTTAGAAGATTTGTATGTTTGTAATAAAGAATATATAATTTTTAAATATTTTTTAATATGTGTTTTAAGAATATATCCAGTTTTAACTATTATATTTTTGTGTCATTTGTAAAAAATTATTGTATAATAGGATGATATCACGTGACATTATCATAATACTTTCTAATAATCATAAATGTATAAATGTTCCATGTTATTTTCCAAACACAATGAATCTCACAATCAAGCCAATCATATACAAAAGAAGGTGCACGTGGCATCCACGCTCAAAAAATTCTCACTGTAATTTTTTTAAAATTGAAAATTAATAATTATTAAATAAAAGCAAAAAAACATCATTTTTCGTGTTTTTTAATAATTAATTTTTTATTCAATTTATTTAACTTATTTTTATTCAGTTTTAACTTATTCAATTTATTATTTTTTTTATTTAATTTTGTGGTATATGTTTTAGAAATTTGTATCAAAATGCTTGGTGTAATTTTTGATAACAGCCTTATAGGTAAAAATAAGTTTAAAAAATTGAATAAAAAAATTAATTATCAAAAAACGCAAAAAGTGATTTTTTTTAACTTTTATTTAATAATTTTTAATTTTTAATTTTTTAAAATAACATCAAACAAGCTGAATGTGAACGAGACACAACAATAATAATGGTGCATGCAGAAAATTAGAACAAACAACTAAAAAACACGAGACCCAAATTCTACTCGTTGTCTAAAAGCCCAACAAAAAGACCTACTTGTCAAATGGCCCAACCTAAAAAATATAAAATAAATAAATAAATAAAAACGAAAGTGTAACAAAATTTAACTTTATTTCATTCATCTTTTCAATTTGCTCCATAAAATTTTCACACGAATTCAAAATTCAAACGCATCATTAATATTTAATTAATAATCCAGTGTGCACCACGCAATAATAATAATAATAATTAATAAATAAATAAAAATGTCGCATAATATATAATTAATTTTTGGGTGAATTACACTAATGGTCCCTATAGTTTGGGGTTTGTGTCACTATGGTCCATGACTTTTCAATTTTGACATATTTGATCCTAAATTTTGAATTTTGTTCCAAATAAGGACAATTTAAGATACTATTGGATTTTTCAACGGCAAATTCGTTAATTTGATCAAATATAAATTAATTTGACAAAAATAAATATCAAAAAATTATTTTTGAATTTTTTAAAATTATTTCTACGTACTAAAGATAAAATTATATAAAATTGATAAATCTTTTAAACATTTATTTATTTTTTTTTACCAAATTAATTTTTATTATGTATTTAGATGATAATCGTGTAAAATTAATTTTTATTAATTTTTATCAATTTTACATAATTTTATCTTTGGTGGGTAGAAATAATTTTAAAATATTTTTTTGACATTTATTTTTGTCAAATTAGTTTATATTTTATCAAATTAACGATTTTGCACTTGAAATTACGGAGTGGTATGTTCAATTGTCTTTATTTGAAATAAGATTCAAAATTCATTATCAAATGTGTCACAATTGAAAAGTCAAGGATTAAAGTGACACGAGCCCCAAACTATAGGGACTATTAGTGTGATTTGCCCTTAATTTTTTAAATCCCTTAACTGAATATACAAAACTCCACTGAATGCAGGAATTAGAATAAGCCAGCATGATCCAAAATTGCGCAGTCAAAAAGGAAAAATGTTTGGGGGCCAAATTTTGTGGCTCAAAAGTGGCTCAAATGGTCAAAACGACGTCGTTTTGGCCATTTGAATGTTGTTTTATACTCAAAACGACTTCGTTTTGGCCATTTGAGCCACTTTTGAGCTACAAAATTTGGACCCCCTACCATTGTTGGTCAAAAAATTCCTAAAACTTGAGGTTTTTTTTTGTTTTTTTTCCAAAAAAATAAAATAATTGAGGTGTAAAAAATACAGAATAAATCATATAAACCAAACCAGCCGGTTTTGGTTGGTTTTTCATAAAACAACCGTTTGTTGCGGTTTTGGTTTGTGTCAAATCAAATTTCCAATTCTGCAGCAACTTGAACATAATTCAATCACAAAAATTGAACACAAAAATCGGTTTATTTCATAATTCAATCGGTTTATTCTGCAGCAATTTTTGAACACACAAATTGAGTACTAATTATTAAACTGGTTTATTTCAGTTCTTGCTAATTTGCAATTTGCAAAAAGAGAAAATCGGTTTGGTGCCAAATTCTTCATAAAAAACAAACAAACCGAAATGTTTACACCCCTACCCAAAACTGGACTGAATGAGATTGACAACTATCCTCCACCCAGAAATTCACCAACCAAAACAAACAAAAAAAGGGAAACAATTCCACACTACCAGAAGCAGAAGCAGAAGCAGAAACAGAAACAGTAGAGCCAAAAGCCAATTCAGAATCAAACAGAATATACATACATTCACAAACTCTTACATATAAATCCAATAAGCAGTTCATATCCCCTACACCAGAAGCCAATGGTGGAAGGGAAACCCAAGGTCCCAACTCTTAAAATCTAACCTGTAAAAGTCAGAACCCTAGTTCCCACACACATTTATTTGGCGAGTCTTCACGGTATAAAACTAATGAAACCAACAATACTCAAAAAAACTATACCCACAACAAATATACTCCATACTAATTACACATCCACTCAAAATGACACATTGGGTTTTGAAGACGAAGATGACCTGGCTTTTGCAAAATCAACCAGATCTCTGAAAAGTGCATCTTCCTGCGTCTCTTGTTTAGTGGGGGTTGATGGGTTAAGAGAGAGATGACGGGTCGGCCCAACTAAGCCATCGGAAGAGGAACCGGATCCGCTACTCGAAGGAGAAGCACTGCCTGACAAAGCTTGGTGTTGCTCGAAGAACTGTTGTCTCTGGTTGTACTTGGAAGGTGGGGGTGGAATCAAGAGAGGAGACTGAACGTCACGAGGAGTTAGTGGCGAACGATCAGATGATTTGGTCGTTGGAGATCGTTGATCATATGTGGAATGCCCAGTGAACATTGGCGCAGTCGGGTTTATGAAATTGGGGGGAGGACAGGATGAAGATAGTGTTGGAGCTGACAACGGTAGGATAGAATTTGTGTTGTTTGAACGATTCGGGAAAGATCTTTCAGCATTATAAGCATCACCACTTAGATAGTCGACCATCCCGGCATCTGAGGTTGACTTTTTGAATGAGGGTGGGGGAGGAAGAATTGGTTTGATTTGCACAGGTTCGTTGTTAGGATTGGCTGGTTTCAGTCTTCTTCCCTGCAAAGTGTCCCTTAATGACCTGCAATGATATGATTAAATAAACTTGATACTAGCATTTTAATAAAGAATAAAAGGTGGTAGCTCGAATTTCCAAGGGTCGAATGGCCCGAAATTTCAGAGAAGAGAGGGAGAGAAGAGAGGGAGAGAGGCTCGTCTGGTTCTGCCGACGACAGCGGAGGACGAGGACGACCGCGAGGAGCTCGTCGCCTCTGCAGGAGCTCGTCGCCTGTGACTCCGCCGTCGCCTCGCCGCCGATCGTCGCCTCGCCGTCCTCGTCGCAGCTCCGCCTTGCCTCGCCGCAGCTCCGCCTGTCTCGCCGCCCCGCCTCCGCCCCTGCCTCACCCCGAGTTTGTTGGCCCCCTCCCCTCCCCTCCCCCTCCCCTCCCCCTCCCCTTCCCCTCCTTCTTCCTCCCCTCGTCTTCTTCTTCCCTCTGTAGAAAAAAAAAAAAACAAAACACAAAGGGCAAAACGACGTCGTTTTGCCCTTTCGACCCATTCGACCCACGCTCTTTCGAGCTACCAACCGGGATTGTTTAATAAAATACATTGCAATGCAAAGAAACAGAAAAAATTTCTAGAAGCATAAGCCTATGTATACTGGTAAATGCAGAACCTGTTAAAAGGGTTTAAAATTTGAACAATCATTGTTTCTATGACCATATAGAACCAAGGAAGTTCGTATGTGAAACAGACCATACCATTAGCGAAGAGGGCTCATTTCTATGAATACATTTTTTTATTCCTTATTTAAACAAATAGTGTACAGCCACAACAATTATTTCTCCAACTACGATAAAATGTGGTTAACAATCACATTTTTATGCTATCATGGTTTCTAACCATGTCTGTTAACACAACATTATTTGAACTACTTTTTGCATCCAATTTTTCCCACAAGTGTTTACATTCAAATAAAAAACATTGCTAACAATGTTTTTAATTATATATATTTTTAAAATATATATATATACAAAGGTTAAAAGCCCCATTAATGAATGTGCTTCTAGCTCATTGTAGGGAGTACATATGATCTTGAGTACACTTAGAATTCAACTTTAAACAGGCTACAAAAATATTTTCCATCTGTGTTTCTTGTGTTTTATGTCCCACGAACCAAGATGCTTTGCTTGCAACATTTTTCAAAATTTCTATCATATAAATGGTTCCCATTCTGAACAAACAGACACTAGAACAACAGTTAATCTAGTGAACATCTGAAATAAGATGAAACACTTCAAATGACCATTTTTCTAAATAAAAATAATAATGATAATAAAAATTCTACACGGTCAATGAGACTCCCACTAAAGAAAGGGTTTGGAAAGGGCAAGATGTACAAAATGTTTAACAACCTCACTGTAGCAGAAAGTTCAAATTTTGACAACCACTCTGTAGTTTCCACCAAACAATTCAACAAATCAAAAAAATATGGAAAAGACAGTAACATGAAAAGAGAAGTGTGGGTGTCTGTGTGCAAAACACGCACAAAATGTTTGACGCAGAAGACTGAAAATGTGGAATAGTATGGTACAGTCACTGCTGTGAAACATAAACAACGAGGCAGATGTCAATTTTGGCAGTTATTTCATGTCTAAATATTTCCTAGGCAGTCACATAACTTCATATTTTACTGTAGGCAGGTGGTCCAATATAGGACTAGAAAGCATTGACAGAAAAACTCACCTGTGCGCTAGCTGGGAAAAATCATCATCGGACTCTTCATCCTCATGATTCACATTCACAACAGGTGCAACTGAATTTTCTGCTGTTCCTACTGTGACAGTAGTGGTTCCTTTTGCTACATCGTCATGGCGGCGAAGAACATGCTGAAGCTCATCATTCAAAGCCAATCCCTTGCATAGAAGCTCTTCATCTCTAAAGTGAAGCAACCACCAAAGTCAATTGTCAGTTTAAAATGATAAAAAAAAAAAATACAAAAATGATGACCATATCCTCACTTATCAACATTTATGTATACATACGCAGTATTGTTCACAAGAACCATGACACGCTTTTGGTTAGAGCGGCACTGCTCAACAAGGTCAACAATCACCTCTTGCCGTACTCCCTGCCATATTAACCAGAATAATATAAAAATACTAACAAAGATGACGCTTGGTTTTTACTTCTATTGAAAAGTTAAAAAATAATAATTCAAAAAAAAAAAAAAAGATTAAAATGTTTATGAAGTATCTAAATTGAATTAAGAACTCTGAAATATAATCACCTACAAACCTCATAATTATTTCAATTGGATGAAAGATCATCAATCTGTTGAGTAATGACATCCTATGATATAGGGACTACATTGCATTCAAGACCTTTTCTGTAATAGTACGAATTAGGCATATGCTTTTCCATCAAATTCTATTATTTTTTTTATATTCTTTGATCCCTCATTCTTTTTAAGGAAAATAACTTTAACTTCCCTTAAATTCTTCCTCCATCAACAAATTCTTTCTTATAACATTTCGCTTTAATGATGACAGCGTCTATGTTTTTTTTCTTTATGCAACCTTAAATACAGGTTATATGAGAAAAACAAAATGTATCACTACTTATATATCTATAGGAATGTACAATTCCCACCCAAAAGTCAACAAAATCACCTAAAGAAAAAGGACATCCTCAATAAAGAAGATGAATTTGGCACTATAACAATATTAAGCAGAGGCAAGAAATGCATAGTACCACACAAAAAGGATATGTTTTCTACTGTGGTATCGTCCAATTTATCCAAAATATTTGTTTAGAACTGAAAAAATTATAAAGGTAACAGTTTGCAGGGTACAAGAAACAACTTGGGAAAAAGAAAAGAAAAAAGATACCCATTCCAGAAATAAATGGTTTTATTTATTTTTTTATTGGCATTGGGGTTTCCAGATCAAAGTCCAACTAATCCCCAGGAGTACACAGGCTCTCGGCAAGGAGTTTCATTCAAGTGCACCACGGGGGAGTTAAATTTCCTACAAGAAAAGGATTTTGGGGGGGAAAAGGTAATAACCTCACAATTCTGAGGATCCAAGGCACCAAGCATTTCCATTAAAACATCTGCCAGACCCTGAGCAGTATGAATCTCTGCCATGCTGCAACAGAAACAAATTTTAGAATCCATAGAAATGCATTCTATGCAGAAGAAAACAAAAATGAGCGGAAATGAACAAAAACAAAAGCATATGATCAGACAAATCAAGTACTACTGCTTGACTAATCTATATGCAAGAAGAATTTTGGTGCAAAACCCAACAGAACACCTAAAGAAAAGGCTGTATTTTTTTTTTTTTTCCTTTGATAAATCAAAGATACGGCTGTATTACATGGTGAATAAAGAAAGAGTCAATTAAATTGAAGAATCAAATACAACTAGAATCAATTGTTGTCAGAATAAAGAATTGAACACAATGTATCACTATTATGATAAATACCCAAAGTGAAAGAGATGCCCAAAACATCAGGGTAACGAAACCTCCAAAGTAAGAGACATGACACTTCATGACCTCGCAGTTGGTAAAGCCCTGGGTGGCCAACTAGGTTACATCCAATTGGTTGTTTAATACTTTGAATATCACATTTATGGATGCATTAAAAACCACTTAAATGTAGCACAAATAAAAATAGTTAAAATTTACTTGATTCCAATCCATTTTCTGCTACATTTTAATTTCTTTTCATTAATAAAAACAACGCCCAATTAGTACACATTAATGTGTGTTTGGGAGGAGAAAGATTGAGTACACACTTAACCTTTGGCATAATGCACAAAGCAGGGACGGATCCAGAATTGAGACTTTGGGGGGGCTACTCTATAGTTTGAAAAATTGGAGGAGCTACTCTATATAATTTTGAAATTATCTAAAAAAAATTTGGGAGTGCGAACTCCTATAATTTTAAATTATTTTAAAATTTCTAGTATAATATATGATATTTTTAAAATTTTTGGGGGTGCAGCTGCCACCCCTAGCCCCCCCCCCCCCCCCGGTAGATCCATCATTGTAATGGTCCCAAGACTTGAACCCATAACCTCAAGGTTATTAGGTCAAGTCTTAACCATTGAACCAATGGTCACCCCTTTTTTCATTAATATAATTTTAAAATAAAATTGTTATCTTTTTAAGATCGTGCATGCATCCTATAACGGGATTTGTAAAGGGAAACAAAAATGGAAGCCAAAGAAATCCAAGACCAAGAACAACAGTATATCTTGCAGCACAGGAAACAAATACAATGGGATATGGAATTCAACTTCAAGTAATACCTGAGTTCAGAAGCATCAGACTGAAGAGAGGCCTGAATAGCAACTTCCTCGTATGCTGAAGCAGGGTGACTTATTGGCTGGTTTTGTGGAGGTGTGAATAATGGTACGCTGTTTTCCTCTCTGGGAGGAAATTCTACTCCAGCAGCCTGAGAATTACAACATAATAGCCAACTGATTGAATTTAATCAATTGCACAGAAGAACTAAAAACATAAATTTCAAACATGAAATAGCAACCTGGAAGGATCAAGGTTTTGACCAATAAAAAGTCAGTGATTGTAAAAATCTTGATGATTAAAATACCACACATTGACATCCTGCGTAAGTAATAGAGGGTTGCAACATTGACATCCTGCAGTTCTCTTGTGACAAAATCCTTCAATTTCTACCTTTAGCTTAATGCCATTGATGGATCAAAGTGAGATCCGAGTTTCCACCAAATTTGGTCAATTATGAATTCAAATTTGACATGCAGTTAGCACTAAATTTAAATTGATTTCATGGAATCCAAGTAATACTTTTAGAGGACAATTTTGTAACATCATCAAATAACATAAGGTACTTAAAAGGTTTTAGACTCAAAATCACAAACCCATAATCACCTTCAGTTCATTAAATGCCGCATAATACTGTGGATGCCTTCCCCGAGGTCCTCCCAATGCTTCTTGCCATGTATCTATCAAAATTAATATCTTCTCCCTCACATTTAAATCAGGCTGCAGAAGTAATTACAAGGATAGAGTAGATAAAATGTTAGTACCTGAACAGAGAAAAGAAACACAAGATATCATAAGAAAAAAGATAATTGGCACCTTCTTCTTTACAATTTTGACCATCTCATGTAAGATATCCCGCTCAACAATTTGCTGGAAAATATTCTCCCCACAGTTTTTACCGAGTGTATCTAGTACCTGAATTAGAAAATACCAGAATAAAAAAGTGTTGTTGGCCAATAGTCCACCTAAAACGTAGCAACATAAGAATGCATACAGTAAGTGGCCACAGAATAACTCAAATAATGAGAAGTCAAAAAAAAACACACAAGGAGAGGAGGTGGTTGGGATTATGATTTACAATTATAATTTTGCCTATGGCCTAAGCCAATTTGGTCGTCAGGAAATCGAATAGAAATCAGTGTCAATTAGCAAAAATATACAAGTGGCTGATCAATGAATCATCTTCACAGAATATACTTAAGTTCTAGATTGAAACCTGAACTAAGCCATCTCAACTTGGTCCATATACCATACCAAGGAAATAATAAAAATCAATCATCTTCAAAGAGATGGCAATTTTTTGGTGGTATTTTAATCATATTTTAATTAAAGACTGAATGGGTGTTATTTTTTATTTTCCTACACGAAATACAACTTGTATTACAAGTTGTAATTTTTTTATAGACATTTTTTGGCTGCCAAGATGAAATCTTAGCTTCGTCCCTGGATGTGGAAGTCTACAGTTGGACACCAAGTCCTCATCCAATCATACGGAAAGTACTTGGCGCATGCACATAAACATGGCACCAAGGAATGGTAGAGTCACCACTCTGACTCTCCCATATGATAGCATTTTGAACCATCACCAATATGACAATAGCAAATGCTACCCCTGCTTAAAGAGTAATAACTCATAAACGCCAAAATCCAAGACAAGGGCAAACTGTGTAAATGCCACTATGCCCTCAAGTATCCTTGACACTTGGGAAGAAAATTGCCAAGTGCATCTAGAATCGTCAATTGTGAGCACCCTTTTTTTTTTTAGTCAAAATCTTTATCCTTTTTTTTTTTTTTTTCGGTTGCAGGTAATAACAATTAGATTTGTCTTTTGTTCAGATTTATTTGTGTTGATATATGTATATGTCATGATCATGGGATGTGGCCCCCTTTGCGCCTCTACCAGATAAATTTTACCCATTGAATATAATGAAGTAAAATACCTATCACTATAACAAATCAGGCCAATTGATTGCCAGTAAAATAGAGCATGTTGAACATGAACAATGACAAAGGCCATTTTCAGAAAAATAAAATAGAAGAGAATACTGACAAAAAGAGCAAGCAGCTGTATTTTAGGATTTTTGCTCCCCAGACGCTTCTTGAGTAGCTTCAAGGCATCCTTTGCTTGCCTGTAATTTCAATCCCATCCAATCCAACAGCAAGAAGATAGTAGAACCATATTTAGTGCCATTGTTACATAAAATGGTAAAAGGATTGAAGAGGAAACAAAATAGACGAGCAAATTTACAATATCCAAAATTTAAGAAGCATACATCTTGTTCTGAAAAAAGAAGAAATGGACTAACACCCACAAAATTAACATCTTAGCTGTATCATTCAAAACAAACAAACACTTGATAATCCCAAAATCTTATCTTTCTCATGAAAAGAATTCAGTGCATCATAAAGTTTTTAATCCCGGTCTGCTTGAGTCAGGAAAAACTCCCAATTCTAAAAGGCACTGGAGCTAGCGGAATCTTGAGGTGCGACTTCTTGATGAGCAGTACAGGTGATTCATAGCAGCGGCAGCAAATGCTCAATATATTTGGAACAATTATCAAAGCAAGAAGCAACTTATTACATATTGTAATACTAAGATGCAGACTACGAAGCATGGACACAGACACATGACACGACACGGACACGCGGACACATAAATTTTCAAAAAATGCAGGACACGACACGTTGGGGACATGTTCAAAATATATTTTTTATATTTTTATTATATGTATATTTTTAAATATTTAATACATATTTTATGTCAAATATTTAATTTTATCAAATTTATCAACCTTAGGTATGCTATTTTAGTAAAAAAAAATTATAAATTATAAATTTTTTTGAAAAAAATAGTACTCTGTGTGTCCCTATAGAGCCCCTAGAGTGTCCCCAACGTGTCCTTAGCATGCTCTCAATGTATCCTCAACATGTTCTCAACGTGTCCCTTACATGTCCAAAGTGTCCCAGCGTGTCCGACACATGTCCGGAGCGTGTCCAGCGCGTGTCCGTGTCCGACACGTGTCAGACACCTGTATGCGACCTCCAGAGAGGTGTTTGTGCTTCATAGGATGCAGGAATATAGCATTTTATAACCTTAATAAGAGAGGAAAAAAGCATACTAATATAATGACTTCTAGCAAGCCCAAACTCTGGGAGTTACAGGGGAACTAAATAAGATGGTTGATGCGGTCCAGCAGCATAATGTTGAGAGTTACGAAAGTTGATTAACCATCTGATCTAGCAGCCATAGCTTGGTTAAGGAAGACATTCTTTTGGAAGGCCAACACTAACCTTTCAGTTCAGGATAATCAAGAGGCATTTTTATCACTGCAAAGTGCATTATTAACCTTTTGAGTCATGATTTTCTTAACTGTACAAGTTTTGGCATCTCAGATGTAAGTATATCGGTCATTCTAAAGATTAGCTGCACTTAGCATCAATCAAGAATTTAGTCTTATTCTTGATAGGAATCAGTTAAGGCCCATTTACATTTTAAGAAGTATCACCTAACTAGAAATATCTTATGCTAGAGAATTTCTTAACTAGCAGATATTCTGTTTTCCTGCTTTGCATCCAATAACAATTTTTTCATGGGACATTTGACCATTATACTTATTTCAATCTTCGTTGTTTTTGGATGTGCCAATCCCATTAGATTACCATATTAATCAGTCCCACTTCTAGGAGCTTCTTAGGTTGTTTTCAAGAGTTTACATGGAGAGGTCCATTGTTCTAGACTATCAGATCAAGATAAGAGCAAGTTGGGATTCAACTTCAACGAATTAAACTGACAGAAATTGATGGCACTTTGTTCATTTCCAGGAACTCTTTTTCCTACTAACTCTTACAACTTATTGCCATCAAATTCTCATCAATTCTGACACTGTTCCATCTACAGACCATCACACTTCCCTTCTTCCTTCAAAAGTCCTAAAATCGTAAGCAATTCAAACCTTAGCCCACCAACAAGGTGATTGTAGATATTATATGTGTTGTCCAACTTAACAAAATTAAAGCCACTGATAAACATACAACAAAAGGCATCACATAATTGGTTAAAGTAAAGGAAATGATACCCAGGATCCCTGTTTATTATGTCGCATAGCTCGATATTTATAGCCCAGTCTGTACCAATCAGCATGTCACTTGTTGCCCTCTCGACACATGATGCAGCGTTATTAGCCATGTGAGTCCACTGTCTACACCTTCTCCCAAGCCACCCACCTGTGATCTTCCTAGACGCCACAAAACCACCAGTGAAATCAATCCATCATCAAGCCCACAACAATAATTTAAAATTTAAAAAAAAAAAAATGAACATAGAGAAACAAACACGATGACATATAATTGGATCAACAAGTCCACGCGAACACAGAACCAACCACAAAAAACAATCTTCACCATACATATAAGATATTGTTGGGGCTCATCATAAATAAATAAAAAATTATAGTTTCACACAGATTGTTCTACCTATGTTTTTTGTGGTTGGTTTTGTGATTGACTGTGTGTCCGTAGATTTATTGTCAATGTATAACTACATGCTCATTCATTCATTATAAAATGAGGAAAAAAACAAGCTCACAAAAAAATTCTGACACCAAAATTAAAACATCTTATTAGAATTGTAATTGACATGGAAAAGAACTCTAATTCATGAATGCAACCCAAAAACCCACAAGAACTATCGATTGAGAAAACAAAATTAAATAGAATAATCAAGGAAACCCAACAATTCCACAAGAATTAAAGCTCAAAAAAAAAAAAAAAAAGTTAGACAAAGATCAAATGATTCCCCGAACTATGATCATTTCCATAGAACACCCTACAATTGTAGGGGACGAACCTGAAAACCCAGTTGAGATAATGATCAACAATTGAAGAATGAGAGAGAAAGAATTGACAGGAAGAACAATTTGGGATCTTCGAAGACTTACCTATCAACAACGCCACGCCCACAACGGAGTCTAGAGAGAGAAAGTGTATAGAATATATCTATCTGAGCGAGAGAGAGAGAGAGAGAGAGAAGGGTGTGTGTATTGTTTAGAATTTGTTTTAACTTTGAATAAAACTTTTAACGTGTCGGTTTGGCGAAGTAGGAGAGGAAAGAAAAAAAAGTAGCGCAAAGAAAAAGGACGGTCTGTGTGTGTCCTTTTCGTTTTTGTATGAAATGGATAACTTAGTTGGAAAGAAATTCGGAGAGATTCACAAACAAATCACATTTTGTCTTGTCAAATGGTTTTCGTTGAATTTTTTTCATATACTTTTCGTCAAATTTTTAGAACTTTTAGGCCATTTAAGATCGAAAGTCTCTCAAATAAAATTATTTTTTTAAAAAAAATAGTAATCGAATTTTGTCAATCTAAATTTTGTTATTTTTTATTGAGGAAATAACATGTCAATGGTCTTTTGTAAAAATAATAATAATTTCATGAAAAAAAGTTTATAAAACCATCTGTTAATGGTATAAAGTTTTTCATTAAGAAGATATATTTTTTTCTACATTCCACTTAAAAATGATATTTTTTCTTTTTTATTTTAAGAATACTTTTGTTAAAATCAAGATTTTATGTGGCATTGGTGTATGGAACTAGGAAATAATTGTGGTTCATAAGTTTCTATACTCATGTAAAAAGTACAACAAAAATGATCCGTAACTCGAATATTTCGGGCTCGAATGGCTCGAAAGTACACATTTCTCTCTCCTCTCAATCTCTTCCCTTGCCCTCTCCGCCTTAGTAGTTCACTGTACCACCTTCAACAAATTGCAAGAAATCAACACTTTCTCCTCTCTCTCACTCTCGCCTCATCCCTCTCATTCACTCTCGCATCTCTCTCCTCTCTATCTCTTCACTCTCGCCTCTCTCACCTGTCTCTTGAAGGAGTACGAAGGACGACGAGACGGTAGACGAACGACGATGGAGGACGACGAACGACGACGGAGACGGTGGACAAAGGACGATGAAACGGTGGACGAACGACGACGGAGGACGACGAACGACGACGGAGGACGAATTATTTCCTAATTGAGAATTTATGATGCTGGATTTTCTTTCTTTGATGTTAGGTTCTCAGGGTATCCATTTGAAACTGGATCAATCCCTTCTGTCTTAGGGGGGAAAAATTATGGCTAGGTGGTGTTTGGGAACTTGGTTCCCAAATTTTTTTCTCATTTTTTTCACTAAAAGACAAAAGTTTTACAAAACCAAAAAAACAAATCCAAACAAAATATCACATTCAACCCCATAATCATTTCACTTTTTCTCTCACAAACATCACATCCAACCACAAAAAAATCCAACTATCTTCCCAAACACTAAAAAAATTTTATCTAATAATATCCTACAACTAAAAAAACCTACATAAAAACCCACTTCCCAAACACCGTAATAAAACCGGTTAAATTTTGGAATAATTTGGTTAAAGAATTAGAAATTTTGGCAATTTAACTCTTTTCTCATTTGACTTGTAGTTTGAAGATGAGAATTTCAGAAACTTGACTTTGTTTCTGTAAAATTTGGAAGTTGAACCCATGAATATAACCATTTAATGTTGAGATCAAATGAGATCTGGACAAAAGAGAAGGTGAAGGTGACTTGGAGTTTGAAGATGAGAATTTCATAAACTTGATTTTGTTTCTGTAAAATTTGGAAGTTGAACCCATAAATATGACTATTTAATGTTGAGATCAAATGAGATCTGGTCAAAAGAGAAGGTAAAGGTGAAGGTGAAGGACCTTGAATGAACACGCCCGCAGAGGATAAAATGATGTTTGGCTGTGGGACTTCGTTCAAGCACACGCCCACAGAGGATAAAAAACAACATTCGGGCCGCTCTCGAGCCACACTTTCAAGCTACGAATCGCTGTTGAAAGTATAAATAACCATCAACAATATTGGATAGCTTTAATACATTCTAATTTTTTGGTTGAGCACTCTAATTCTTTACACACCCCAATCAAAATTGAGGTGTCCAACCAAAGAAAAATGGGGTGCATTTAGAACTACCCATAATGTTGTTGTTGATTGTTTATGCTTTTTACCATTTTACCCATTAAATAAGAAGTAATGTTTTTTTTTTTTTTTTTTATAATCAGATGTTCAAGTCAATTTATGCACATCTTAACTAATCTCGGGTGACCAATCCCACCACCCACTCTCAAGGGTTTTATTTAAAGTCAGAGCAAATGCTCTACAATTTATGCTAATGATTTGTTAGATAAAAATAAATTAAATAAACTAAAAGGGTTTATTATCTAGAAATTAGAAGTAGAATTCTTTTAACTTTTATTTTTTGATTATTAATTTTTAATTTATAATAAATTATACCAAACAAGGTCATTGATTTGCCCATCCTAAAATATTAGTCTTTTACTTTATTTTTTATTATCTTAAAATATTAGTCTTCATTAAAAAATCAAAAACTAAAATTACATGAATTTCTTATTTTGCCCTTTATTTAAATTCTTTAATATTATTTGAAGTGTAGCAATTATACTATTAAAATATAATTTTAAAAAGTTATTATTTTTAAAGAGTAATAACTGTATTATAAAAAAAAATTAAATTTCTTTAAAAAAAAATTAATATTTTGAGACAAAATGAGTATACTAATTAACGTTGGTAATATTGTTATTACTATTATTATTATTATTATTATTGTTATTAAACAAGATATAGAAATGGTGTGTTTGTCTTTGTTGTTTTGACTTTATTCCTAAGGAGTTTTGGTGTAAAACGAAAACTTATCGCGTTTTGCAATACCGGCCTTACTCTATAGGGTGGAAACAAGTGGAGTTCTTTCCGACAAATGGGATTGATGTTTGACCTTTTGAGCTCTTGAATTTTCTAATACACATTGCTCAATAAACTTAAATTTAATATAATTGATATTTTAATTAAAATTTAAAAAAAAATTTAACAACCATTGAAATTTAGAGGGAGTTTTTTTTTTATAAATTCTCTTTTTAAGAGTTTTATTCCATCTAACCTATATTTTTTTTTACTATTCTATTAGATTTTATTTGAGATAAAAAGACCAAAACTCCCTCAATCTCTCTTAGTCCCTATTAATATTGATATTTAATGTTGATTGTCATTATGTTTTAGTAGTTCTCATGTATTAATATATATAAATTTGAAATGAATTTTTATCATTGTGTTGTCAATTACATAATGTGAATATTCACATCATGTAATTGAAATGAATATTCACATTAATTTAAAATAAATTTTTGTCATTGTGTTGTTAATTATATGATGTAAATATTCATACTAAAACATATGAATGTGAACGTTCATATCACTACATTAGATGAGAGAGAATGTTCACATGTTGTGAACATTCACATCACTACATGTTGTGAATAAGAATGTGTTGTCAATTAAAAATATAATGAACGTTATTTTTAATTTGTTGTCAATTAAAAATAAGAAGATTCACATATTGTGAACGTTCACATCACTATATTAGATGAGAGAGAATTTTTTAGAAAGGTGTTGTGAACGTTCACATCAGATGAAAGAGAATGTTTACATTATTTTTAATGTGTTATCAATTAAAAACATGTTCACATTATATAATAATATAAAATAATAACATTAATATTATTTAATTTGTGTATGAAATTTCTTATGCCTTGATCCTTTCCTTTCTCTCTCCACCCCCAACGTTAAATATAAGAGCATAAGAGTCTAAGAAAATAGTGTAAATCAAGAAAAAGGATTTTATGGAATAAAAGTATAAATACATGGGACTAAATTGGTTAAAAAAATTCTTCATGGACTTCTTAGGTTAGAACACATCTAAATGAGATTTATAAATAAAAATTCCAAATATAATTTCTAAGTAAAATTTATCCTCATAAATGAATTAAGTTCCTTATGTCTTAAATTTTTCAAATCTTTCAAAAAAAAGGAAAAATATGTAAAAAATAATAATAATAATAATAATAACATATTAATGAAAAACTTTCGAACTTCAAAAAGAAAGTTTTATAACTTTTTCATAAAATTGTTATTATTTTATAAGAGATCACTGAAATTATTATTAGTTTCACAATCAAATACATTTAATTATCTAATTTGTGTATATGCCATTTTTTAATTGTCCAATTTATATTTTTGGAGGCCAAGTTAAAGTTGAGTAGAATCTGTGGTGTTCTTTAACATTTTGTTGTAATTTTTTGACATTTTTAATATAAAAAAATAGGAAAATGTTATGACTCAAAAAAAAAATTAAAAACCTAAACTTTTGCCAGCCATGGGAACATGTAGGTGTTTTCCTCGCAGCTGGACGATGGGTATTTGTTGTGCTTTAACTCACAGCAATTATTGTTGTTCGTCTAACGGGATTGATTGTGAATTTCAATTTGGTAGAATAAACCATTGACTTTTTAAAAGGATGAAAGGTGGTTCTTGTGCTGTTGGCATAGCAGTCATTGTTAACCAAGTAATAGGGTTTATAATTTAAATCGTTTACTTTTTAAAATATATTGAGTACAATGTTCTTATAAAAAATTAAATTTATTGAATATTGATAGTGATGATACTGCGGATTCTAGATGGAACGGGTCGAATTGATCTACGCTTCCCAAACCAGCATCCGAGTGACCAAGCTCACCAGAAGACCTACACAAGAGTTCAACGGAGAACGGAGAGTCTCCCAGCAAACCCTCCGATGAGCAAGTTAGAAAGAGAAGTAGAATGTAGAGATAGATTAGAGATAGAAAGCTTAACCTTCTTCTTGTCTTCGACGTCTGCTTATATCCTCTAGTACATTTCGTTGTCCCTTCCGACCTGTCGCCATGGCCGAAAGTCTATGCTCTAGCTTGCCTTGTTCATGGTAAGGCCGTTCTGTCTCGACGGGGAGGGCTTTTTCGCAATAAATGATGTAAGGGGCTTCATTAATGGCTGATGTGCAGTGCAATAACTTTGCAGAATCTTTGTCTGCTTATGTGGCTTGTCCTTCACCTACCACGTGTCTGAGTGTCATTGGTTCTTAATGCCATGTTGACTTCCAGCCATATTGGGCCTCATCAGTTGAATTATGTATTGGGCCCTAAGTAGTAGGCTTGGGTTGTTCATAATGGGCTATAGCCTTTATGGGCCTACCATGTCAGTAGTCCCCATTCCCAAGTGCAGCTTTAGTCCAACGAAGAGAATAATGAAAAGAATGATGGTTGCTAGAGACCGGCGAGGCGAAGGGGCCGACCATGAGGAGGGCCGACCGCGAAGGGTGACCGCGTGGAGGGACCGACCATGAGGAGGGCCGACTGCGAAAGGTGACCAAGTAGCAGTACGCAGGGCACGTGGGGATTTGAAGTGGAAAATACAGGGTAAGGGAAGGGGGCAGTGGATCGTGGGCGTACACGTAGCGGAATCCCGATAGGGAAGGTTAGGCGTTGAGTAAGAAATGAAACGATAGGTCAATATAGGGTGTAGAAAAGACAGTTTTTGCGGATTTTTGAAAATTTTCAACTGACCAAATTTAATTGTGACCCTTGGAATATAGGCAAACCTTGGGCTTTTGTTATTATCCGTTTTACGTATCTCTCCTTGCAAACAACCAAAATATTCCAAGTGTAACTCCTTTGTGTCGAGTGATACCCCTTTGCAACATTTTGTGTACTATCTCGCACCAGCATCTGAAGCTATTCGCAGACACACAAGAGAGATGGCCCAAGAAGAAGCAATAACCGCGAGGGTTGATTCATTAGGCGACGACGATGCAGTGGATTTGGCGGAACAATATCGCACGGAGCGTAGGGAGAGAGAATGAGCGAGTCAGGCTGTGCGATCGCCCCAGGACAATAATCTCGGCCGAGAGACCCTATTAGTCAGGTGAAGCCAGACCATTGGCACACCAAACCGAACAGATCCGTACTGACAGCAGAGGAGTTGAAGGAAATAAGGACGAAGTATCAAATTCCCTCGAGATAGTGCTAAGATTGCCACAACCAAGGAGAGGGCATCAGATGTGCGGCCGAGCGAATTTAGCTTGTACGAGGGAGGCGTTGTGAGGGGGTTTGAGGCTACCTCTCCCCCAAGTAGTGGTGGATGTGCTAAACAAGCTAGAAGCGGCGCCAGGCAACTGATGTCGAACGCTTGGAAGATAGTAATGGCGTGCGCGGAGTGCCTGGCCACAGGCGACCGGAGGACGGCAATGACAGTAGAGAAGTTTTTTTTGTCTCCTGCTACAACAAGGCCTCCGTCAGCAGGAGACCTGGGTGATGCTACAATCGGTGGCGGGCGAGGTTTGGTGGTGGGTCTTCCATCGTCGTGAAGGGGTGGAGACCGAGATGGTTCTTTGTGACGGCGAACGGTGGGGCTGGGGTGCGTACAACAGAAGGTCCCCACCAAATCAGTCGAGCCTAAGTTGGGCGAAGGAGGCCGAAGACCGAGTGAAGAAGGTAAGGGAATGGAGGGAAGAGAAAGGGGTAAGATGGGATGAGCTGGTCCTGCCTTCAACGTTGTTCGCCCTGAAATTGGGACCGCAACCGTTGGGGGAGGACCCAGCAAGGGAGGAGCTAGAGGCGCAGAGGAAGAGGCGGAGGAGGAGGAGGAGGAAAGAGGAGAGAGGAGAATGTTCGCCCAAGCGGACAAGTACAAAGAGGCAAATTTGGGTCCTGCCTCTAAGGTGGTAATGAGGGAAAGGATTCGACCTCACCCTAAGCCTTTGGGCGGATAGAACCTGAGTGAGTTTGCTCCATTGCCACAAACCATAGACCCCCTGAAGGAGAGGGGCAGACAAGAGGTGGAGGTGGGACTGAAGAGGTCGAAGAAGAGAAGGATTGCCACTGAGGGGGTTACAGCAGATTGCGCTCGGGTTGGAAGAAAATGAGGGTTGGTGGAGAGGACACCCCCATGGCAGAGGAGGCAGAGGAGAGGGGGGTGGGGGCTACTCCAGAAGGGGTAGTTATCCCAGAAGCGCAGGGGGACAAAGGTCCAGGGGCCTAAGAGGAAGAAGAGCACATGAGTGCTATGGGCCCCAAGATGCAAGTGGAGATGGGTCAGCTGGCCCTGAGAAAGGGGTGGAGCAGCAGCCCAAGGGGAGTCCTGCGCACCAAGGAGAGGGGGTCAAGCTGAAGACTGCCATCTTCCATGCTCCAGCAATGTTCTGAGCGACTGGAAGGGAAGGAGGCCCCAGCCAAGACAGTTGTAGATCGCCTTTTGGGGGTAGTGGAAGAGGCAGCCGTGCGCTCAATGGCCAGTTTCACTAAGGCCGAGCTGCTAAGGGGTTGTACTCTGCTCAGATGAAGGCAATTGCCTTAGCAGGAGCCCTACTGAGAAAGGCTGCGACCGCCAAAGGCGAAGTGGGGCCACTAAAGATAAAGTTAGAGGAGGCGAAGGCCCAACTGGAAGTTTGAGGAGGGAAACTGCGGGGTGGAGGAGGACCGTACGGAGCATGTGTGCCAGGGGGTTAGAAGAGGCCCAAAAAGCCAAAAAGATGGAAGTGTTGGGCGATGGTGCAGTGCTATTCAGCGACCGGCCAATCTGAGCTCTCGCAACCAAGTTAGAGCTGGAGATGGAACGCTGTAAGGCGATATCGCTCGAGTTCCAATTGGGGAGCGAGCAGAAGAAGCTGGAAGAGGCGCAGAAGGCCTGCACCGTCGCCCAACGAACGGTGTGGATGAGGCCATGACTTGCAACAGGATGCTGCGGGCCCAGTCGATCAAAGGAAAAAGAAGAATCAGATTCGAAGATTGCTAGGTTAGAGAAGGAGTTGGCAGACGAGCGCGCCAAGGTAGCGGAAAAGCGAGAGGTGGCCAGGCTAGAGAAGGCTTGGAGGAAGAAATGAGCAAGCTAGCATCTGAGGGCCGCGGCGTAGCCCGACCTGTGCGTCGCAGTGGTAGAACAGTTCAAGGGGTCCGCCGACTTTCAGATGGCTATTGATGCTGCAATCGCCAATAGCTTGGCAAGAGGGGTCTGAGGGAGCTGGCCCATCGGGAACGACCGCTGGGAGCAGGAGTGAAGAAGAAGTGATTCAGAGCTTCCAGCGGTCGACTTCTACAAACATGAGATGGTTGAGTTCTGGGACAGTGGCTGGAAACGTTCAAGCGAAACGCTGAAGAGTTATTCCCAGACTTGGACTTCAACAATGTTAGAGTAGAGGAAGACGATGTGGCCCAAACCCCCTTAGATGAAGGAGTTGACGAAGAAGATCTTGTTTCAAGTGAGGAGGAATGAAGAAAGTAAAATTTTTTGCTCTTGTTTATAATAAAACTTTTGTTGTTGCTTGTTTGTTTTTTTTTTTTTTTTTGGATAGGAGTGTAACTTCTGTAGTAAACTTATGTATAAGTCTGTGAGTAAATAAATTATGAGTTGTGTTTGTCACACTGTGGCCTTTTTTTTTGTAAAGCTGAAAAGAATGAGAATGGTTATTCAAATAAGGCTTGGGAGCCAATTTAGCTTTGAGAAAATGAAGATGCAAAAATATTTATCAAATGTAAAGGTCTTAAAATATGAGAATCTTGAAGTGTTAAGTCTTGAAAATGTGACAGTGAAAAGGTCTCAAAGTGTTGAGAAAATGTGAGAGTGAAAAGGTCTCAAAATGTGACAGTCTTGAAATGTTAAACCGTTGGCAAATGAGAGTTAAAAAATGTAAAGAATGTTAAGAGGTGTGAACGCATTGACCTGGAACTTGACCAAGTATGGAAACTATGCTACAAACATGAAGTAGTAAGAATGCTTGAGTCATAATTAACCCAGTCTGGCTGAGCCCTTTGTACTCAGTCTGGCTGAGGCTTTAAGTAACTCAGTCTGGCTGAGCCTTTCGTGCTCAGTCTGGCTGAGACTTCAAGTAACTCAGTCTAGCTAAGCCCTTCGTGCTCAGTCTGGCTCAAGCTTTAAGTAACTCAGTTTGGCTGAGCCGTTCGTGCTCAGTCTGGCTGAGGCTTCAAGTAACTCAGTCTGGCTGAGCCCTTCGTGCTCAGTCTGGCTGAGGCTTCAAGTAACTCAGTCTGGCTGAGCCCTTCGTGCTCAGTCTGGCTGAGGCTTTAAGTAACTGAGGCTGGCTGAGTGTTGTAATCAGGACGTTATGGGAATGCCACAGAGATTAACTGAGAAATTAGATTGTTTATCATTAAAGTGTAGCTAATTTGATCAGCGATTTACATCATATGAGAAAGAATAAGAACATTCAAGTGCGTAGATTGTCAAAAGGAATACAAGCAAAAGATTGATACAAAATTAAACTTTTATTGAAAATAACGCTCAAGTGCTCAGCGTTCCATGGATGGGGGAGGTCTCGGCCCTCCATGTCCTGAAGTCGGTAAGTACCCAGACAAGGTCTGGCTTTAACAACGTAAGGTCCCTCCCCTTGGCTGCCAGCTTGCCCTCGCCGGATTTTTGATGGCAAGGGTTGCTTCACGCAGACAAGGTCCCCCACAACGAACTCCCTCAGTCGGACTTTGCGGTTGTAGTGCGTTCTTCATTCTTTGTTGGTATAAGCCCCGCTGACAGCAGTGGTCTCTCGGAGCTCTTCAATTAGGCCTAGGTCTGTCCAACGTAGCTCTTCGGTTAGTTCTGGATTCAGGTGTAAAACCCTCGTGTAGCAGACCGATTTCCACTGGATGACCGTCTCTCAGTGCCGTATGTTAAAGCGAAAAAGGGTCTCCCAATGGGGTTCGAGCGGTAGTGCGGTTGGCCCAGAGTACATTTGGTAATTCCTCAGTCCAGAGTCCCTTAACAGCGTCCAGCTTTAGTTTGATGATCTTCAGAAGAGAACGGTTGGTAACCTCTACTTGGCCGTTGGCTTGGGGATGACCTAGAAAGAGAAATATGGCTGGATTTGAAGTTCTGCACAGAATTTCCTGAACTTGGCATTGTCAAACTGTTTGCCGTTGTTGGAGACAATGGCTTGAGGAATGCCAAATCGGCACACGATTGACTGCCAGATGAATCTGGTTGTTGTTCCGCTCGGTGATTGTGGCAAGGGGTTCCGCCTCTACCCATTTAGTGAAGTAATCATGGCGACGATTGCGAATTTGGTTTGGCCTTGTCCATGGGCAATGGGCCAACTAGGTCGATCCCCCATTTGGCGAATGGTTAAGGACTACAAAGTGTGATCAATTTTGTAGGAAGAGCATGGGGGATATTGGCAAAACGGTTGACATTTATCACATTAAGCACGAAGTCAGCCGCATCTTGGTTGAGAGTAGGCCAGAAATAACCAGTGCGAAGTATTTTGTGGGCTAGTGACCTGGCCCCTAAATGATTACCACATATACCCTCATGAACTTCCCTCATCACGTAGGTCGCTTGAGCTCTGGCTTGAGGCATCGCAAATATGGGCGTGAAAAGCCACATTTGTACAAGAGGCCGCTGACAAGAACGTAATTGGACGACCGGGCTCTGACTTTGGCGGCCTGCTGTTTGTCATCTGGCAGTTCCCCTGTTGTCAAAAATAGAAAGATGTCGGCCGCCCCATGGGATAGGTTCATTTTGGAGGAAGTGGACTTCCTGCTGGTGTAAAGAAATGGCAGGGTGGGCCAGGTACTCGAGGCGGACACCGTGGCTGAGGTCTGACTGGTTTGCAGAAGTTAATTGAGCATCTCATCTCTACCTTCGAGTTTTTCCGCCCGAGGGGATGTGCTTGATGTGGAAAGTATTGAAGAGGCGAGCAAGGGGGGGTGCATATCCCGGTAAGCCCGCATTGTGTCTTCCTTGGCATCGAATTCCCCTGTAATTTGGTCCGACAATAAGCTGAGAATCGCTGAACACCCGGATATGGCTGACACCAATGTCTCTGGCTAGGCGGAGACCTGCTATTAGTGCCTCATATTCAGCCTCATTATTGCTTGCATCGAATAAGAACCGGAGAGCACATTTGAAATAACCACCCTCGGGGGCGGTGAGGATGAGACCAGCCCCACTGCCTTCTTTGCGGGATGATCCGTCGACGTTGAGGGTCCAAGAGTGGGGGTCTTCTGCCTCAGTCTGGGGTTGCAGGGGTGGTGGGGCCGTCGTTGGAGTGGGATTAGTGAATTCCAGGATGAAATCGGCAACAACCTGCCCTTTAATCGCCGTACGAGGTCGGTAGGAGATGTCAAATTGGCTGAGCTCGACCGACCATTGCATGAGTCTGCCGGACAGCTCGGGCTGTTGCATTATCTTCTTCAAAGGTTGATCAGTGGGGACCACTATAGAGTGGGCTTGGAAGTAAGGACAGAGTCGTCTTAAGGCGATGACCAGGGCCAAGGACATTTTTTCTAGCAACGGGTAGTTTTGTTCGACACCTCTGAGAGCCCGGCTAATGTAATAAACCGGGCGCTGTACTGAACTGTCCTCCCTGAGAAGGGCTGCACTGACTGCGGTGCTCGAGACGGCTAGATAAAGAAAAAGAGGCTCGGCCATGAGTGCCTGGGAGAGTAAGGGGGGGTTGGCCATGCACTGCTTCAACTGTTGGAAGGCTTCTTCGAATTCGATCGTCCATTCGAAAGTCTGTCGAAGAACTTTGAAAAAGGGGAGACACTTGTCCGTTGCACGGGAAATGAAGCGGTTGAGGGCGACAACTCTGCCAGTAAGCCTTTGAACTTCCTTAACCGTTCTGGGTGACTGCATTTCTATCAAGGCCTTGATCTTTTCGGGGTTAGCTTCGATGCCTCGCTGACTGACCATAAAACCCAAGAACTTCTCAGATCCTACATCGAAAGCGCATTTCTCCGGATTGAGCTTCATTTGATACTTTCGTAGGGTGCCGAAGGTCTCTCGGAGGTCGGCTAGATGATCAGTGGAGAGTTTGCTCTTGACTAGCATGTCATCGACTCCATTGCCACAAACCATAGACCCCTGAAGGAGAGGGGCAGACAAGAGGTGGAGGTGGGACTGAAGAGGTCGAAGAAGAGAAGGATTGCCACTGAGGGGGTTACAGATGCGCTCGGTTGGAAGAAAATGAGGGTTGGTGGAGAGGACACCCCCATGGCAGAGGAGGCAGAGAAGAGGGGGGTGGGGGCTACTCCAGAAGGGGTAGTTATCCCAGAAGCGCAGGGGGACAAAGGTCCAGGGGCCTAAGAGGAAGAAGAGCACATGAGTGCTATGGGCCCCAAGATGCAAGTGGAGAGTGGGTCAGCTGGCCTTGAGAAAGGGGTGGAGCAGCAGCCCAAGGGGAGTCCTGCGCACCAAGGAGAGGGGGTCAAGCTGAAGACTGCCATCTTCCATGCTCCAGCAATGTCTGAGCGACTGGAAGGAGAAGGAGGCCCAGCCAAGACAGTTGTAGATCGCCTTTTGGGGGTAGTGGAAGAGGCAGCCGTGCGCTCAATGGCCAGTTTCACTAAGGCCGAGCTGCTAAGGGGGTTGTACTCTGCTCAGATGAAGGCAATTGCCTTAGCAGGAGCCCTACTGAGAAAGGCTGCGACCGCCAAAGGCGAAGTGGGGCCACTAAAGATAAAGTTAGAGGAGGCGAAGGCCCAACTGGAAAGTTTGAGGAGGGAAACTGCGGGGTGGAGGAGGACCGTACGGAGCATGTGTGCCAGGGGGTTAGAAGAGGCCCAAAAGCCAAAAAGATGGAAGTGTTGGCGATGGTGCAGTGCTATTCAGCCGACCGAGCCAATGCTGAGCTGCTCGCAACCAAGTTAGAGCTGGAGATGGAACGCTGTAAGGCGATATCGCTCGAGTTCCAATTGGGGAGCGAGCAGAAGAAGCTGGAAGAGGCGCAGAAGGCCTGCACCGTCGCCAACGAACGGTGGGATGAGGCCATGACTTGCAACGAGGATCTGCGGGCCCAGTCGATCAAGGAAAAAGAAGAAGCAGATTCGAAGATTGCTAGGTTAGAGAAGGAGTTGGCAGACGAGCGCGCCAAGGCGATAGCGGAGAAGGCAGGGCTAGAGAAGGCCTTGGAGGAAGAAATGAGCAAGCTAGCATCTGAGAGGGCGGCGTAGCCCGACCTGTGCGTCGCAGTGGTAGAACAGTTCAAGGGGTCCGCCGACTTTCAGATGGCTATTGATGCTGCAATCGCCAATAGCTTGGCAAGAGAGGGGTCTGAGGGAGCTGGCCCATCGGGAACGACCGCTGGGAGCAGGAGTGAAGAAGAAGTGATTCAGAGCTTCCAGCGGTCGGACTTCTACAAACATGAGATGGTTGAGTTCTGGGACAGTGGCTGGAAAACGTTCAAGCGAAACGCTGAAGAGTTATTCCCAGACTTGGACTTCAACAATGTTAGAGTAGAGGAAGACGATGTGGCCCAAACCCCCTTAGATGAAGGAGTTGACGAAGAAGATCTTGTTTCAAGTGAGGAGGAATGAAGAAAGTAAAATTTTTGCGCTTTGTTTATAAATAAAACTTTTGTTGTTGCTTTGTTGTTTTTTTTTTTTTGGATAGGAGTGTAACTTCTGTAGTAAACTTATGTATAAGTCTGTGAGTAAATAAAATTATGAGTTGTGTTTGTCACACTGTGGCCTTTGTTTTTGTAAAGCTGAAAAGAATGAGAATGGTTATTCAAATAAGGCTTGGGAGCCAATTTAGCTTGTGAGAAAATGAAGATGCAAAGAATATTATCAAATGTAAAGGTCTTAAAATATGAGAATCTTGAAGTGTTAAGTCTTGAAAATGTGACAGTGAAAAGGTCTCAAAGTGTTGAGAAAATGTGAGAGTGAAAAGGTCTCAAAATGTGACAGTCTTGAAATGTTAAACCGTTGGCAAATGAGAGTTAAAAAATGTAAAGAATGTTAAGAGGTGTGAACGCATTGACCTGGAACTTGACCAAGTATGGAAACTATGCTACAAACATGAAGTAGTAAGAATGCTTGAGTCATAATTAACCCAGTCTGGCTGAGCCCTTTGTACTCAGTCTGGCTGAGGCTTTAAGTAACTCAGTCTGGCTGAGCCTTTCGTGCTCAGTCTGGCTGAGACTTCAAGTAACTCAGTCTAGCTAAGCCCTTCGTGCTCAGTCTGGCTCAAGCTTTAAGTAACTCAGTTTGGCTGAGCCGTTCGTGCTCAGTCTGGCTGAGGCTTCAAGTAACTCAGTCTGGCTGAGCCCTTCGTGCTCAGTCTGGCTGAGGCTTCAAGTAACTCAGTCTGGCTGAGCCCTTCGTGCTCAGTCTGGCTGAGGCTTTAAGTAACTGAGGCTGGCTGAGTGTTGTAATCAGGACGTTATGGGAATGCCACAGAGATTAACTGAGAAATTAGATTGTTTATCATTAAAGTGTAGCTAATTTGATCAGCGATTTACATCATATGAGAAGAGAATAAGAACATTCAAGTGCGTAGATTGTCAAAAAGGAAATACAGCAAAAGATTGATACAAAAATTAAACTTTTATTGAAAATAACGCTTCAAGTGCTCAGCGTTCCATGGATGGGGGAGGTCTCGGCCCTCCATGTCCTGAAGTCGGTAAGTACCAGAAAAAAATAGGAAAATGTTATGACTCAAAAAAAAAAATAAAAACCTAAACTTTTGCCAGCCATGGGAACATGTAGGTGTTTTCCTCGCAGCTGGACGATGGGTATTTGTTGTGCTTTAACTCACAGCAATTATTGTTGTTCGTCTAACGGGATTGATTGTGAATTTCAATTTGGTAGAATAAACCATTGACTTTTTAAAAGGATGAAAGGTGGTTCTTGTGCTGTTGGCATAGCAGTCATTGTTAACCAAGTAATAGGGTTTATAATTTAAATCGTTTACTTTTTAAAATATATTGAGTATAATGTTCTTATAAAAAATTAAATTTATTGAATATTGATAGTGATGATACTGCGAATTCTAGATGGAACGGGTCGAATTGATCTACGCTTCCCAAACCAGCATCCGAGTGACCAAGCTCACCAGAAGACCTACACAAGAGTTCAACGGAGAACGGAGAGTCTCCCAGCAAACCCTCCGATGAGCAAGTTAGAAAGAGAAGTAGAATGTAGAGATAGATTAGAGATAGAAAGCTTAACCTTCTTCTTGTCTTCGACGTCTGCTTATATCCTCTAGTAATCATTTCGTTGTCCCTTCCGACCTGTCGCCATGGCCGAAAGTCTATGCTCTAGCTTGCCTTGTTCATGGTAAGGCCGTTCTGTCTCGACGGGGAGGGCTTTTCGCAATAAATGATGTAAGGGGCTTCATTAATGGCTGATGTGCAGTGCAATAACTTTGCAGAATCTTTGTCTGCTTATGTGGCTTGTCCTTCACCTACCACGTGTCTGAGTGTCATTGGTTCTTAATGCCATTGTTGACTTCCAGCCATATTGTCATCAGTTGAATTATGTATTGGCCCTAAGTAGTAGGCTTGGGTTGTTCATAATGGGCTATAGCCTTTATGGGCCTACCCATGTCAGTAGTCCCCCATTCCCAAGTGCAGCTTTAGTCCAACGAAGGGAATAATGAAGAGAATGATGGTTGCTAGAGACCGGCGAGGCGAAGGGGCCGACCATGAGGAGGGCCGACCGCGAAGGGTGACCGAGTGGAGGGACCGACCATGAGGAGGGCCGACTGCGAAGGTGACCAAGTAGCAGTACGCAGGGCACGTGGGGATTTGAAGTGGAAAATACAGGGTAAGGGAAGGGGGCAGTGGATCGTGGGCGTACACGTAGCGGAATCCCGATAGGGAAGGTTAGGCGTTGAGTAAGAAATGAAACGATAGGTCAATATAGGGTGTAGAAAAGACAGTTTTGGCGGATTTTTGAAAATTTTCAAACTGACCAAATTTAATTGTGACCCTTGGAATATAGGCAAACCTTGGGCTTTTGTTATTATCCGTTTTACGTATCTCCTTGCAAACAACCAAAATATTCCAAGTGTAAACTCCTTTGTGTCGAGTGATACCCCTTTGCAACATTTTGTGTACTATCTCGCACCAGCATCTGAAGCTATTCGCAGACACACAAGAGAGATGGCCCAAGAAGAAGCAATAACCGCGAGGGTTGATTCATTAGGCGACGACGATGCAGTGGATTTGGCGGAACAATATCGCACGGAGCGTAGGGAGAGAGAATGAGCGAGTCAGGCTGTGCGAGCTCGCCCCAGGACAATAATCTCGGCCGAGAGACCTATTAGTCAGGTGAAGCCAGACCATTGGCACACCAAACCGAACAGATCCGTACTGACAGCAGAGGAGTTGAAGGAAATAAGGACGAAGTATCAAATTCCCTCGGAGATAGGGCTAAGATTGCCCACAACCAAGGAGAGGGCATCAGATGTGCGGCCGAGCGAATTTAGCTTGTACGAGGAGGCGTTGTGAGGGGGTTTGAGGCTACCTCTCCCCCAAGTAGTGGTGGATGTGCTAAACAAGCTAGAAGCGGCGCCAGGCCAACTGATGTCGAACGCTTGGAAGATAGTAATGGCGTGCGCGAGTGCCTGGCCACAGGCGACCGGAGGGACGGCAATGACAGTAGAGAAGTTTTTCTCCTGCTACAAGGCCTCCGGTCAGCAGGAGACCTGGGTGATGCTACAAGAGGTGGCGGGGCGAGGTTTGGTGGTGGGTCTTCCATCGTCGGTGAAGGGGTGGAGACCGAGATGGTTCTTTGTGACGGCGAACGGTGGGGCTGGGGTGCGTACAACGTAGAAGGTCCCCACCAAATCAGTCGAGCCTAAGTTGGGCGAGGAGGCCGAAGACCGAGTGAAGAAGGTAAGGGAATGGAGGGAAGAGAAAGGGGTAAGATGGGATGAGCTGGTCCTGCCTTCAACGTTGTTCGCCCTGAAATTGGGACCGCAACCGTTGGGGGAGGACCCAGCAAGGGAGGAGCTAGAGGCGCAGAGGAAGGCGGAGGAGGAGGAGGAGGAGAAGGAGGAGAGGAGAATGTTCGCCCAAGCGGACAAGTACAAAGAGGCAAATTTGGGTCCTGCCTCTAAGGTGGTAATGAGGGAAAGGATTCGACCTCACCCTAAGCCTTTGGGCGATAAGAACCTGAGTGAGTTTGCTCCATTGCCACAAACCATAGACCCCTGAAGGAGAGGGGCAGACAAGAGGTGGAGGTGGGACTGAAGAGGTCGAAGAAGAGAAGGATTGCCACTGAGGGGGTTACAGATGCGCTCGGTTGGAAGAAAATGAGGGTTGGTGGAGAGGACACCCCCATGGCAGAGGAGGCAGAGAAGAGGGGGGTGGGGGCTACTCCAGAAGGGGTAGTTATCCCAGAAGCGCAGGGGGACAAAGGTCCAGGGGCCTAAGAGGAAGAAGAGCACATGAGTGCTATGGGCCCCAAGATGCAAGTGGAGAGTGGGTCAGCTGGCCTTGAGAAAGGGGTGGAGCAGCAGCCCAAGGGGAGTCCTGCGCACCAAGGAGAGGGGGTCAAGCTGAAGACTGCCATCTTCCATGCTCCAGCAATGTCTGAGCGACTGGAAGGAGAAGGAGGCCCAGCCAAGACAGTTGTAGATCGCCTTTTGGGGGTAGTGGAAGAGGCAGCCGTGCGCTCAATGGCCAGTTTCACTAAGGCCGAGCTGCTAAGGGGGTTGTACTCTGCTCAGATGAAGGCAATTGCCTTAGCAGGAGCCCTACTGAGAAAGGCTGCGACCGCCAAAGGCGAAGTGGGGCCACTAAAGATAAAGTTAGAGGAGGCGAAGGCCCAACTGGAAAGTTTGAGGAGGGAAACTGCGGGGTGGAGGAGGACCGTACGGAGCATGTGTGCCAGGGGGTTAGAAGAGGCCCAAAAAGCCAAAAAGATGGAAGTGTTGGCGATGGTGCAGTGCTATTCAGCCGACCGAGCCAATGCTGAGCTGCTCGCAACCAAGTTAGAGCTGGAGATGGAACGCTGTAAGGCGATATCGCTCGAGTTCCAATTGGGGAGCGAGCAGAAGAAGCTGGAAGAGGCGCAGAAGGCCTGCACCGTCGCCAACGAACGGTGGGATGAGGCCATGACTTGCAACGAGGATCTGCGGGCCCAGTCGATCAAGGAAAAAGAAGAAGCAGATTCGAAGATTGCTAGGTTAGAGAAGGAGTTGGCAGACGAGCGCGCCAAGGCGATAGCGGAGAAGGCAGGGCTAGAGAAGGCCTTGGAGGAAGAAATGAGCAAGCTAGCATCTGAGAGGGCGGCGTAGCCCGACCTGTGCGTCGCAGTGGTAGAACAGTTCAAGGGGTCCGCCGACTTTCAGATGGCTATTGATGCTGCAATCGCCAATAGCTTGGCAAGAGAGGGGTCTGAGGGAGCTGGCCCATCGGGAACGACCGCTGGGAGCAGGAGTGAAGAAGAAGTGATTCAGAGCTTCCAGCGGTCGGACTTCTACAAACATGAGATGGTTGAGTTCTGGGACAGTGGCTGGAAAACGTTCAAGCGAAACGCTGAAGAGTTATTCCCAGACTTGGACTTCAACAATGTTAGAGTAGAGGAAGACGATGTGGCCCAAACCCCCTTAGATGAAGGAGTTGACGAAGAAGATCTTGTTTCAAGTGAGGAGGAATGAAGAAAGTAAAATTTTTGCGCTTTGTTTATAAATAAAACTTTTGTTGTTGCTTTGTTTGTTTTTTTTTTTTTTGGATAGGAGTGTAACTTCTGTAGTAAACTTATGTATAAGTCTGTGAGTAAATAAAATTATGAGTTGTGTTTGTCACACTGTGGCCTTTGTTTTTGTAAAGCTGAAAAGAATGAGAATGGTTATTCAAATAAGGCTTGGGAGCCAATTTAGCTTGAGAAAATGAAGATGCAAAGAATATTATCAAATGTAAAGGTCTTAAAATATGAGAATCTTGAAGTGTTAAGTCTTGAAAATGTGACAGTGAAAAGGTCTCAAGTGTTGAGAAAATGTGAGAGTGAAAAGGTCTCAAAATGTGACAGTCTTGAAATGTTAAACCGTTGGCAAATGAGAGTTAAAAATGTAAAGAATGTTAAGAGGTGTGAACGCATTGACCTGGAACTTGACCAAGTATGGAAACTATGCTACAACAATGAAGTAGTAAGAATGCTTGAGTCATAATTAAACCAGTCTGGCTGAGCCCTTTGTACTCAGTCTGGCTGAGGCTTTAAGTAACTCAGTCTGGCTGAGCCTTCTCTTAGTCTGGCTGAGACTTCAAGTAACTCAGTCTAGCTAAGCCCTTCGTGAGTCTGGCTCAGTCGCTCAAGCTTTAAGTAACTCAGTTTGGCTGAGCCGTTCGTGCTCAGTCTGGCTGAGGCTTCAAGTAACTCAGTCTGGCTGAGCCTTCGTGCTCAGTCTGGCTGAGGCTTCAAGTAACTCAGTCTGGCTGAGCCCTTCGTGGTGCTCAGTCTGGCTGAGGCTTTAAGTAACTGAGGCTGCTGAGTGTTGTAATCAGGACGTATATGGAATGCCACAGAGATTAACTGAGAAATTGAGTGTTTATCATTAAAGTGTAGCTAATTTGATCAGCGATTTACATCATATGAGAAGAGAATAAGAACATTCATCAGTGCGTAGATGTCAGTAATACAAAAAGGAAATACAGCAAAAGATTGATACAAAAATTAAACTTTTATTAAATGTAAAATAACGCTTCAAGTGCTCAGCGTTCCATGGATGGGGGAGGTCTCGGCCCTCCATGTCCTGAAGTCGGTAAGTACCCAGACAAGGTCTGGCTTTAACAACGTAAGGTCCCTCCCACTTGGCTGCCAGCTTGCCCTCGGCCGGATTTTTGATGGCAAGGGTTGCTTCACGCAGAACAAGGTCCCCCACAACGAACTCCCTCAGTCGGACTTTGCGGTTGTAGTGCGTTCTCATTCTTTGTTGGTATAAGCCCCGCCTGACAGCAGTGGTCTCTCGGAGCTCTTCAATTAGGCCTAGGTCTGTCCAACGTAGCTCTTCGGTTAGTTCTGGATTCAGGTGTAAAACCCTCGGTGTAGAGCAGACCGATTTCCACTGGGATGACCGTCCCGTAGTGCCGTTGTTGTTAAGCGAAAAAGGGTCTCCCAACTGGGGTTCGGTTGCGCGGTAGTGTGGTTGGCCCAGAGTACATTTGGTAATTCCTCAGTCCAGAGTCCCTTAACAGCGTCCAGCTTAGTTTTGATGATCTTCAGAAGAGAACGGTTGGTAACTCTACTTGGCCGTTGGCTTGGGGATGACCTAGGAAAGAGAAATATGGCTGGATTTGAAGTTCTGCACAGAATTTCCTGAACTTGGCATTGTCAAACTGTTTGCCGTTGTTGGAGACAATGGCTTGAGGAATGCCAAATCGGCACACGATTGACTGCCAGATGAATCTGGTTGTGTTCCGCTCGGTGATTGTGGCAAGGGGTTCCGCCTCTACCCATTTAGTGAAGTAATCAATGGCGACGATTGCGAATTTGGTTTGGCCTTGTCCAGTGGGCAATGGGCCAACTAGGTCGATCCCCCATTTGGCGAATGGTTAAGGACTACAAAGTGTGATCAATTTTGTAGGAAGAGCATGGGGGATATTGGCAAAACGTTGACATTTATCACATTTAAGCACGAAGTCAGCCGCATCTTGGTTGAGAGTAGGCCAGAAATAACCAGTGCGAAGTATTTTTGTGGGCTAGTGACCTGGCCCCTAAATGATTACCACATATACCTCATGAACTTCCCTCATCACGTAGGTCGCTTGAGCTGGCTTGAGGCATCGCAAATATGGGCGTGAAAAGCCACATTTGTACAAGAGGCCGCTGACAAGAACGTAATTGGACGACCGGGCTCTGACTTTGGCGGCCTGCTGTTTGTCATCTGGCAGTTCCCCTGTTGTCAAAAATAGAAGATGTCGGCCGCCCATGGGATAGGTTCATTTTGGAGGAAGTGGACTTCCTGCTGGTGTAAAGAAATGGCAGGGTGGGCCAGGTACTCGAGGCGGACACCGTGGCTGAGGTCTGACTGGTTTGCAGAAGTTAATTGAGCCATCTCATCTACCTTCGAGTTTTCCGCCCGAGGGATGTGCTTGATGTGGAAAGTATTGAAGAGGCGAGCAAGGGGGGGTGCAATATCCCGGTAAGCCCGCATTGTGTCTTCCTTGGCATCGAATTCCCCTGTAATTTGTCCGACAATAAGCTGAGAATCGCTGAACACCCGGATATGGCTGACACCAATGTCTCTGGCTAGGCGGAGACCTGCTATTAGTGCCTCATATTCAGCCTCATTATTGCTTGCATCGAATAAGAACCGGAGAGCACATTTGAAATAACCACCCCGGGGGGCGTGAGGATGAGACCAGCCCCACTGCCTTCTTTGCGGGATGATCCGTCGACGTTGAGGGTCCAAGAGTGGGGGTCTTCTGTCTCAGTCTGGGGTTGGGGGGGCGGTGGAACAGTGGGCGGAGTGGGATTAGTGAATTCCAGGATGAAATCGGCAACAGCCTGCCCCTTAATCTCCATTCGAGGTCGGTAGGAGATGTCAAATTGGCTGAGCTCGACCGACCATTGCATGAGTCTGCCGGACAGCTCGGGCTGTTGCATTACCTTCTTTAAAGGTTGATCAGTGAGGACCACTATGGAGTAGGCTTGGAAGTAAGGACGAAGTCGTCTTGAGGCGGTGACCAGGGCCAAGGACATTTTTTTTAGCAATGGGTAGTTCTGTTCGACGCCTCTTAGAGCCCAGCTAATGTAGTAAACTGGGCGTTGTACTGAACCGTCCTCCCTGATGAGGGCTGCACTGACTGCGGTGCTCAAGACGGCTAGATAAAGAAAAAGAGGCTCGCCTGTGAGTGCTTGGGAGAGTAAGGGTGGGTTGGCCATGCACTGCTTCAACTGTTGGAAGGCTTCTTCGGACTCGGTCGTCCACTCGAAAGTCTGCCGAAGAACTTTGAAGAAGGGGAGGCACTTGTCCGTTGCACGGGAAATGAAGCGGTTGAGGGCGGCGACTCTGCCAGTAAGCTTTTGAACTTCCTTAACCATTCGGGGTGACCGCATTTCTATCAAAGCCTTGATCTTTTCGGGGTTAGCTTCGATGCCTCGTTGACTGACCATAAAACCCAAGAATTTCCCAAATCCTACGCCGAAGGCGCATTTCCCCCGATTGAGCTTCATTTGATACTTCTGTAGTGTGCCGAATGTCTCTCGTAGGTCGGCCAGATGATCAGTGGAGAGTTTGTTTTTGACTAGCATGTCATCGACATATACTTCCATGTTCCGGCCTATCTGATGATGAAAGACGGCATTGACCAACCGTTGGTAAGTGGCTCCGGCATTTTTCAACCCAAATGACATGACACGGTAATAGTAGGTTCCCCGGTCGGTGATGAAGGAGGTGTGTTCCCGGTCAGACGGGTGCATCCGAATTTGGTTATACCCAGAGAAGACATCCATGAAGCTAAGCATTTGATGGCCGGTCGTGGCGTCAACAAGCAGATCTATGCGAGGAATGGGATAACTGTCCTTGGGGCAAGCTTGGTTGAAGTCGGAGTAATCGACGCAGAGTCGCCATTTACCGTAATTCTTACGGACTAAGACTACGTTTGACAACCATATGGGGTAATCCACGTTTTTGATAAATTGTGTCTCAAAGAGCTTATCTACTTCAGCAGCGATAAGAGTATTGCGCTCCGGATGAAAGATGCACTGCTTCTGGCAGAAGGGTCGGAAATGGGGTTCGATGCTGAGACGATGGGTGATGAAAGAGGGGTCAATACCTGGCATATCGGAGTGGGTCCAGGCAAATACATCGTTGTGCTCAATCAGGAGGGCGGTGAGGTCGGCCTTGGCTTGGGAGGATAGTTGGCTGTCGATTTTGGCAGTTTTTGCCGGGTTGGTGGAATCGATTAGGACCTCGACAAGCTCTTCCACCGGTTCCCCTCTGACCAGCTCATCCTCGTCTCTGACGTCGAGTCCTTCAATGATCATAGCCTCCTGAGCTTGACCTCTTTAAGTGAGGCGACATAACATTCTCTGGCTATGGTCTGCTCTCCCCTTACTGTGCCGACCCCGAGATCGGTGGGGAACTTGATGGCAAGATGAAAAGTAGATGTGATAGCTTGGAAGGCAATTTAGGGCGGTGCGGCCAAGGATGATGTTGTAAGTAGAGGGGGCAGTGTGGTGAGTAATTTGTGGTCTGCCGCGGGTATTCGCCGATTGTGATGGGAAGATCGATGGAGCCGATGGAGGTCACCCGGTCTCCAGTGAAACCGACCAACGGGGTTTGGAGAGGAGACAGACTTTTCTCCCTGATCTTAAGCTGACGATAGGCATTTAGGAAGATGATGTCGGAAGAACTGCCATTGTCGACGAGAACCCGTCTGACTTTGTAGTTGGAGAGGAGGGCAGAGATGACGAGAGGGTCATCATGAGGGTAACGGATGCCTATGCAGCCAGCCTCCGTGAAGGTGATGGGCTCCATCCACTGTTTGGGCTGTTTGGAAGGGCGGTCTAGTGTGACAACTTCTTTGTCTGACCCATGTCTTATTTTTCTGAGTTTTGCTCGCTGGGCCGAGCGGGATGGTCCTCCACAAGCAAGCCTGCCAGCAATAACTCTGATTTCTCCAACAAGTGGGGTGGGGTGGGGTTACCTTGTGCCCGGGGTTGCTGTGGAGGGCGATCATGACCTTGGTTGGGTTGTGCTGGTTGCCGTAGAGGGGTGCGCCGGCGGTTGTTTCTGATGGGTTCAGTCCTTTGCCTCTGCTGGGGGCGAGCTTCCGTGAACCGACTGAGACGTCCCTGACAAATCAGGCCCTCGACCTGGTCTTTGAGGTTAACACATTCTTCGGTGTCATGGCCGTGGTCCTGGTGGAAGCGGTAGTATTTGGACTGGTCTCGCCGGTTAGAAGGAGACCACGATGGTTGGGGCCATTTGAGGGGATAATCTCGCTGGATCTGGTTCAAGACTTGTTCCTTGGGGAGTTGAGGGGTGTGTATCTTTCGAACCGGCCGGGCGGTCGGGTTGGCACCAACCGGTCGGCTCGGGGTGGTCGGTCAGTATACTGAGGTGTTTGGTGAGTGTACTGGGTGTTTCTGGTTTCTGAGTCCTTTCTTTTCTCTTTGGGAGTCGGGTTTTTAGCTATAGGATCTTGTCGGGTTGCTAGGGAATCTTCGGCGTTCATGTATTTTTGGGCTTTGGAGAGTAGGGTTGCCATAGAGGTCGGGGGGTTTTTAAAGAGGAAGAAAAGGAAGTCAGATGACCGTAGACCGGCCATGAAAGCCGTAAGGATGACCTTGTCATCGTTTTCCGCTACCTACAAGGCTTCAGTGTTGAAGCGAGTAACAAAACTGCGCAGCGACTCTCCCTCGGTCTGACGGATATTGAGGAGTTGGGTTGCCGGACGTCGCTGGCGCTGGGCTCCAATGAAATGGCTGAGGAAGAAGTCACTGAGGTGCTGGAAAGTGGAGACAGAGTCTGCTGGCAGTTGACTAAACCAAAGTCAAGCCGACCTCTTGAGTGTTACGGGGAAAGCCCGACACATGATTTCATCAGGGAATGCATGGAGGATCATGAGGGTCCGGTAGGTCTCCAAGTGATCGACTGGGTCTGTTATACCGTCAAAAGAGTTGATGGTGGGCATTTTGAACTTAGGCGATAGAGGTTTGTCCTGGATGGAGGCAATGAATGGTGAGTTGGTTGTGGTGGATGGTTTATTCGGTATGTTCTGCATGACTTCTTGGAGCTGGAGCTTCATTGCTCGGAGTTCTGCATCCCAGAAAGGGACGTTGTCACCACCGGAAGGGAACGGGGGCTGGACGCTACTAGCCTCTCTCTCGGGGGGTGTCGGGACCGATGGATGCGGGGCCCGAGGGGGGGTAGGTTCATATCTGGGGGAGGTGATCGCAAGCCCTCCAAGTTGGGCGGATGGGGCTGCTGGATAGTATGGCTCGGGGCTCGTTCTTGGTTGGGTGGGATATCTGGAGGTGGTGGAGGAGGCATAGGAGGGTTTCTTTGGAGTAGAGCATTAATCAGGGCTTGGTTTTGCTCGGCCAGGCGGTTAATGCTATTGGTGAGCTCGGTGAAATACTGTGGTGGGTTGTTTGGATTGGGAGAGTCGGCTTGGTGGTCGGCAACATTGTGGTGAGAGGCCATGGTTCTAGTCGTGACCATACACCTTGGTGGGTGACAAGAAAGGGTTATTAGGACAGGGTCTCCGGCGAAAATGAGCACAACTGGCACGTGGAGCAAAGCTTTCCCACAGACGGCGCCAACTGATGATACTGCGGGTTCCAGATGGAACGGGTCGGACTGATCCACGCTTCCCAAACCAGTGTCCGAGTGACCAAGCCCACCAGAAGAGCTGCACAAGAGTTCAACGGGAAACGGGGAGTCCCCCAGCGAACCCTCCGACGAGCAAGTTAGAAAGAGAAGTGGAATGTAGAGATAGATTAGAGATAGAAAGCTTAACCTTCTTCTTGTCTTCGACGTCTGCTTATATCCTCTAGTAATCATTTCGTTGTCCCTTCCGACTTGTCGCCATGGCCGAAAGTCTATGCTCTAGCTTGCCTTGTTCATGGTGAGGCCGTTCTGTCTCGACGGGGAGGGCTTATCGCAATAAATGTTGTAAGGGGCTTCATTAATGGCTGATGTGCAGTGCAATAACTTTGCAGGATCTTTGTCTGCTTATGTGGCTTGTCCTTCACCTGCCACGTGTCTGAGTGTCATTGGTTCTTAATGCCATGTTGACTTCCAGCCATGTTGGGCCTTATCAGTTGAATTATGTATTGGGCCCTAAGTGGTGGGCTTGGGTTGTTCATAGTGGGCTATAGCGTTTATGGGCCTATCCATGTCAGATAGTATTATGTTCAAATCAATTTTGTATTCAGTTTTATATTTAAAATTTCACTTATCGTTTCTTTTTATTAATACAAAATTGATTTGATCATAGCATTACTGATATTTAATCAACTTGATTTTTTTGCAAAGATGTTGTTCTAATGTACTTTAAAAAATAAACAATTTTAATCATGAAGGTGGGACCCAGAGTGAGCTCCATCGTTCATCCTTTTAAAACTACATTTATACTTGCAAAAAGGCAAGTTAATCGGACATTGGTAACAAATTTATCAAATTACATTGTATCTAAAACATAAACAATAAGTGTGATTTTAAGTATGATTTTAAGTATAAAATTACATACAAATGTTATTCGATGAAAGGGTCACCAATATCCGATAAACTTATTTATTTATTTTTGGATATATTCTACTTTTATGTAACCTAAAAAATAAAAGATTTGAATCGCCAAAATATAACCCAAAATGGGCGCACAATAGTGATTGCTTTCTACACTACCCTTGCAAACCCCGTTAGGCCCTTCTCCCATATCCCTCGCCTTCTTCCACCCTCCTTTGCCACCCGTCATCCATCCTCCTAACCAACCCCCATTCCATTTCCCTTTTTACTCGGTCACCTCCTATACTACCTAGTCACTTTCCTCATTCCTACATCTTCCAACCCTTTTCTACTATTTATCATGTAATACAAACTCAAAGTTTAAGACATAGCCAATGGAGATCTTCTGAAGTTTTTTTTATGCATAAGGAGGTTCGATTGCACATATTGAGCTTTATCGCAATTTTTCAATTAACACTTGTGGTTTAGCAACTATAAAATTCAATTGTTACATTGAAGGTGATGGTGAAGTTGAAGGCGTTTCTCAATCTATAATATTTAATCTATAGATGAAAGCAATGGTAATGAGGATAGTAAAATGGTTTCTAGTAGTGGTCAAGTCTTTGTAACTATGGTAATCACTGGAGGTAGGTTTAGTAGTGTTGATCAAAGGCAAATACAGATTTGTAAAGGTCATCACAAACCAAAAGTAGTTGTTTGGGAAGGGATAGAAAGGGCGTCGATGGAAAGGAAGAGGAAGATGGAGGGGTAGTTGTGGCAGTGAGAAGGGAAGAGAAAGACAAAAGTAATTTTATTTCTACGGGAAATTCTATTTCCACCTACTTAAATAATTCAGAGCACATCTTTTCTCAATACACATCCCTATTAATTTATATATTGATTAATTTTCTCAATGTACATACTAAAAATTACAATTACAACCTTTACTCAATATTGTTATACACACACCAAATACCCTTCCTTCCCTTTTCTACACACTATTTGAAAACTAGAAGACCAAATTCTGAACTTTCACCATGCCTGGTAGGGTTTAACGCTTGGGAAGGCTCTCAATTCTTTGAATTTATCATTTGATATGGTAGCTTATATATGATTCTATATATCTTTCTTGATTCTTTGCTTGCAGGAGTGTAAATTGAAAGGACTAGTTTGGTCAATTGATGAGAAATCTTTGAAATCTGATCAGATTGTTGCTTTTCTAGTAAAACCCAACACATTGATTTTTTAATTTCATTTTGAGAGGAGGGTTTGTTTGACTTTGTTTGCTTGCAAAAATGGATGGTTTATAGTGAAGATACTAGCAACTAGATTTCAATCATTACCCAGTTGGTAGGTTTGTGTGTGTTGATGATTGGGTTGGTTGACTTCTGAATGATTACTGGCATGAAAACCCTAAAAAATTGATCTGGGTTTTCTCTTGAAGTCTTAGTTGAGGATTTAAAAACCTTATTCAGTTTACGGGTCCATTCAAGAGTGTTGTGTATACGTATCTGTCAAGAAAGAATCGAACAAATGGGAATAACGGAGCAAAGGAGGGAAAAACTATGAAATAAAAGAATCAACAGTGATTATTTCACATATAATACCCAAAGTTGGAGAAAAAAAAAACAGAGTATAAAATAAGAAATTGTGTACAGAGATCTCTAGCTTGGATGTTTAAGTGTGTGGATGGATGTCTATTTTGGTCATTTTATTTAAAGGTAAATTTGTAATAAAAATAAAGTTCATTAAGTGTGTAGACAGAGACAATGTGGTGTATGGAAATAGAATTTCCCTATTTCTACACACTAATACCCTTCAGTTCACAAACGTAATGAATTGTTTTCTTAATACAAATTTGTCCTAGAATAAAAATATCATAATACCCTTATCTTCTTCCACCAAAATCGCAATTCTAAAACACTACACCCATTCCCTATCTCTAGTGCCAACTTTATCTTCCGCCATTCCCTCTGTTGCCCCTTTCATCTCTTCGCCTGCGACCACCTTCCGCCATGAACCATACACTCCCACGAAGTTCCCGTCATTAACTACCCACTTTTATGGTTGACCATGGAGGTCTCTCATTCACCATTCCTTCTATTGCATCTTTCTCTTTCCGCTTACGACCACCTTCCACCATAAACTATACACTCCCACAAACTTCCCTTCGCTAACCACCCACTTTTAAGGTTGACTGTAGAGGTCTAAGATGGAAGGGGATGAGCTAGGACTGGCGGTGGTTATATTGCCTACTGCCTGCTGGCCCAAGTAACCTGTGAGTCTACTAACATGACCCAAAAGCTTAAATTCAAGTTATTTAATAGCAAGTTAGTGGTACTTTATATGCCTAAAATTACCCATGCAAACTTCGATATGGGACGAGGTCGTTACAGTGGTGATGGCAATGAAGGGTTGGGAGTGGCAACAACGGTGGTGATAGAGGGATGTGTGGATGAAAGAAAAATTAGGGTTTTGAAATTAAATATGAGGGTATTATTGGAATAAAGATGTATATTAAAAGTTTTATTAGAGGACTATTATTACCACCTACCTAATTTCTTTGGATACCACAATTCCCACTTTTTTTATTTTATTTTATTATAATTATACCCTGAAATAAAATTACATTAAAGAACAATCATTAATGGAACACCCACTCATCAAATAAAGACAACTCTACAATATTGTACACCCACATTCCATGCCTAAACGTATTCCTTACCCACCTAAACTCAACGTATTCATCTTTATCAATGTTCTTCTTTATTACTATCTTTAAACCCAACGTTCCTCTTTATTACCATCCTAAACCCAACGTATTCCTCTTCATCATTATCCTAAACCCTAATCATATTTCTTTTCATCACAATCCTAAACCCTGAACCAAAAATCAATGGCTGAATTGGACTGGATGTCTGTTATTTTGTTTATTATATTGTATTAGAATGAAAAAGAGTGAATTAAGGGTTAAGTTACATAGTGCTGAACAAATGTTGTTTGGCAACATAGTACTGAAAAAATTGTTTATATTCGGCAACACAGTACTGAACAAATTCTTGGGCGAACGACCGGCTAGATGTCCGGATGATGGACTGGTGGTGTGATTTTGACTCAATTTTACAACAATGATGTAATGGTTTTGTTAAAATAAACACTGTCGTTCACTGATTTCCAATAAATCAAAGAGAGGGACCGTCTTCATCGTCGTTCTTTAATAGGAGAGGGATCGTCGTCGTCGTTTTTCAACAGGAGAAGGAATGAAAGGGACCATCTTCAACCATAATGAAGAAGGTGTGTAAAATTAAGTGGGTATACACTTGAGTGTGATGCTATTATGAATAGAGATAAATTTGGTATGAAGTAGGGTGTTAAAGAAATCTTATTGAAATTTAAGATTTAAAATAACAATTCAAAGAAATGAGAGGTCCAAAGAATTAAGGTGAACTATAGATATTTTATGGATAAATTGACAATATTATCCTTAAGAAGCTAGGTAAATTGATTAAAGTTGTCCTTTGGCTGGTAGTTCTAGTTAGCGGAAATAAACAAAAATTTGAATTGACACCATTTTAAAAGGGTTGGAATCTTCTATCTGTCCCAATCCTCTGACTTATTAACCATAAGCTATGATGTGTCCAAAAAAATGGTCCGTTTAGTTTAGTTTTGAAATTATAATTGTGTGTGATGTTTTAAATTTTAAGTTTTTAAATTATGATTTTTAAAAAAAAAATATTTTATTATGAGTTTTGAAAATAATTTTAGAATAATTTGTAATTTTTTTAATTAATTAATATAAAAAATGTGAGAGAATATGAGAGGAGAGATGAAAGAGAAAAAATAATTAATTAATAATAATAATAATAATTAAATAGAAGAAATAAATTTTAAAAATAATTTTAAATTATATTTTAAAGACATATTTAATTAACCTATTTCATTCAAATTATAATTTAAAAATAAAGTTAAATTTTAAAAAGTAAACCACACGATACCCAATATTCACTCCGTCAATCCATCTTTATGTGAAAGAGAAAAAAAACCCACTGGTTCCTTTTTGGTTCATCGTTTTCTCCGCCTCCATTTTTTTTTTTTTCTTTTTTTGGGTAAATTATGAATGTATATAATGAATTTTACTTAAAATACGAATTACTCTTTATAGTTTGAAAAATTAAAAATACCTCTCTATCAGAATTCTTTATTTAACAGAATTATTTGAAAAAGTAAAATTTCTAACTGTTTATCTATAAAATAATAAAATTATTTAAATTATTAATTAAAATAAAATTTTAACATTATTAAATACTATTAATTAACTTAATAATTTATTAATAAAATGACATATTTATTAAGAAATTAGAAATCATAAGAGAAATAATATAATTTTTAAAACTATAAAAATAATTTATAATTTAAGTAAACCTAAAGAGTGTGTTTGTAATTTACCTTTTTTGTTTTTGTCTGGGCAACCTGCTCACCACTCTTCCTCTCTTTGTTCTTCTCCTTCTCCTTCTCCTCTTCTTCTCTCACTTCTCTTTCTGATTTAAACACAAATCAGACCAAAACATAAACCCAATTTCAAACCTAGGTCATGACCCAAATCTTCTGACTAAAAAACATGACTGCAGATTTAGACCCAGAAAAAACTCAAACCCAGATTCAAAACAAAGTAAAAGATCTAAATTGATGGATTGGAATTTTTATTTATTTTTATTGTTTTGGATAAGTTGATTAATCATCTGACTGATGAACATTTTGTGTTAATTGATGAATCTGAGAGCCTCCAAGACAACATTTCTTGCATTTGCTTTTTGGAAAGTACAAAGTAGTTTTAAGATGTGTAATGTTTGTGATCTGCATCTGCAATCCATTAGAAGAAATTCAATAGAAAAAGAAGAGTATTATTATTCTGAAGCACTTTTGAATTTTGGGAATTTGTTTTTTGGTTTGTCAAATATTATATATGTGAACACATGAATTGGTGTTTGGTATTTCTCTTTCTGTCATGTGATAAAATTTTCTTATCTTAAAATAAAAAAATATTATACAAAGGCATGAGTAAAATTTGAACTCGAAATCTTGAGTTTTATTAAAAATATTTTTATCATTTAGACAACATGTATATTATGATATTAATTTCTTTATTATTTATTTTTATATTTATTTATCTAAATTACACACACATGACACACCACTAGTATATATATATATATATAACGTGGCAGCCTAAGGTTTATGGGACAGAGATTTGGGATAATCCTAGCCCATTTTAAAACACTAGGGTTAGGGTTTAATTTGAAAAAAAAAAAATTAAAAATTAAGATTTTAATTTTTATAAGTTTCAATTTTATTTTTTTTATTTTGTTATAATTTATCCAATACTTTTATGTTTGGAAAGAGAGAGAGGAGGAAGGAGAGAAAAAAATTATTTAAAAGAAGGTTTCATCTTCCTAAATGTGGGAATGGTAAAATACACTCTAAAAATGTGAGAATATGTCCCTAAATAGATTTGTATCAGAAAGTAATTTATTCATTGATTGGTATCAGACATAAAAATTGATATTATATATATTTTAAAATCAGACATAAAAATTGATATTATGTATATTTTTTTAAAACAAAATAATTTTTGTAATCTTACTTATCACTAAAATTGATCCTACTAACTGCACATTTGAATTTGACCCTATTTATGTAATAATTTACTTGCCACACAATCTGATGATACTAAATAATTTTTCAATAATGTTACAAATCCTTCAAAAAAATATAATCTCCACAATCCTCATTCACCTGTAATTGGTTTAGGAAGGAAAGGAAAGGAAAATAAAAAATAAAAACACATGATTGGTCCATATCATTTTAGGTGTTATGAGAATCTCCAACTTTAGGGGTCCTAGACATTTTTAATAATTTTTTTTACAACAATACTAGAGATACTTATATATTTACTAACAATCTTACTAACATACTCACAAATTTTAATAAAATTAATTATTATTTAATATGAAATCTACATCAACTTCTAAGTGTATTAATAAGATTGTTAATAAGATTATTACTACCCCTCACATTTTTCTTTTTTTTTAAGCACAATACCTAAACTCATCAACTTTGTACCATAGTTAGACCGACAGCTAGGGCGCAATTGGGCGGATTAAGAGCTTGGTCAAACCCAACTCAAGTCATAATCAGAGCGGTTTAGGCCCATCGAAGTCTAAATTATAACTTAAGTCTCGTTTGGGAACAGATTTTTTTAATAATTTTTTGATTTTTTAACTAAAATGTGATGAAAAAAAATATATATATTTAAGATGACTTTTTAACTTTTTACAAAAAGATGTACAAAAAATAAAGAAAAAATGAAATCTTTGACTTTTTTATATGAATTGTTGACTTTTTAGGTTTTTTAGTGACTTTTTGACTTTTTAACTAAAAAAGTCACTTACCAAACGAGGCCTTAAAATTGTCTGCTTAAACTCGATTTGAGTTAAATTTAAATTATCTAAATTGCTTGAATTGTACATAAATTTTTATTTTATTTAGTGCAATTAAGTTAATTAATTTGTTAAAATTAGATTACTTACAATTTTTTTTTTATAAAATCATTAATAATATCAAAATAAATAATTTAATAATATAAAAGAGATACCGTTATAATGATCTTTACAATTTATAAGTGAAAAATAATAAATAAGTGAAATTTTAAAATGTTACTTGTGTATATAATATATATTCAATATAATTTAATGATCTAAATTATTGTAATGTCATTTAATGGCTAATAATTTATATATATATATATATTTAATATATTTATATATATAATTCAAGTTCGGATTGATTGATATCTTTATCCAAACCCGTTCAAATTTAATTCAAATTTTTGTATTTTTACTCAAATTCATACCAAATTTAAAAATATTTTACTCAAATCCTAAAAATTTCAGACTTAATTCAGATTGCTCGAGTTGAGCCCACCCAAATTATACGCCTACTAACAGCCTCCATCAATCAGTAATCTTTCTGTTTTTTACTTTTGTTTCTCAAACAAATCCAAAGTCTCTCTCACACACATTCTTTTGTTTCTCTAACAAAACCAGAGTCTCTCTCTCTCTCTCTCTCTCTCTCTCACACAATCACACGTATGGGAGCTGCCATTTCCTCTCCATTCTGTTCCCTCAACTCCCTCTTCAACATCAGACTGCTCTGTAAATGATCCAATCTTGCCAAACCAAGCCTAAAACAATTTAACAAATATATAATTTCATTACGTGCACATAATTCATGCATAAAATAGAGACAAAGGTGTGACCTTTTTTGTGCAAGAATTATGTACACATAATTTTTTTTATAAATAAAATTTAAAAAGAAAAAAAGAAAAAAAATTACCAACTCAAAAAATTTCAAGGAATACACAATATGTTACACTGCACTTGTTTGGTGATAGTCCTACAGATTCTATTTTATGGGTATGCAGTATGCCAATCCAAAAATGGCAGTGCTCATTCACTTTGCACTTTCTTTGTTTTTATTGGAGATGAAGAAGGACCAGCAACCAGGTGACCAACCACTGTTCCTGAAAAACCAAATCAAAAACCACAGCTTGCAATTAGTCAACGATTCACATCTGGTACTAAGTTGAATAACTGATGTAATTATGTCACTGCTATTGAATTTTAATTGCATAATTTATAACCATAGTATTGAAGCTCAATAAAGTAAATGAACTAGTCGGGTTCATTTGTAACCCGTATTTAATTTAATGTAATCTGCTTAAACCCGTTTAGTAAATGAGAGGATTTGGATTAAGTTATTTTAAATGCATACCTCTGCACTGAACTAACTAAAGCCATCATATTTTGAATTTGAATAGCTATTCTGCTACACCTTTCTTAAATGATGAAATTTTAATGCATTATCTGACTCAATATTCACTCTCTTATCAATTTGGGATCATTCAGTTCGATTTGAATTGCTATTCTGCTGCTCTCTCTTTTTGTCCTAGTAGATTCAATGTTGTTTAACAATTAGCTAGGGTTGTAGATACAATGTCTAACACAAATTTGATTAATGCTCATGAAATGTGTGTAAAAATGTCATAAAGAACTTTTGAAGACTGGTTTTATGGGTGTCTCATGGACTTTGTTCTCGTCTTTTCTCTCTCCCCTAACTTAACAAAATTACCAATAATGAAGCATGTGGAGTCGGAAATGCTATTATACAATGATTCATAATTTCTATCAATTTGAGGCATAACAAACCAAATTGGATCCTAAAAAACACACCATAAAATCCTCATAACTAAGGTCACTTGGATTCACAACAAAACACTACAAAACCTCATAGCAAAGATTACTTCAACTCATGACACAAATCTCATAATCAAAATCAATTTGGATCATAAGTAAAAGCACAACCAAAGTCTCGTAATCAAGTTTAACGTAAATTTGACCACTACAAAACTTCGTAACTAAGCTCCAACGTGATTCATGACTAAGATCATAATTTGCACGACTAGAACGTATGATACACACTTTTTAATGGGATGTGTAAATAGAATTTTCTTAGATCTTTATGTATAATTTTACTTATCTTCCTTCCCATCTGCCCTGTTTTTCCAAGAGAGACTTTGACTAATATTATGATATTTTCACATTAACCAGGTTATTGGAAAGTTGAGGTTCAATGTACCTAATATGTCATAGATGGAAAAATAAACAAACTGTTTTTCCGGGCTTTTTGTATCATTAATTATTCATTGTTCTGTTCCATTTTTATTGAAAGAAATGAATTATGAAATAAGGAAATTTTGTACAGATAACAGAACAATCCCCATCTCATGATCTGTAGTCACATAAAAAGTCTTTAATTCCTAACTTAATAATTTTCATAATATATATAATATCAATAACAATAATATAAAGAAGAAGAAGAAGACCAAGACTTAGTAAATAAGAGACCCTAAAACTCAAAAGTGTTATTCTGATTTAATCAATTCTGGAACTGTCTCCAATTTTGATCTAATCCAAACATCAATATTAGTTTAACTTACTGAACCAATTAGATCTAAATAAGTTGGGAAAAAAAAAGAAAAAACTTAATTGTTCATGTGATGAATCAATTTTCTTGAAAATTAGCATACCTGCTCCTGCTGCTGTTGCTGTTGCTGCGGCTGCTGTTTCTGCTTCCGCTGCTGCCACTGCTGCCACTATTGCTTCTTACCGCACCGGCCACTGTCTCGCTCGAACCAAAAGATCTTTTCTTGCACCATTCCTTATCAGGTTTTGGTGAAACCTTTGATCCCAAACCGTTTGTTGTCAAGTTCTTCTTCTTCTTCTTCAATCCAAAAGAAAATGGAAAAACCATTTTCAAAAGAAACCCACCATTGTCAAAACTTGTGCTTCTCATCGTCACCTTTCCTTTACTCTCATTCTTGTTACTTTCCTGCCTCTTAACCACCTTCACCCTTTGACTCAAATCTTCTCTGCCAAAGCTTTTCTCACCAACCAAACACTCTTCTTCACTTTCCATGACTCTAGTAGGGTGATCCACAATATCTTTCAAGGAGAGCTCATAACATGACTCAGGCATGGTTTTAACCATCTCCATGAGCTCCCACTGGCCTCTTGCTATTGCCTGAGCTCTTGAATTGGGAGATAGAGACCGGTAATTGTTCTGGGGATGTCGGGTGTGTGTCGGGCTTCTGGGTGGGCTTGATTTCCATAGAGGCGGCGAAAAAACACCGGACTCATCTTCTCCCATGTTCTCTGGTCTGAATTGGACTTCCATGCCATTTCGATTCCTATAATTCTCGTACTTTTGTGCTGTTTTTCGAGCCCTCGCGTCGTAATTCATCTTCCCCAAATGGTCATATATATGTGGAGTGGGATTGAAGGGATGAACATGGTTGTTGGGAAGTTCAGTTCTTGGATCAAACATGGTGGTTTTTTAGGGGAGACAGAGGGGGGGAGAAGGGGAGGAAATTGGTGAATGTGGTAGTTTGTGGAAAGAGGGAGTAATTATTAGGTAGTTCTGTGGCGCTTCTAACCAATGAGAAATTGTACAGAGACTAACTTGTCATTATTAGACAGTTGACTGATAAAAAATTACCCAATAAATATATTTTATAAATAATTAGTGGTTTTTAAATTCAAAAGTTCATTTTTTAAATATCTAACAATTTATTAGAATATTTAAATTTTAGGGTTAGTTTGGCAAGGGCTCATTGGGCTTTTTTGGCTCAATGAGCCACAAAAGACAGAATAGGCTCATGAGTCACAACAGACAAAACATCCCATCCAACCCCATAATCATTACACTCTTCTCTCACAAAAAAGTCAAAAAAGTCAAAAAGCCAAAAGCCCTTCCCAAACTAAGCTTTTGAGCCCAAGCTCATATAGTCAAAAAAGCCAAAAAATCAACCCACTTCCCAAACTCTTTCTTATATTTTTTTAATTATCAATTAATTGTATCTTTTATACGTTATTGGGTTTACAAAATAAATTTCGAAAATTGACTTTTATATCATATTCCTTGTGAATTTTAATTGGTTAAAAACACTAGATAAACAATTATACTTTGAGACTATTTAATTTTTTAGATTCAAATCCTCTTTAATATTTTTTTCATTAAGTCATTATTTAATAATTGATTTAAAAAAATGACTCACCTATTATGTTTTATGAATTTTAATTTATCTAAATTATCATCAAAATAATATTATGTAATATTTTGAGATTATTTAATAATTTTTTAAAATAGGATTGGTTGAGTGTGGTGGCAATATTGTCATGGATGACTCTTTGGTCCATTGCCACTTTCTTTTCTTCTTTTTTCTTTTTTTGTCACTTTCTATTTTTTTTTTTTTTATCAAACATTTGTCACTTTCTTTATGACAGAGCTTTTGTTGATGGCGTTGGCTCATTTGGGGGGCTGTTATGCTTTCATCAAAGTCAAGCTTTCTAGATGGGTGAAGTAGGCCCATTCTTTTCTCATTTTTCTAGGATTTTGTCTTTATTTCAGCACTTCCAAAAAAATTTTGTGATACTTTTCTTTTTCTATGGTTGGAAAAGACTTACTTGTCCCTTTTCATATTTTTTTTTGAATATTCTCTTTCATGATGTCATATTAAGTTATTAATAATGTATAAATAAAAAATTTATATAAATTTTTTATACTAAATGATGTGATTGAATGTGAAAATTTCACTTTAGAATAAAATAATTATATTTGAAATATTTTCAAACTTTTTTTTCTTTTTTTATAAATCAGTAGGCTAATTACATTTTACAAATATCAAAGATAATTATGTTAAAAATGAATAATCAACCATTTAAAAATGATCCAACAATGCAACAAGCTCAACACTAATTACACAAAAGACTCTCATACAGGAGTAATTATTGGATGTTCTTAAATTACGATCATGCAATAATTCAAGGGTGTAGAGTGTTGTGCTCCAAGAGTGTTGCAATTTTTTATCACAAGGTGGAAGAAACAAACAATTAAAAAAATACTCACATAATTAGAAGGAAAAAAATAAGAAAAATTAGTCTAAGGTCCCTCTCCCATATTTAGTAATGAAAGAGATCCACAAAATTATTTTTTGATATCTAAGGTCCTTAAACATATATCAGAGAAATTTGACTCTTTATCTCTCATTCTCTCCTCTGCTGCTACCTTTCAACCACAACCACAACCACATGCAGGCCCCTTGAAGAAGATGTACGCGTTCGGAGACTCGTATACCGACACGGGCAACACAGGCTCCACCAGTGGCCCAAGTGGCTTCAGCTATGTATCGAACCTCCCTTACGGCCGCACATGCTTCCACCACTCCACCAACCGCTACTCCGATGGCCGCCTCGTCATTGACTTCGTAGCACAATCCCTGTCCCTCCCATACTTGCCTCCTTACCTCCATCTTATTAATTGCAACCAAAAGCCATCATCAATGGGTGTCAACTTTGTTGTTGCTGGTTCTACTGCAATAATACACAGTTTCTTTGTGAAGAACAACCTCACACTCAATATCACTCCTCAGTCCCTTCAAACCCAGCTCACTTGGTTCAACAACTTCTTGGAGTCTCAGGGGTGTAGAGGAGGAGGAGGAGGAGGAGGCCCCACAACAACTACCACAACCACTCAATGCAATGCAACAATCAATGATGCTCTCTTCTGGGTTGGCGTAATTGGAGCCAATGACTATGCTTATACCATTGGATCTACTAAAACTGAATTTTCTGTGACGATTAGAAATTTGTGAGTTTTTTATCTGATTGTTCAAATTTCTCTAGTAGGTCTCTAGGTTGTTCAAATTTCTCTGGTAGGTCTTTGGTTTGTTTAAATTTCTCTGGTTGTTCAAATTTCTCTGGTAGGTCTCTGGGTTGTTCAACTTTCTCTGGTTGTTCAAATTTCTCTGGAAGTTTTGATATTGCCTCATGCTACCTCCAATTAATCATTTGTCATGTTGTGTATTTGTGTTGATGCTATCAAAGTGCTCTTGTTTATATGGCTTTCATGGTGCTACTACAGCTACTTATTTGATGTAGAAAGAAGAAGATGATGATGATGATGATGATGATGATGAAGGCTATCAAAGAAATTTTATACATGGTGAAAATGGTGGGGATCAGAAATTTTGTTGCATTATTCGGTACTGCTGAAAATGGTGCATGTGTACAGTCACTATTTTATACATGAAGTTCATGATTGCTAATTGTAATTTGTGACTTCTATTAATTAGATTTAAATAATTAAAAAAAATATTGCATGCTACTGTTTGTTTTCTGAAACACTGGAGCACCGAACCACCTGTAGCATATATGATATAACCCACTGTTTCAATAGTACATGATTAGAGATTTACATTCATTTAAATATTAATATTTGATTTTGCATGCTGTTTGGTTCCAGAGAAACTTGAATTTTCTCTAGTTTATAAGTGAATCCAAAGAAATTTGAATTTGAATTTGAATCCGGAGAAAATTGGTCAAAATGAACCCAGAGAAATTTAATTTTCTCTGGGTTGAACCTAGAGAAATTCTTTGGGAAGTCCAGAATTTCTCTGAATGAGAATTTCTCTGGAGGGGAATTTCTCTAAAAAGTCCAGAGAAATTCTCTGGATGAAATTTCTCTGGATCAAATTGAGGGACCTTAGACATTATGAAAATATTTGGTGTCCTTTATACTATAAAATTTTAATACCAGGGACCTTAAAAAAAATTCCCAAAAAAATAATCAACTATTGCCTTTAAATAAGAATTGATTTACTGACCTATCGGTTTATGAGTAACATAACTAAAGTTTGTTTGATATTTTTTTAATGAGGGAAAATTATTTGGTACTCTTGGAAAGTCATATATTTATGCTTTTTACTAATCATCCATTGCCCATAAGTAAGAATTGACACTACCACATTTTCTTAGTTTAGTGACATTTGAAAGTGCCACAAAACTATTGATTTAATGATATTTTTTAGTCTTGTGGCATTTTGAACAAGTGCCATTTGTATCCGTGCCACCGTAGATACTAGTGCCACGGTAGATACTTGCAAGTGTCACTACACCATCATGGCTAAAAACTTTCAATGACATTTTGATGTCATGGTAGATATTATTTATGGCACTATCAAGCGCCATTAAAAAAAGAGTTAGTGACACTTATAAGCGTCATTACACCATCAAGACTAAAACTTTTCAGTGACACTTTAATGTCATGGTAGGCACTATTCGTGACGCTATGAAGTGCCATTCGTGACGATAATTCGTTGTAAAACAATTTGATCCGCTCTTGCGGAGACTCGAACCGCCAACCTCCCGTACCATAAACCTTATACAGCACACTCTTCCCACTATACCTCTATAGCATCACATGATTATATATGCAACATATATTATTTATATAGCACATACATCCATATTAATATAAAAGTATATGTATAAACATAATTATTTTATTGAACATAATTTATGTAAAATAAACTATTTACTAGCAAAATAAAAAAAGACCACTTTTGGAGACTAAAAATATTTTTTAGTCGCCAATTTTATACTTTTGGCTACTAATTGTTTTTTAGTTGCTAAAAAACTGAACTTTTGCCAACCAAAATCCGATTTGGTCGCCGAAGATGCACTTTCAGCTACTAAAATTTTGGTCGCTAAAAAATTTAAGTCCCGCCTTAGGATTTTAGTTCTCCCGCGCTAAAAATAACCACTTTTGGCGACTAAACTTATTTTTTAGTCGCCAATTGTAGACTTTTGGCTACTAAAATTTTTTTTTGCACCAAAAAGCTTTACTTTTGGCTACTAAATTTTTTTTTGCACCAAAAAGCTTTACTTTTGGCTACTAAAATGTTTTTAGCAGGTAAAACCCATATAATCAGCGATCAAACTTATTTTTAGTCGCCAATTGTAAACTTTTGGCTACTAAAAATTTTTTAGTCACTAAAACCCATATAATCAGCGACCAATCTTAGTCACCAATTGTAGACTTTTGGTTACTAAAATTGTTTAATCGCCAAAAAGCTTTACTTTTGGCAACTAATGCTGTTTTGGTTGCTGAAAGCTATACTTTCAGTGACCAAATTTTTTTTGGTCAGGAAATTTAGTCGCCAAATGTGTTTTTTCCTGTAGTGTATATTGAGTTTAATTTATTTATTTTTAATCATTTACTGCATTTTAAAATTTTAGAAAATATATTGGCATTTTTTGTTTTTTCAAAAATGCCATTATAAGCTTGGAAAGTTTTTGACTTAGTGGCATTTCTCAAAATGCTATAAAATATTTGTTTATGACACTTTTCACCTAAGTGCCATAAAAAGTAATTTGCACCTACCTAGTGTCCTGACATTTTTTAAAAAATGCCATTGCAACTAAAGTTTAGTGACATATGTTGGTAAATATCACAAACATAATTTTTTGTCATTATTTTATAAAATGCCATAAAATTGATGTGACATTTCTTTATTGAAATGCCACTAGAGCCTTATATGTTTTTGATTTTGTGGCATTTATCTAAATGTGTTACCAAATATTATTTTTGTGGCATTTTCTAAAAACATGCCACTAGTATAGTGTCACTAAAGTGTGTTTTTGTTGTAGTTTTGTGACACTTGTTCATTGAAATGTCACTAGAGCCTTTTATGTTTGTCGTTTTATGGCATTTTTAAAAAACGTGACACTAAATATTATTTTTGTGGCATTTTCTAAAAATATGCCACTAGTGTAGTGCCATTAAAGTATGTTTTTATTGTAGTGTGATTTACTGACCTCTTGATTTAACATGACTAAAAACTTGTTTGATATTATTTTTTTAATGATTTTTTAAAACTTTTTTATAAGTTAAAAAAGTTAATATGAAATTGGGTTGCTTTTTAATTTTTTTTTTAACGGGTGATAAAAATAATTTTTTTTGTCAATTTTTATTTTTTAAAAAACTATTTTCACAAAATAAGGTAATGTTTTTTTGGGTGAATACAAAATAAGGTAATATTCCTTACAGTGTACCATAATATCTATACAAGTGATTGGACTTAGAGATTTTCGTAGGTCAGTATTATTTGAGTGAGTGGCAAATCGAAAATGAAATTTACCTACTTAGTTCTAGATTATGCTAACCAATTGATATAGAAACTGAATAAAAAAATTGAATATACAACCATAAAGTCAACAATTCATACTATATATATTGGTAATTATGTGTAACAAATAAAGAATACTATAATTGCATATATGATTAAAGCAAATTGACATTAAGACATCAACTTCATATATAACATATACAAAATATACAAAATGAAAAATGTTATACAAATTAATAAATCTTATAAATTATTCTTAATAATTGATATATCATGTACTAATAAAATTTAAAAAATTAAAGCATGAATTATTTTAATGATATAATAGGTGTTATACTAGTAGTTAATTTTTATTTTATTTTTTTTTATAAAATTTATTAATTTATATAAAATTATCAATTCAAAATAGGGATAATCGGTGAAAAGTCTACACTAGTGGGGCCATATGTTATTTGGTTCAAGATTTAATTTTTTTTTATGATAAGGACATATTAGTGAAATTACATTGTGAGAAAAAACAAATTATTATTTTTTTGAGTTTTTGTTTTCAATTGTACCCCCATTGCCGAATCACCAAAAAAGTCACCACCAATGACAAGTTTGCCCGAAAAATTGCTGGCCGCAACAGGTGGTTGCGGTGATGATATGGACAAATAATTAAATTAGGTGGACAGATAAGTGACATGAACAAATAGGAAAATGATACGTGGACAGATAGACGATGTGTTCATATAATCCTATTAGCCCCAAAATAATAGAGTTTGGATCTATTGACCCAAAAGTTTTAGAATTGAATCTTTGGCCTGATTACAACGTATGAGGATCAACTAACAACTTGATTCTTACAAGAACTACTTAATATAGTTATGAGGAATGCTATATATCACTTTAATTATTGATTTTTATTTTTCGTAACTATTTTACATCACTAGATTACATGGTAAAATGTTATTTTGTATTCACCTAGAATGTGATATAAATTGATGATAAAAAAATTAATGACATTGACATGTAACATTTTTCAATAGTATTTAATAACATAAATCCCAAAAGCAAGCTTGCTTGTATATGGGTAATACATTTGGAGAGGACAACACAAAACTGCCTTTTTAAAAAAATAGTAATTTGGGTATACTGCTAGCTGAAGGAGCAAGGGACCAAACACACTCAATTCAACAAATAGTGACAAATTAATTGAATTGGCACAATCAATATGCAATTCATGGACAAAAAGAAAAAGGCAGAATATGCTATCTCACTATCATCAATCAAGACTTGGACAATACATAAAAATCAAGTCTTGGACAATGCATATTTATATCATATAAAATATAAAATTTGTATAGTACTCCAGTAACAATAATGCTAGAGAAATCATCACGCGAACTGTTTATACTCACATGGTTTATAATGACGGATATAGAGGTGGACAGTAGCCATGGTTCTCATAAATTTTAGAAAAATTCAATTAGCCTTGCTTGATTTTGAATATTTATATAAAATAAAATTTTTAAAAAATAACTGTTTGACCCCCAAACTTAAAAAAATTCAATTAGGTCCATACACTTTTGATTATTTATAAATAAATAAACTAGCATTTTAAACTTCAAAATCTATTATATAATTTTATTTGAACCCTCTAAAATCTAAATTAGGCCTATTTTGAAAAATGGATTAAAAGTCACTTTCAACTTTTAACCCACTTCCCTCTTTCACAAAAAAATAAAAAAAAAAAAGTTTTTAACCATCTTCTCAAAACACCCCGAAGGCCTCGTTTGAAAAGTGATAATTTTAACTTAAAAGTCAAAAAGTTACTAAAAAAATCAAAAAATCTATAACTTATACTAAAAAGTTAAATATTCCATTTTCTCTCTACTTTTTGCACAATTTTTCGTAAAAAATCAAAAAGTCATTTCAAACATAGAGGGTATGTTTGGTTTGGTTTTGAGAGAGTAATTTTTAAAAATTGTTTTAGAGAGAGTTTAAAATTTTTTTTGGTTTGTTTGGTTGTGTATTTTGAAAATAGTTTTGGAGTTTGAGAGTTTGGAATGATTTGATATTGTCAACAATGCTACAGACCCCCAGTGACGTGGCGCGGCCTCATTGGCTGAAAACCAAAAAAAAAAAAAAGTTTTTTTGTTCGCCCAATCAGGGCCCTACATGCACGACCCCCAGCACCCCCACTGGGGGTTGGAGGCATTTTTCTTTGTTGTAATTGAGTAGATGTGTGTGAGAGAAAAAGTGATTGAGAAGGAAAGAAGAGAGAGAAAAAGTGATTGATTGATGTGTAAAAAAGAAAAAGTGATTTTAAAAATTGTTTTGAAAAAATTACAAACCAAACAAGTTTGTCAGAAATTTTTTTCCAAAATTACTCTACAAAGCCAAACCAAACATACCCAGAAGCTTTTTTACCTCATATTTTAGTCAAAAAAAATTAAGAGTGTGTTTGGTTTGATTTTGAGAGAGTGATTTTCAAAAAAAGTTTTGGGGAGAGAGTTTTAAAAAAAAATTAGTTTGTTTGATTGTATATTTTGAAAAAAAAAATTAGAGCTTGGGAGTTTGGGATGATTTGATATTTTATTGTAATTGAGTAGATGTGTGTGAGAGAAAAAATGATTGAAAATGAGAGAGGAGAGAGAAAAAGTAATTGATTAATGTGTAAGAGAGAGAGTGATTTTGAAATTTTTTTAAAAAAAATCTCAAACTAAACAATATTTAAATTTTTTTTTTCAAAACTCCTCTCTCAAAATTAAACCAAATATATCGTAAAAAATTATTAAAATAATATATTCCCAAACGCAGTTCCTTTAGCACCCTATGTCGGATGATATAACTCGATGAGAAGGGGACAGTAGGGGGCTGGAATTTTTTTTTCTTTTTAAAAACAATGAAAAAGAACAAAAATGACAAGATGCCTTTCCTCAGGGAACAATTGAGTGTATTTAAAACCACCCGAAACCAATACTCATGAGAAGCATGATTCTATCTTATTAAGTCATTTATTATTTTTTTAATATTTAAATTAGAAAGAAAACAAAGTTTAGGTTCTTTCTTGAGCAACAATTTAGAAATTGTTGTTTGGTCTAGTCAACTTTATCTTTAGTTAATTTTTAATTAATGGCGTTCAAGGATCATTATCTTGAATATTTTTAAGACGTTAGTTTTGTGTTTCAAAATTACCTCTAGTAATCTTTCTATAGCACACAAAGTTATTTTTAAAGCACGACTATCATTCACTAAAAATATTATATATATATATATATGATATACATAAATTAAAGTGTAAAATTTCGTTTAACAACATGACTTTCAAACTAAAAAAAACCAGAAGTTACTAAAAAAGTGAATCATAAATACCAGCCATTTAAATTTTTTGATTATTTTCTAATGTATTAACCTTTATTAAAAAAAAACTAAAAAAGACTAAAAAAAATAATTCTCAAAGCTTAAGTTGTACAGGGAAAGTGCTACACCATGATTGCAAATGTTATTGATTTTTGGCCAATTGGAAAGCAAAAAGAAGCCAATTGAAATGGGCCCTAGCCTACTTTTTATTTATTTATTTATTAAAATATAAAAAATCAACTTTGTGTTGATGGCAATCCAATTGATAAGATAATTATCGCAGATATTACGTGAGTGTTGGGAAGTTGTTATTTTGGTAAGTTATTTTAGTTTTTAGTTATCGTAGGAGGTTAAAATTTTTATATTTGGAAAAATAGTTGGTTTTTGTGTAGTTGGATGTGATGTTTGTGAGAGAAAAAATGAAATCATTATGGGTTTAATGTAATATTTTGTCTTATTGACTATTTTAATTTATTTTGTCTTCTAATTTTATTTTAACTAAAAAAAATAAAAAATCTTCTCCCCAAACACTCCTTATGTTTGACGGTGAGTGCAACCTATGATCAAAGTGGGTACTATAAAAAAAAATTCCATATACCCACGCATCATAGTTAATGCAACTTCTATTCATGATTTTAACAAATCAGAAGTAAAAGACCTACAAACACTTCCAAGTATTGCCTTGTACAAAAGTAGGTAAGTTAAAAAATGTGGACCTTGCACATTTGCTTCGAAAGTAAAGGCAAAAAGAAAAAGATAAAAAAAGCAAAAAAGTTGCCGTGTAATATTTAGAGATATGCACCACAGTATCTGAATTTTGAAACTTTTCCTCCACAAACTGTGTTTGGTATTCATTTCTAATTATAATTTCACATTCATATTTAAGTGAAGTGGTTGGATATAATTTTAAAAAATTAATTTCACATTTATTTTTATAAACTCATTTGAGGCGAAGTTTTGAATTTTAAAATTTAGCCTATTCGGACGTCCGGCTAGTGGACCGAAACAGTACTTCTTTTTTTTCTTTTTTTGGGGCAAAATTGGCACCTGTTATTTTTTATATTTTAAATAAAAAATATTTTCAATTTTTTTATGAGTTTTGAATAAAATTTTAGATTGTGTATTTAGTTATGAGTTATAAGTTTTTAAATCAAATATCATAAGTCGCATCAAAAATTTTCAAACTCAATGCAAAACTCTTCTCGAAACTCATAACTAAACAAATTTTTCACGCTCAAATTATAATTTTAAAACTCACAAACTCAAAATACAACTCTATTATCAAATTATAATTTTAAAACTCTACCAAATGCTATCAAAATTTCTCCTTTCCTTTACATTTTCTTTTTTTGAATTCTAAACACAACTAAGAGTATCACGGTAGCTAAATGGGCTCCTTTAACTAGTTTAGCCAATTTTCCCTCAATTTTGCATCTCCAACAAGCTAGCCATTTTGCCTCTCACTTATAATTGACTATATTTAGAGCATCTCCAGCAACCATCCTCAAATTAGCTACCCAAAGTTTCACTTTATTAGTTTAGCTAACCATTTTTCAATACACATCCCAACAACACTCTCTACTTTAACTATTTCCTTTAAAATATTAATAAATACAAGCACAGAATTAATACAAAAATGTGGCACTTCCCATAATTTAGAGCATTTCATCGAACACCTTGTGGGCATCTCTTAAAACCGCACAACTACATGGGACAGTGATGGTGCTGATAAAGAATAACAAAGAAGAGTTGTCAAGGTGTAACCGTGGTGGCCATTTCATCATTGGGGCATTTTGTCGAACACCTTGCCGGTCTTGAAAAGCATCGTTACCCCTCCCCTCTTTACAAAACTGATGAAGACCATCACCACACTCATAGGCACAACCAACCCCCTCCATCGAGCACCAAAACAAGAGTGTTTGTTTCCGATTCGCATCCACGATTTCTAGAAATTGTTTAGAATTCCCATGAAAGTAGCACTTCTCAATCCATCCTCTCAATCCATCCTCATTCTTTCATGGATCAGAATACCTACTAAAAAGTTTCCTAAAAAATTGAGAGGCTACTGAACAGTGCCTCGTCTTCCCTGGCGAGGTATTGTAGCAGAAAATCAAAGTAGCTAGCCACCGACGAGACTGCTGGAGATGAATTTTCTGGTTTTAGCTAGCTATAGTAACAAAAATGGAGGAATAGAGAGGCTTCTGGAGATGCTCTTAGAGAGCAATCTACAAAATCTAAACATAAAAAATTAATTTATTCTCTCTCTCTCTCTCTCCTAATTTTTCCTCTCTATTTGAAGTATAACAAATTTAAACAATAATTGTTGAAAGTGGATAACTATAATTGTGAACATTGTTAAAAGATGCAATACAAAGAGTGACTACCTAAATTAAAGATGGCAATTTTTAGGGCATATTACACTGACACTTCTTAATATTTTTATTTAATATAAATTCTCTCTTCATATTTAAAAAATTACGTTCGCCTCCTTGAGACTTGTAATTTTATTACAAATTACTTCATGGATTGCTAATATCATGTCTTAAAATTTTTTAAATGATCATTTTACTTTTTTTCTTACCATTTCTTCTTCCTATCATCATGACTATATTTTATAATTTTTCATTATTAAATTCTATCTGAACATATTTTTATTAAGTGATGATATACAAATATAAATTTTATATAAAATTTTCAAACACAATAATATAGCTTAATGGTGACCTTTCACTTTAAAACAAAACACTCATAAGCATGATTTATATTTACAATAATATCACTATCACAATATGTTTATGATATTTTTTGTGTAAATTTTTATATATGAATAGAATTTTTTATTTTTATTTTTATTTCCACCCTCATTTTTCTTTCTTGTCTATTTACCCACATTCATTACAGTATTATTGAATTTTTGTATTTGGTGAATTTAAAAAAAAAAACACACAAAATATTATATTTCTTAAGTATATCTAGATTAAGTATATCTAAAAAAATAATAATAAATTACTTAAAATATTAAAAAATTAGTAAAAATTAAAAAATACAGAATAAAAAAAATTAAATTTTTGTGTGAATTAAACCAAAGAAGACGATTGTTATTTTTCTTGAAATGACATAAACAAAATATCAGTATTATTTTATTATTTTATATGTATAAAGATTAATGGATAAATATATTATTTTAATTTAACAGAGGAGTAAGTGTAATTTTTCAAATGTGAAGAAAAATTTACATTAAACAGAAACTCAGGAGACGTCAGTATAATTTACCCCAATTTTTAATGTACTACTGCTAGCTAAAAGGACTAGCATAGCTAGGTATGCTCTAATGTTTGATTCAGTGGAAAGATACGGTAATGAAATGACTATTTCGTCCAGAATATCCGTACATTGAAAATAAAAATGTAATTTACCAATTTTTTAAAAAAAAAGGATCATTTCATTAGAAAGTAAAAAAATAGTCATTTCATTAACAACAATGATTCATCCCCTTTTTTTCCTATCCCTTTGACCCCTCTCTCTCTCATTGGTTCTTTTTTCTTTTTTTTTTCTGCTCCTCCAATCACCACCCGCCACGTGACAAAGGGGGGTGAGGGAGTGACCCCCAAAAGGGGTCCCAAGCATTATTCATTCATTAATGTCTAAACTTATTCGAGCAAATCAAACCAGATACAACCTAAGAGTTTATTGGTTTACCTAATTCTTTGCCTAAATAAATTGAAGAATATTACTCTCACCATCTAAGGTTCATGATTTGCATGAGATTGAGATAGAGACAGACTTCTCTTTCTTTTGCTAAATAAATTCTAGCTACAGAAGGACCAAGGAAAAACCATTAAGTAATAACATAAAAGGACAACAACCGGTCATAAGTTTCAGCTATAAAGCTAGTTTGGTGAAAAATATCTAAAGGAGAAGTAAAGACAGACTTTTTCAAAGCAATAATAAAAGTGATCTCAACCTTATATCAAAAGAATCTCAATAATAATTATAAATTCATCATTTTCCTTTTTCTTAACTTCAACTCTCAGAAACAACCCAACTGACTAATTATTTTCTTTCACACTCCATTTAATTGCTTAAAAGACAATAAGAAATAAATTATATCGATAATTTTTACATTTTACTTCTTGTGTCATTGTGATTTTTATAGTTTTTATTAGTTCGATTTTAACTATTCATTTTAAATTTTGTATCAATTTAGTATAATTGATAACTTTGGTTAGGAATTTTTTAGAATAATAATCACTAAAAAACTCATTGTGTTGAATAGCTTTATAATTTTATTTATGAAAACATGGCATATATTGCTCATGTGCAAATATATATATATATATATATTTATAAAAAAACACTAACAATTTTAATAAATTAAATAAAATCGAGACAAAATTATAAATATAATAAAAATTAAATTAATTAAAATTATAAAAACTAAAATGATAGAAGGGCCAAAATTGTAGAGCAACCATCCTCTTTCATACATGTAATGTTTGTGGTGGTTGTAAGCACACGTGGCTGTAAATATAGTTAATGTTTGTGGTGATTATAAACACACTTGGCAAAATATATTGTTATGTAGAAGAAGTAGGAGTGTTTGGTTTACTTTTGAACGAAAAGTTTTTGAAATTTAAAAATTTATTTTAGTCGTATATTTTAAAAATCGTTTTTATAGTTTTATAGTTTGGAATGGTTTATAATTTTTTTTATAGTTGAATAGATAGATGTGAGAGAAAAAATTATTAATTAATGTAGAAGACCATCTCTAACCCAACATATTTTCTTTTATCAAATTTAAATTTGATAAAAAAAAAAGTAAGTTCTTTTACTCTAATCGTTTCGTCAAACCAATATTAAATCTAAGATACGTTATAGTTTTTTACCAAATTGAGGATGGCTATGGTTTTCACCAATTTATTGTTAGAGTCGTTGGAGTTGCAGGTAGTACAATACCACCGAACAACCGCGTCGGTGAAAAATTACCCACAACATATTTCAGATTTGATTGAAAATTACACTGACTGGTCGACTAACTGGACAACATATTTCAAATTTGATTGAATATTACATTGGTAGGTGGACTGGCCGGATGTCCGCCCAATCGACTGGTGATTTGAAGATAGTCTAAAATCCTCTGTGAGAGTGCGCAATATCATATGAAGGTTTTTTTTTTTTCAATTTTTTACTTAGATTTGATAAAATAAATGAGTAAACGTTGGAGATGCCTTAAGATGTAAGAAAATAATAAAGAAGACAGAAAACGTGATTGATTGATATGTATAATATGAAAAAATGAGAAATGAGATAAAAAAAAATAATTAAAAAATTTTAAAAAATTATAAACTAAATAAATTTTAAATTTTTAACTCTCAAAAATTATCTTCAAAACTAACATTGAGCACATTGGCCTACATGTTGATGGAAGTAACAATTATTAGAAACGCGTATTGAGCACATAGTGAACAAGTTGGTTGCCACCATAAATCTTCATGATGCGCCCATATGCTTATTTTCCTCTGAGCATTAATTACTGGATTTAGACCCTTCTTAGTCCTTATCTATATATTATATATTATAGGAGGAAAATGAGATTTTTAAGAAGAAACTTCTTAAGAGATCTAAACATTTATTCTAAAATTATTAAATTTTTTAATTTTAAATAATTAAAAAAAATCTCATCGGTTAACTTTTATTTATCTTTTGTTTTATAATCTTACATCGGAAAAAAAGAAAAAGAAAAAATGAATTGTTTCACTTATATAAAGTGAAAGGAGATTCTTATGCTTCCATTTATAGAAGTAAAATGAGATTTTCAGTGAGAAACCCTATAATCAATATCTCATACTCATTTTTTTATTTTTTTTTATTTTAACAATTAAGAAAATCTACATTGGCTAGCTTCCATTTAACTTTTATTTTACAATCTCACATACACGTTTTGATTTTAAAATTTTGTATAAGATTTTGAAACTCTTATAATATTTAACTTAAAAATAATTGCAATTTCACATCGAGAAAAGAAAGAAAAAGTGAATTGTCTCACTTATATAAACTGTTACAATTCCACATTGGAAAAAAAAATAAAAAAATGAGTTGTTTCACTTATATAAAGTGAATCTTATAAAGGGGATTTTAAGGTAGAAGCCTTATAGAAGCTCCAAATTCTCATTCTAAAATTATTGAATTTTCTTAATTTTAAATAATTAAGAAAATTTCCATTGGCTAGTTTAATTTACCTTTTATTTTACAATCTCAAATCGAAAAAAAAAGAAGAAGTAATTGTTTCATTTACATAAAGTGAATCTTATGCTCCAATTTATATAGATTATAGAATTTTCTTAATTTTAAAAAATTAATAAAATTCTCATTGGTTAACTTCTATTTTACTTTTATTTTACAATCTCACATCGGGAAAAGAAAAAAAAAAGTGAATTGTTTCACTTATATAAAGTGAATCTTATGCTCTCATTTCTATAAGTAAAAGAAGATTTTTAGTGAGAAACTTTATAATAAATACCATTTTTTTTATTTTCTTAATTTTAAACAATTAAGAAAATTTACATTAGTTAGTTTACATTTAACTTTTATTTTACAATCCCACATGGACGTTTTGATTTTAAAAATAATTTTGTATGAAATTTTGAAACTCTTATAATATTTAACTTTAAAATAATTACAATCTCACATCGAGAAAAAAAAAAAAAAGTGAGTTGTTTTACTTATATAAAGTGAATGTTATACTCTCATTTAATAATATATTATTACGCATGTTTTAGTTCAAAATGGTTTAAATTTTCAAATAAAATTTGAGAGGTTTAGTTAATTAATTTTGTTGTAAATTTTTGGTCTTTTGACTTAGCTGATTAGGCTGAATCGTTTTCGATTTGACTGATTTACTAATTTAACTGCGATTTTAGTTGTTTTATTAAAATATATTACTTAGATTTGTTTGATTTGAAATAAAATAAGATTGACCTTATTTTATAAACCTTATGCTCCTATTTAATATTGTAGTGTTATGTATGTTTCAATTCAAAACAATGTAAATTTAAAATTAAAATAAAATTTAAAAGTTTTAATTAATTAATTTTTGTATAAGTTGGTTGGTCCTTTGACTTAGTTGATAGGGTGAATTGTTTTCGATTTGACTGATTTACTGCTTTAACTGCGATTTTAGCGATTTTATCAAAATATATTGGTTAAATTTGTTTGATTCAAAATAAATTAAATATTGACATAATTAAAGATTAAACGACTAAGATTGCTTGATTCGAAATAAACTTCCCGAGCAAACAATTGTTAACTTTTAAATAATTAAGAAAATTCTCATTAGCTAGCTTTCATTTAACTTTTATTTTATAATGGGGAATTTTTTTTAAGGTCCCTAATAATAGTAATTTGGAGGATAAAGGATACCAAAAAAAAGGGTGATGCATCAGGTCCCTTAACTATACTGCGCGTATTTTTAATTATTTCATGCACCAAAATACCCTTCACAAATCAACACGGAAACTGAACTGGATTCCGACGACTGAGTTCCATTCCAAACATCCAACCATCTTTACGAGCAAGAGAACAGCAGAGTTAGGGTTTCAATATCATCTTCACCATCGACATTAGAGTTTCATTATTTTCTGTAAAAATCTTTCACATTCCTTCCTTACAAATTTTTCTAACCCCGTTTTCACTTTTTATTGTCATCTCAATTCATCTTCGTCACATTGCATCTTCATCTCAGGGCATATCAATTCATAATTAGCGTTTCATCTTAACTCTGGTAAGTTTTTCTACAATCCAACGAGTTTTTCTTTGGAAACACAGTTAATTGGATTTTTTATTAACCTTCCATTAATTAGGTTTCAATTTCGTAATAAAAAGCTACATGAATTTGGAAAAGTTATTTCTCTGTGTTTTGAACTTATTCTTGAACATGTTTTTATGATTTTATCTATAAATTTCTTTGGCATTTGAATTTCTCTGGTATTTGCTTGATGTATGTTTTTTCTTTGAATTTTCTCTGACATGTTTATTTTGAAAAAAGTTATTTCTGTATTTTGATCTTATTCTTGAACATGTTTGTGTGATTTTGTCGGTAAATTTCTCTGCTCTATAAATTTCTCTAGAATGTCTATTTTTCTCTAAAATATGTAATTTTCTCAGGCTTTTTCATTTTCTGTGCCTGCTAAATTTATATTTCTTTTTTAAATTTTCTCTGAGTATATTTTACATCTATATGTATTATTACTCTCTTGTTTGTGTATAAGTTTCTCTGGCATTTATAATTTTCTCTGGCCACATCACTTTTCTCCTTGTGTGTCTCTATCATGTTTAATTTTCTTTGATTGTGTATGTAAATTTCTCTAGCATTTTAATATTATAAACTGAAAATTTTCTCTGGAATGGAAATTTTCTTTGAAATGTATAATTTTCTCTGGCATTTTCATTTTCTATGCCTGCTAGGTTTATGTTTCTTTTTTGAATTTTCTCTAGCTATATTTTACATCTATATGTAATTTGTAGCAATTTTTGAAAATTTCTATGTCATATTTATGTTACTTTGGTTATTTTCTCTAGGAAGGGAAATTAGTTGTGGCCACATGTATTCCACACGAAAGCACCTAGTATTCTCTTGTCAGTGTCTAAGTTTCTCTGGAATTTATAATTTTCTCTGGCCACATTAGTTTCCTCCCTTGTGTCTATCTTCCATGTTCAATTTTCTCTGGTATGTTTATTTTATTCAATTCTTGGTTTCAATGTTGTGTGTAATTTTCTGTGGCATATTTACGTTGCTTTGTTTATTTTATCTTGCTAATTGTGGAATAGAAATTTTCTCTGATTTGCCATGTTTACTTTTCTCTGTCATATTCATTTTCTGTGCTTGTTAGATATATGTTTCTTTTTTGAATTTTCTCTTGTTATATTTTACTTCTATATGTAAGTTTAACAATTATTGAAAATTTTTCTGGCATGTTTATGTTGCTTTGTTGATTTTCTCTGGGAATGGAAATTTTCTGTGGCTAGATGTATTCCATAGGAAAACAATTAGTACTCTGATATTTAATTTTCAGTGTCTAATTTTCTGTGACATTTATAATTTTCCCTAGCCACCTTAGTTTTCTTCCTTATGTGTAATTTTCTCTAACATGTTTAATTTTCTCTAGGATTTAATGTTGACATCTTTATGTTTTCATCATTGTCTAGAAATGGCAAAACGTAAAAGCAGCAAAACACTAGAAACATGAAGCAAGAAACAGAAACTCTCTCAATGTGAACATGTGAATATCATTGACTCGGAAGACAGTAACACAATTGACTTCCAAGATGTGCCAAGTGGAGCCTGCAAAACTTGACCAAACAGCTGCAGAAGACACCAGTCCACTCTCTTGCACCTAAACAGGTTAGATTTCTATCGCCACTGAAATCTCAATGAAATTCCAAAATTTCTTTGACCACTGGTTTGTTTCCCTCCTTGTGCCTTGATTGATTGAGATCAATTTTCTCTAAACTTTTAATTTATGTTTCTTCTTTGATTACCACTGGTTTATTTCTGTCATTGTAATGAATTTTCTCTGCAATCCAAATTTCTCTAACCACAATTGTAACACATTTACTTGTATGCCCTGATTGATTTTCTCTAATATCTGAATTATGTTGGTTGTTTCATAATTTTTTCTGGCCCATAAAATTATTTCTCCTTGTGTGTAATTTTCTTTGACCCATAACTTATGTGCCTTGACTGATTGAAATCAATTTTCTCTGAAATTTCAATTTATGTTGCTTCTTTGATTAACACTATTTATTTCTGCCCTTGTAATGAATTTTCTCTGACATCCAAATTTCTCTGACCACAATTATAGTGACATTATTTTATCTTCTTGATTAATTTTCTCTGATATCCAAATTATGTTGCTTGTTTCATAATTTTCTCTGGCCCATAAAATTAATTGTCCTTATGTGTAATTTTCTCTAGCCCATAAAATTTTCTCTAAAATTTGTATCCCATTAGTATGATTTAAATGAATTTTATCTGGACCATAACTTATGTGCCTTGACTGATTGAGATCAATTTTCTTTGAAATTTCAATTTATGTTGCTTTTTGATTACCACTGTTTATTTATGCCCTTGTGATGAATTTTCTCTGAAATCCAAATTTCTCTGACATAATTGTAGTAACATTAACTTATATGCCCTGATTGATTTTCTCTAATATCTAAATTATGTTGCTTGTTTCATAATTTTCTCTGACTCATAAAATTATCTCCTTGTTTGTAATTTTCTTTGGCCCATACAATTTTCTGTGAAGTTTGTTTCCTATTAGTATGATTCAGATGAATTTTATCTGCCTTATTTGAATTTTTTCTCTCAATGAATTTTGTAACATATCTCTAATAAAAGAGTCTCCTGTTACAGATAGATAACAAGGAGCAAATTAAAAACCCATCAGATGAGTTTTGTTTCAGTAAAAAGAAGAAGAAAGAATAAAAAAAGGCAATTATCAAATTCAATGAGACATTAGAAGATTCATCCGAAGAAGAAGGAGGGAATGAAGAAGGAGAAGGCAACACAGAAGAACAAGAAGCCAGCAATGGAGAAGAAAATCAAGCAAGCAGTACAGAAGCAGAAGCTAGAGAAGAAAGTGAAGAAGTAGAAGACGAAGAAGAAAATGAACAGAAAGAAGAAGACAATGAAGAAAAAGATGAAGGCACTGAAACTAAAAAGGAAAAAGAAAACAATGAGAAAAGTGATGAAAAAGAACATAATGAGCCGATGGACCAACATCATGATAGCATTTGTGGCTCAACAATGCATCAGCCTCAAGAATCTGAGGAATTAAAGGATGCTCGAATTGCTGATCTACATCAAAGACTAAAGGCACTTTCTAAATCCAAAATAGAAGAAGAGAGAAATTGGAATGAATTACTTGTAGGAAATGACATTGCAATAAGAACCTTGACATCACATAACTCAAAACTTCAAGAAAGAGACAGCACAAACCAAATGAAATTAAGGATGTTGGAGGTTCAACAACAAAATGATACAAAAACAATTTAACAGTTGAGGTATTCAATTTCAGAGCTTGAAACTGAAAATGCTAGATTGCATGAACAAATTCAAGAACTATTCGTCCAACTAGCAACACAACTTTACCGAACACCAACATAAGTTCAACCCTAAAGTCAGTGAAAATCTTGAGCCACAAAAAGTTATGTCCTTGTGTTAACATAACTCAGAAAAATTTCTATTTATCACAATTTTCACTGTCAATGGTAATTTTCTCTAGAAGTTAAATTTCTCTGACCACATTAGTTTCTGTTGCTTATTTCTATTGATTTCTGCTGCTTATTTGATTTTCTCTGTCTATTTGCTTATTTGATTTTTGGGGGCTTGTTTGATTTTCACTGCGTATAGTTAGAATAGAAGTGGAACAATAACCAACAACCTAGCAAAAACAAGTGCTACACAAAGAACAACTAAAACAAAAAACAAAAGTCTATGGTAACTGAAAAAATATTGAATCAAATAAATTTACATATTGAAATATGATCTGTTACTTCAGAGAAATTTAACTTTTACTGATATTTTCACTGTCTACAGTGAAAAAAGATCCTACATCAATGACAAAGAATTTAAAGGCAAAAGAAATGAAACAAAAGCAACAAGATCCGGAATTTGAATATCCCGAAGTTGCGAAGGTAACTAGAGGTTCAAAGTAAACTGCAAAGCAAACATAGCAAATCACCAAATACCAAGAAGTACTTGATGCTGATGAGTATGTCTTGCCTCAACTAACAAGCATCAGAAAATCATGAGTTTTTCCACAAACTCAATCGGTTTCAAAATTGGTAAAAGAATATGTAAAAGACATCTTGCAGCACATATCAAATGTGTCTGGACTCGAGTAAGTACAACAAATAAAATAGAAGATAACAAATAACAATTTACTAACTTATATTGCATTAACAGCTATTAAATCCCTACTTTGTCATCTTGTAGGGCTTTAATCTAGACAAGTGAGTTCAATCTCATTAGTTTTGAAGATATTGGAAATGTAATAAAGGAAAAAGAAATTGCCAACAATGTAAGTCTTTTATCAAAATTTCTATGCAATGTTCCATAAGTCTTTATAAACCAATGTTACAATTATAAATGATATTTTTCAAGTCATTGATGGCTATGGAGAGATCCTATTTGCTGATCAAAGGAGAAAAGGACAACAACCAACTTCATTTTTTTTTCACATGCATGAGCTTAGTATGTTACTACTCTTTTATTTGATTTTCTCTAGAATTTACTTGCTACTTTCTCTTGTTAAGATACTTCTTGAAACCAGTTTGTGTCACTAGTCTAATTTTCTCTGGCTAGTTATGTGCATTTAAAATTTCTCTGTATGTATATTTATTAAATTCCTGTCATTTCAATTTTCTCATAACCATTTTTTGATTTTCTCTGACTGCAAAACTTCATCAAGATGACGGAAAATCAAACTTTCCGAGTCTCATTATTTGACAAGCATCTTGAAACAACATGGAGGAACTACAGGTTCCTCTATTTCTCAATAAATACCGGGGCAATGAGAAGTCAACAGATGGAAATCACTGGACCTTGCTAGTCTTGGACAAACAAGACAATTTATGGAGGTTCTACAACTCACTAAGGCCAATAAGGGATGATGCACAAGATAAATATATCAAAAATGCAAAACAATTGGTAACGAGTGCAAATTTCTCTAATCCATGATAATGTTTATGTGATGATAATTTTCATAGAATCTCATTGATTTGTGTGTAAATTTCTCTGTTATTTAAAAAACATTTTTTTGCAGAAAGATTATGTGAAGAATTTTTTGAAAGCTTGCCTTGAAAAAGAGGCAACCCTTTTTCAAATTGATAGACTCACAAAACACAAATTATGACTTTGAATATGTCAACAATGCTCCACAACAAGACAATGATTCGTAAGTTTCATACAACATCTATAAATAAGATAATCTAATTTGAATGTTTCTTAAAACTAACTATACCTATAATTTCTATGCAGTGTGGATTGTGGCCTCTTTGTATGCTACTTTGTGAGACAATATAGCAAACATGAACCTATCAGCTCGAAATTGTCGACACAAGACATAAGGTTGATGAGGGCAAAAATCATAAAGAGATTTGTGACCGAAGTTGGCCGGTGATGGACATAACCAATTCAAATATCACCAGAAGAATAACCAAAAGTATAACAGTGAAAGTATACTAGTGAAAGGAAGACAACGCACACAATGTAATTAGGAATAACCCTTCAATTTGTTTTTTCATACATTGAAGGAATGATGATGTTTGACATATATGTATATATCTTTTTTTGACTAATGTAAATTTTATAGCTATCAATGGTTAAATATATATATTTTTTTATAATGCATGCTAAGTTGTAATTGTTAACACAATCCACACAGAGAAAATTGTCTGCATAAATTTCTCTGGTATGATGTTAATAGAAATTCACAGAGAGATTTAACTTGTATCGTGCCAAGAGGGTACCTATATCATCATGTAATCTGTAATGCACTGTGTTAGTACAAAACAATCATCAAATTCAAAAAACACAATGCGCATAATAATTTTCCCTGCTATTAGCAAATTTCTCTAGATGAATTTGACCTCACAAAACACAATGCACAGAGAATTTTCTCTGTTAGTGGCAAATTTCTCTGGATGAATTTGATTGGCATTATAAACACATTGCCTATAGTATGTTTCAACAAAAACAATGCAAACTGTAATTTTCAATGCTATTGGCAAATTTCTCTAGATGAATTTGACCTCACAAAACACAATGCACATTTCAACAAACACAATACCCATAGTAAATTTCTCTTCTATTGGCAAATTTCTCTGGATGAATTTGACTGGTATTATAAAGGCACTCACAAAGTATGTTTCTAAAAACACAATACAAAAAGTAATTTTCACTGCTATTGGAAAATTTCTCTAGATGAATTTGTTTGGTATTATTATATACACAATGTCCAAAAAATACATTTCACAAAACAAAATACATAAAGTAATCATCAAATGTATTATTTAATCAATAAAATGTATTATCCTCAACTATTTAACAAATGTTCCTTGCATGTCCTCTTATTATGACAACCAATACTCTTATATCGACTACACTTAATCACTTTTTTAAACTCTCCAGTAGAAGCAATTTTGTTCTTCTTTGACCTTCCAACTAGCCTCTTACTCAATGGAGGTAAAATCATAGCATCATCAATGCTACACACAGGTTTTTCAACAATTTGAACTAGGCCAATTGAAAATGAGTATGCTTGATGATATATATCAGCATGAAAAAATGGTTCAAAAAATGAATTCAAACTCCTTCCACTCCTAAAAATTGCAACAACAGCATGTTGACATAGATACCCATTTATTTTCTATTTTTGACATGAACAAGTTCTCAACCCAAGATCAACCATAACCAAGGAAAACAATGCACTTCAAAGACATTATCAAATAATAAACTCACATTCCATGTCCTCCCATCCATGAAAGCCTTCTCCAATACACTATTCATACGAGGACAGAGAACTTTATTCCATTTACCAGAGAACAGCCCCCTATCAAACATCATATTTATGATTTGTAACCATATCATGTCCACCAAATTTGTTATTGGCAAGTGCTGAGCTTTTTGTATCCATGAATTGAATGACTCAGTAACATTTGAATACATCTCACCATAACATTTCCCCCTCAAAATATGCATTACTTCAATTTTCATATGGTAAACTTCTCAAGAAAATACTCACAATGTCTCATCCCTCACTTTTTAATTCATTTAACTTGAAATAGAATGATGCCTTTGTTGGCGCATATGCACATTCTGAAAACTTGGACACAATTGTCTCCCTAATCAAATTTGTGTTTCCACATAACAATATATTCCTCAAATTTCTCTTTAGATGTTCAAGACAAAATACATTAAAGGAATTAAGGAAAAACCTAGCAATTCCTTCCACAATACCACAATGTCGATTTGATATGAAACTTATCACCCTCTCCGATCCCAATATTTCACATAAATGTTCAAGGAACCAACACCAATTGTTTTTATTCTCAGCATCAATAACAGCAAAAGCTATAGAAAAAAAAACCTACAAAACAAATAGGAACAAACATATTAGACATACACATGCAGAGAAAATTAGAATAATAAACAACCAGAAAAATTTGACACTGCCAATATCCAAAGAAACTTCACACAGTGGCCAAATCCAGAGAAAATTCACTTAGTGACCAACTCTAGAGAAAATTCACAAATTGGCAACATTCAGAGAAAATTCACATAGTGACCAACTGCAGAGAAAATTCACACATTGACAACATTCAGAGAAAATTCACTTAGTGACCAACTATGGATAAAATTCACACAATGACAACATCCAAAGAAAATTCACACACTGACCAAAATCTAGAGAAAATTCATACAGTGGCCACAACCAGAGAAAATTCACACAGTGGCCACAACCAGAGAAAATTCACACAGTGACCAAAACCAGAGAAAATTCAAAGTGTCAGAGAAAAATCACATTCGCGCAATTCCCATATGTATAGAAAATTCACATACTTATATAAAATTAGATATAGATATATTTACAATTATCTTTATTCCTATATTTTCCCGTCGCAGCAAGCATAACTCCTTTGTATCGTCCTTTAAAAAATGTTCCATCAAGAAACAGTAATGACCGACAATATTTGAAACCAGTAATGCATGCATAAAAAGTCACAAAACACTCTTTTGAAACGCTTGTTATCTTCAAAATCTAACTCAAAACGACTACCTGGATTGTTCTTCAATGCCTCATAAAATACCACCATAATTGATCGAATGACAAACAAGAATCCTTATATGCACTACATTTTTCTTTTTCAACCCCCAACCAACCACAATTATAACTGATTGAAACCCCATACTTGTTTTTTCATTTATTTGACAACATCCACTGGACGAGTTAAAGGTTTTGCACTTACTTCTTCAAGTATCAGCCCAGAAACTAAACTGGAAGTCATCCTAACATGTTTACTAGTACGAACCGCCACACCATACGTATATTTATTGTTCAAAGTTCTTATGTAAAAGAACCTATTTGTTTTTTCAACTGAAGTATGTGCATGCCACATACATTCCCTTGATTCCTTATATGCTCATTCTATTGTAACCCTCAGCTTATCATTTTTAACATACGTAAACTGAAAATCAACCTCAATAGCATACTTGCATAAAAACAGTACGGAGCTCAACCACACCACCCTCAAACTTTTGTCAAACACTCGTAATATTATTTCGCCAACCAGCTGATAATAACACCTTTTCATAGTGAGAACAAAACTTAGAGAGTGAATTCTTTTCAATATCCACCAGCCTATCACATTCACCATGCACAACATCTACCCAATTAGACCCCACTTCATCCTCTTGATCAGAAGTACTACACCTAATAACTGAAACATCAACTATATCAACACCATGTGCACAAACAACCCTAAACATATTCAGAAAATTAATATTATTTCGAATCATACAATTCAGATGGCCCACAATAGAATATGAAATACACATCGTCTCAAGTTTTAAATTCTCCCATGTTTTACACAAAATGCCAACCAATTCCTCAAAATTCAATTCACATGAAACATTAATGACAATAGTCTCATTCCCATATTTACACAGCAAAAACACTGCACTGTCCATCAAAACTGAAAGAAAAAACAAGAAAAATAATTTGTTCAATATAAAAACACTTCACAAGAACAACATAAAAGTCCAAAGAAATTTATAATAATTATAATTTTCTCTGGACTCAAATAAAAGCCCAGAGACATTTACAAACTTATATTCATCTTCAAGATAACAAAAATAAAATCACAGAATATTTAATGAATCAAGAGAGAATCACAGAGAAATTTACTGCTAACTATTAAACACAATTATAGACAAAAATCACACAGAAGATTTGTTATGAAATTATAAGCGTCTCTGTGATTGTCACTGAATTACAAGCTTACAATTTTCTTTGTGTGATTGTGCAATATTGCATTCATATCAAAATCCAGAGAAATTTATAAACTTATATACACCTTCAAGATAACAAAAAACACTGTACTGTCCATCTAAATTGAAAAAAAAAAAAAAAACTCAAAAAATTACTTTTGCTCAGAGAAACAAAAACTTATATTCACTTTGAACTACAAACTTATAATTTTCTCTGAACTACAAACTGAAAGTGAACAACAAACTTATAATTTTCTCTGAACTATAAATAAAAGTCTAGAGAAATTTAAGAACTTATATTCACTTTTAAGATTACAACAACAAAAACACATTAACATCAAATTGACAAAAATGCGAACTATTCCACACAAACGCAGAGAAACTCATAGAGAAGATCTGTTATGCTCACAAAACATTCAATTGAGAAAAATAAGAAATAAAAAATAACAAACTTATAATAACATGTCCATAACAAATTACAATTTTCTCTGTGATTTTCACTGGACTACAAACTTACAATTTTCTCTGTGATTTTCACTGAATTACAAACTTACAATTTTCTCTGTGATTTTCATTGAATTACAAACTTATAATTTTCTCTGAGATTCTATCTGCATTAGAAATTTCTAATAATATATCTATATGAACTTATAATTTTCTTTGTGATTTTCGTTGGATTATAATAACAAACTTACAATTTTCTCTGGACTATACCAACAAAAGTGCAGAAAAAACAAAGAACAAAGCTGCAAGAACAAAAAATGATAAGAAATTTACACTTATCTCGGGTTTAAAGAAATTTCTATAGCGATCCCGGTTTTCCTTTCCTTTGTATATTGTATTCCGGACTTGATTCTGTGGTTGTGTTGTTGTCTCATTCTCATTTCCTTCCCTTACTCTTTGTATTTGGGTCTTGGGTTGTGTTGGGCAGGTTTGAAATAGGTTGGTTGTGCTTTGGAACCATTGGTTGATGCCCAGAATTTGGCCTTTACGCTCGAGCGGGGCTTTTGACGCTCGAGCGGGCCCTTCGTTGTTGCTTCTCTGCTCGAGTGGGCGTTTTGACGCTCGAGCGTAATTTTCCACCTCCCAGTACTTTTGTCTGCAGGTCTTCAGACGCTCGAGCGGGAGTTTTGACGCTCGAGCGTGACCCTTTGTTTTTGTTCCTCCGTTCGAGCGGGGAGTTTGACGCTCGAGCGGGGACCATGTCTGCAAAACTTCTGGAAGTGTACAATATACGCTCGAGCGGCGCTTTTGACGCTCGAGCGTGAGTCTGTATCTGACGCTCGAGTGGGGGTTTCCACGCTCGAGCGGGGCGACTGGTATAACATGTTGGGATTTCACCTTTTTGGATCACTTTTTCATTTCCCTTTCTCTCTCTTACTTTCCCAAAACCGATTTTGAAAGCTTCTCTCTCTAGAATCTCCTTCTCTCTAGGGTTTGATCTAGCTAGAGTGATTCACTCCCTTGGTGCCTTTGTAAAAGTTGTTGAGTTTGTCAAGAGCTATCTTTTGATCCGAAAATTTCTTGGTTTGGAGCACTTCGAGATTTCTTCATCTCCTCCATTGGGTTTCATTTTTTGAGGTAGGGATTCCTACTCATTCTTATGTGCTTTAACATAGACATTGAGTTATTTGTATAGATGGGTTGATTTGGAAAGTTAGGGTTTGAAATGTGTTATTTTCAAAAGAGGGGTTTTGTTATTTTTGACTCATATATGTATATTTGGGTATTAAAAGGAAATTGTTGATGTTGTTGTTAATATTTGGGCCTTTGAGTCAATATTGAGAAAAAAGGGAAAAAAATGCCATGTTTGGGTATATTTGGGTCATTAGTGTAATTAATGACAATTGTTATGGAAATGTGAAATTGAGTTGGAAATAATGGAATTAGCTGATTATGGGTTAGAATGGTGGACTTTGATTTATTAATCGTTCACTTTAAAAATGTTGAGATTTTATATCTGTTGAGGCATTTATTATCTGTTTAGAAATAACTGCTTTGGGCTATCGGTGGAGGATAGTCTTGATTGTTGTAGACAATGCATGATGATTAGGCAAACTAAAACTAATCAATTGAATATGTTATCAAATATGACGGTTGGAATAATATATTGAATTTATGTATTAATTGATTATGTATATGATATGTGTTTATATACATTGTATTGTGTGGGAGGAGATAGGGAATATACTCCACGGTTTAGGGGAAGATAGAGGATGGACCCTTAAACCGGATATTATTTGGGAGGAAATAGGGGATGGACTCCATTGATACAACAATTTTGTGTATCTATTGAAGTATTGATATAGCAAATTTGTATATCATATATGAAGTATGGAAGTGTTTGATTTGAGATTGATATAGCAATTATGTGTATCTTTGGTTAAGTGTGAAGTGTTTAATTTGAGTTGTTATCTCGATTGAAATGGAAGTACTGTTGATAAGAGATGTAATCTCATTTAAAGTATATGGCCAGGTTCTGAGCCAGGATTATGAATTGAGAAATTGGATAAGTACTGAAAATGAAATGAAACATGGACACTTTTGTCATGTAATCGAAATGGGTTATGAATTTATTCATGTGAGTTAAACATCTGTCAAATGCTAATGTTTTAGTTATTGCTCATCGTATGTTTAGCATATCCCTACTGGGGGTTGGCTCACCCTATATGGGACATCATTTTCAGGTATAGGTAGTATGCCACCTCCAAGGACGTGGCTTGGGTGGCTTGAGGCTGTTGGATTCTTTTGTTATTTTTGGTTGTATTACATATATATCAAGCCAATGGCTTATTCTGTGTAGAGTTAGCACTCTTTTTTGTAACCAAGTGTTGACTTGGAAAGTTGTAAGCCTATAGGGCATTTACTTTTGTTGTCAACATGTAATACATTTTGTAATGAATACTCTGATGATATGTAATTATGCTTTATTCTTTTATATCTAAGCATGTCAAGAATGTATGATTTGTGGGTTTATTTTGAGGGCGTTACAATTTCTCTGGTTTGAAAAAATAGAGAACAAAACTTATCATTGATAAACATGTTGATGAAAAATAGAGCACGAAAAATGAAATCTAAACATCAAAACCAACTCCACTGTCAACTCTCTTTGAAATTGATCAAAAAACAGAGAATGAAAAATGAACTCCAAAAATCAAAATCAACTCTATCAAGTTGGCCTCTCTTTAAAATTGATCAATAATAGAGAATGAAAAATCAACTCCAAAAATCATAAACAACTTCACTAAGCTAGCCTCTTTTTTAAATTGATCAAAACTGAAAACAAAAACCTAATGCAAAAATACACTCGAAAACTAATATGAAATCGGAATTCTTACATAAAATTCAAAACAAAAATAGAAATCCATGTGGAATCTCCATTGAAAACACACCTGATTCAAATCCACTGAAAAACCTACACGATCAACACATTGTAACACCTACACGATCGTAGCAATCTCTATCATCAAGTCCACTACAACACTTGCAAAATAGCTACGAAATCTCCACTGCGAAGTCAGTTTCCAAAATCTCCACCGTGAAGTCAGCAATAGAATATTCAGTTTGCCAAAATCCAAACAAACTTATGTTATAAAGAAGGATAAATTAGGTATTTTATAACATAAAATAAGATTGAGGGATCTTAGCCATCAAAACATATAATTGTGAACCTCTCTTCCTATCAAAAGTTTGGCAGGAATCTTAGACTAATTTTCCCTTTTATAATCCCATATTGAGAAAAAAAGGAAAAAGTGAATTGTTTTACTTACATAAAGTGAATCTTATGCTTTCATTTATATAAGCAAAGTAAGATTTTTAGTGAAGAACCTTATGATCAATATCTCATACTAATTTTTTTGATTTTATTAATTTTAAACAATTAAGAAAATTCTGATTGGCTAACTTCCATTTAACTTTTATTTTACAATCTTACATAGAGGTTTTGATTTTAAAAATAATTTTGTATGAGATTTTGAAACTCTCATAATATCTTTCCTTAAAAGTATTCTTTTATAAAATATATAGATATATCGATAATTTTAATGCCACTCTTACTGTTCCTTAATACAAAAATTATGAGATAATTATGATAATTTTAAATTGGTATTTAAAACTTATAAATTATGAGATAAATCATTATAATTTTAAATTTATATTGTGTCGATTTTAAATTTAAATTAATAGATTGTTTTTCATATTTAGTGACGGTTTAAATTTTAATAAAATAAAATTTAAAAGTTTTAATTAATTAATTTTTGTGTAAGCTGTTTAGTCTTTTGACCTAATTGATTAAGCTAAACCGTTTTTAGTTTGAATGATTTGATAGTTTAATCGTGATTTTAACAGTTTTACATGTTATGATGATTTTTTCTTATTCATTAAGTTTTTAAAATTTCTTTAATTATTTCCCTTTCAAAAACTTATATGATAATTTTTTAAAATTCATATATTTTTATTCTAAAATAGTGAAGTATTATAATTATATAATTTTTTTTATATAACAAAGCATAATTTTAATTATTAATTGTCAATACAACAATTTTAATCTATCTATACAATATATTATATTAATGGAATATTTGAAAGAAAATTCTTAAATTTATACATAAAATTTTATTTATGAGAGATAAAATATAAAAAAATAAATATAATTATTATATTTTTAATAAATAATATATTATTTTAACTCATACATAGTATTAATATTAAAAACATTAATTATGAAATTATAAATGCAACCCCGGTACAGAGCCCGAATATAGGGGCTCGAATTTGACTCGAAATTAGGGGGAAGAAGAAGAAGAAGGAGAAGAAGAATTGGACTGGAGGGGCCAACAAAATCGGGCGGAGGTGGAGGTGGAGGCGGAGGCGGAGACGGGGCTGCGATGCCGACGAGCGACGAGCTGCGATGACGACGACGACGACGACTCTGTTTCTCTCTCTCGCCTCTGCTCTTCTCCTGTGTTCAACAAAAAAGAAGAAAAGAAAAGAAAAGAAAGAAAAAGAAGAAAAAGAAAAGAAAAAAATAAAATAAAAATTAAAATCCAAAACAACATCGTTTTAAATTTCGAGCCAAATTCAAACGCCTAATTTTGGGCCCTCAAATATTATTCTGGTAAATGTGAGTGTAATAGCTCGATGCTTACACCAACGGTCTCAGTCTTCAATCACTGACACTTTCGACACTTCCATTACAACACGTTACAGAATCTAAGATGTGGTTTACTTGTCAAATCATAATTTAATAATTTAAAATTTAAAACTTATTTAATTTTGAGTTTTTAAATTTATATTCAACTCAATTATTTAACAATTTTTTTTAAAAAAAATTATAACCAAATAAGTTGTAAATTTTTAAACACTTTTCAAAACTCATAACCAAATAAGTTTTAAATTATCTTTCAAAATTAATTTTAATTTGTTTGGGAAGTGGGTTGACTTTTTAACTTTTTTGACTATTTTAGCCTGGCGCTAATGGGAAAGACTTTTGTTTTTTTTTGACTTTTTTGTCAGAAAGAATATAATGATTATAGGTTAGATGTGATATTTTATCTTATTGGGTTAAAAACTTATTTTATTTTTTGTAACTAAAATAGCTAAAAAAAGCCCCAAACTTGGCTTCCCAAACGAAGCCTTTTGTATGATTTGATATTATGTAGAAAATTTTTATGAAGATATTTTTTAGGGTAAATTACAAATACATTCTTGAAATTTGCTTAAAGTAGAGATTACCCATTGTAATTTAGAAAATTACAAATGCCCCATTATCAGAATTTTTTTTAACAGAATTAACTTAAAAAAATGAAATTCATAATTGTTCTCCTATACAATAATAAATTATTTAAATTATTAATTGAAATATGTTTATAATATTATTAAAAACTGTTAATTGACTTGATGATTTATTAATAAAAGAGGCGATTTGTTATGGAATTAAAAATATCAAAGGGTAGAATATAATTTCCAGAACCACAGGTGACAATTCGTATTTTAATCAAACCTCAAATAGTGTATTTGTAATTTATCCTATTTTGTTTTTTTTTTTTTTAAAATTTATGTTTGATGAAACTTTGTAATGCAAACTATAGTCATCATAGAAAAAATTGAAACAACATGATTTGTTATTTCGAATAAATTAAAAATTAATTTTCTATTTAGTGGGCAAAATAAGTTAAATTTAAGGCCTGGTTTGGGGTACTAAAAAAAGTTAAAAAGTTACTCAAAAAGTTAAAAAATTATCACTATTCACCAAAAAAAAATATTAAAAAATTAATTTTACAAATAATTAAATTTCAGACAACTCTGACGTCCCACAGGCGGAGCTGACTTTTTGGAAAAATTGCACTTATTTAGGTGCACAAATAACACAGTGTTGTTCGGTCCGTGGGAGCCCATCACGGGTCCCGTTTTAATAATATGAACCGTTGAATGTGTAGAACTCGTCAAGTATTATATTGTCGTAAAAAATCACGTTGATCAGATATCAGTAACTATATGATCAAATCAATTAAAATTTATAAAATGGATGGTGTTATAGTTAGCGGTTAAAAAAAAACTAATTCGATCAGATAGCTACCGATATCCGATCAATGTGATTTTTTACAAGCATATAGTACTCGACGAGTTCTACACATTGACGGTTTTGATTAACAAAACAGGACCCATGGTGGGCCCCTACGGGCCGAACAACACTTCAAATTCAATGCCCGAAAAGTAGAGAATCATTTCCCCAGCCTACACTCTGCACACGTTGTCCTGAATTCATCTCACCGTACCGCCTATTACATCCCAATCTTCTCCTATACACTAATTTATGCAATTTTTTAATACACATTTTTTCATAAAAAGTCGAAAAGTTATCCCAAGCAACCATATTTTTTTCCTTAACTTTTTAGTCTAAAAAGTCAAAAAGTGTACTTATTTAAGACACTCCAAACAACCCCTTCGATTGATCAATGTGGAATGTTATGTTGGTTTTAAGTATTAGCTAAATAATTTGTTTGGTTTTAGATATATATATATACATATATATATATATATGGGCGATTTAAAAAATATACGTAAACAGTAAACAAAATGAGAAAAAATGAAAACTAAATGTAATAAATATGAAGTGTTTTAAATATATGTAAATTGAATGGATATAAATCAGGAAACAATTTTAAAATTTTAAAAATGTTCTTACAAACTAATATATATATATAACTCTGTCCTATAGATTATATTATATCTATTTACAAAGTACATTTAGATTACTTGTATAAAGAAGTAAACAAAATAAAAATAAAAATATATAACGAAAAAATGACTATAAATATTGTAAAAGTTTTGATCATGTATGTAAAAGAAGTAAACAAAATTGACTATAATACTATAAAAAGTTTTGACAATAAGACCACAAAAGGAAAAAAAAACAAGACCCAAAAAAATTCTAATTAGAAACTACTTTTAAAAACTCTTAACCAAACAAGTTTTCAATTTGTAAATTTCTAAAATTACTTTCAAAATATATAACTCAAAAACTAATTTCAAAACTCATAACCAAACAAATTTTAAATTTTCAAAAATCTTTTAAAAAACTTATTTTTCAAAATGAATTTAAAAATTAAACCAAACGGAGCCTAAGGGGTTGTTTGGAATAATTTAAATAATTGTACTTTTTGACTTTTTATGAAAATATGTATAAAAAAATAAAGAAATAATATAACCCTAAAAAGATAAAAGTGTGCTAGGAGATGCCAAATAGTCCAGTTTTGTGCCACAAAATTAATATTCTCCATATATTTTGGCTTGATCCAATCTGGTCTGTCCAATTTTAAATATTAAAAATAATTTTATATTATTTAGGTTTATTTTGGGAGGTAGGTTATAGTCAATTTTTTTTATTTTTTTATTTTTTTATTTTTAAGAATGTACAAAACAGTGGAGAGATAATGTGACAAAAAAAAAAAAAAGTTAAAAAACCAAAAAAAACTGACTTTGAGCTTGATACCAAATTAGGCTTAGTTATACAATAAACTACAATTAAAAATATTTATATATAAACTTTTTTATAAGGTTTAAATTCAAACATTTATTAAATTGTTCAAAGTTATTTACAATTGAATTTTGTGAATATCACAGATTTAAATAATTGGAAGACCGACTTCATTTAATGGCTAAATACGTTTGAGAATAGGTTTTTTTAATTTTTTTTTTAATTTTTTAATTAAAATATGAGGTTAAAAAATTAATATATTTGGAATGACTTTTTGATCTTTAATGAAAAAATTTACAAAAAATAGAAAGAAAAGAGAATCTTTAACTTTTTGGTATATGTTGTTGATTTTTTAATTTTTTTAGTAACTTTTTAACTATAAGGCTAAAATATTAAATTGCCACATGAGAGGTAAAAATAAGGTTAAGGATTGTTTTAAGAAATTGATTAAAAGTTAATTTTTTAATTTTTTTTGAAAAAAACGTATAAAAAAATAGAGAGGTGATAAAATCCAAAATAAGTTAATTGACTTTTAGCTAAATTCCTAAATTAGGCTTAAGAATAAGATTTTTATTTGGATTGATAAATAAGAAGGATTTTGTAATGAGATCAATTTATTGTGTAAATAGAAACTTTAGGTGTCGTTTGGCATTAACTTTTTTAGTTGACTTTTTGATTTTTTTAGCCTGAAACTTTTTGTTTGTTTGATTTTTTTATTTGGCTTTTTTAACTTTTTTGCATTGTAAATGATGTTGGAAAAAGTAAAATGACTAAATTACCCTCATGTGGGCAAAATCCAACAACATCTCCGTTTTTATACAAATTGTCAACTGGGAGTGACCCAATAATTTTCTTTTCTTTTTCCACTTCCCTTTTTGCACATTTTTTTTCAATTGCTTCATGGAAATTGGGTTTGGTAGGGTGCTGTTTTACATCATGGGCAACTAATTAGACAAATCAAACACTTCTTGCACCTCGACTGTGCGGAAGTACCGGAAAATGTTTTGCAAAATTTGTGAAACATTTGTACAATGCCATTTCCACCAAGTCATTGTTGCAAAAAATAAAAAAATAAAAAATGAGAATAAAAAAATTATCGAGCTGTTATAGATTGCTACCGTCAGAGGGTTACTGTATGTACGTTGAGCGGTGACTGTTTCCATTTCCTGGGGGACCTGGTGAATAGAGTCTTATCACTGGTATATGATCTGTGTGGGCGAAGTGAACTTAGTTGTCATCTTGCTAGCTTTTTGAGTAGTGAGTGTGATGAAGTCCAAATTGAGTTGCCACGGGTGGTTTATGAATACCCCAATGTCTTTCCCGAGGACCTTACTAGTTTACCACTTCATCGAGAGATCGAGTTCTCTATTGATTTGGGGCTTGGCACGGTGCCGATTTCTATGGCATCGTATCAGTTTGCACCTGCTGAACTGAATGAGTTGAAAATTCAACTCCAGGAATTATTAGATAAGGGTTTTATTCGCCCTAATACTTCACTTTAGGGTGCACTAGCTCTCTTCGCTAAAAAGAAAGATAGAGTGTTGCGACTTTGTATTGATTACCGGAAGTTGAATCGGGTAACTGTTAGGAATAAGTATCCAATACCTCGTATAGATGATCTGTTTGATCAGTTGAAAGGGTCTTGTTGCTTCTCTAAGATAGACTTGAGATCGGGTTACCATCAGTTGAGGGTAAGGGAGGAGGATATTCCGAAGACGACATTCCGTCGGCGGTATGGCCATTACGAATTCCTAGTGATGCCTTTTGGGCTAACCAATGCTCTAGCCGTATTTATGGATTTGATGAACTGAATCTTCCGATAGTTCTTAGACCATTTTGTGGTCATCTTCGTAGATGATATCTTGATTTAGTCACTCTCCGAGGAGGAACACGATGAATACTTGCGAGTGGTGCTTGAGTTGCTTAGAGCCCATAAGCTGTACGCTAAGTTTGGGAAGTGTGAATTTTAGCTGAAAGAAGTTAAGTTTTTAATCCGGGGAGGGGGTGACTGTAGATTCATCCAAGATAGAGGCAGTGCAAGATTGGGCACAGCCTAAGAATACTTTCGAGATCTGTAGTTTCTTGGGGTTGGTCGGGTATTATTGTCGGTTTGTGAAGGACTTTTCGAGATTAGCCTCATCTTTGACTAGGCTGACGAGGAAATGAATCAAATTTGTATGGAGTGAGACTTGTGAAAAATCATTCAAAGAGCTTAAGGTTAGACTTATCACTGCTCAAGTCTTGATTATTCCGGAGAGGGGTTTGGGTTACTCAATGTATTGCGATGCTTCACAAGAAGGTTTGGGCTGAATTTTGATGCAAGAAGGAAAGGTAGTGGCCTATGGCTGGCGGCAGTTGAATACCCATGAGAAAAATTACCTTCCTCATGACTTAGAGTTAGCAGTAGTGATTTTTGTCTTGAAGATTTGGGGGCATTATTTGTATGGAGAGAGATTTGATGTGTTTTCTAATCACAAGAGTCTGAAATATCAATTTACACAGAAGGACTTGAACTTGAGACAGAGGAGATGGATGGAGTTTATAGAGGATTATGATTTTGAATTGCATTATCATCCAGGGAAGGCCAATGTTGTGGCCGATGCCTTCAGTAGGAAGTCAATTAGCAGCGTAGCTTGTATCGCCATTCGAGAATGAGAAATGTTTGGTGCTCTTGGTGAGTTTGACTTGCGTTTGGGCGAGTCTGTTGAGTCTGCAGCCTTATTTTCAGTAGTTACGCAACCTACACTTGTGAGCCAAGTGTTAGAAGCGCAGAAGGGTGACCTTGAGGTAGAATCTCTCCGGGAGAAGATCTCCAATGGGAAGGTAGAGAAGGGTTTGACTGTGTATCTCGACCAAAGTGTGAGATACCGTGACCGCTTCCAGAGTCTTGCCGCGAAGATGTACTCCGAGAGTTTCATTATTCACGCCTTGCGATGCATCTGGGAGGCACAAAGATGTATCATGATTTGAGTTGCCAGTTTTGGTGGAGATGTATGAAGAGGGACATGGCAGTGTTTGTATCGAAGTGCCTTACTTGTCAGCAAGTGAAGGCTGAGCATTAGAGGCCAGCGGGTTTGTTACAATCGTTGTCTATAGCCGAGTGGAAATAGGAGCATGTTACAATGGATTTTGTTGTGGGCCTTCCGAGAACTTAACCGGGTAGTGATGCCATTTGGGTGGTAGTTGACCGGTTGACCAAGTCGGCGCATTTTATTTCTATACGTGGAAGTGATTCAGTAGATTATTTTGCCAACTTGTACATTAGGGACATAGTGAGATTGCACGGGATCCCTGTGACTATCGTTTGGGATAGAGATCTGCATTTTACAGCTCAGCTATGGCAGAGCTTGCAGAGTGCCTTGGGCACTAGATTGACTTTTAGTACAGTTTACCATCCTCAGACTGACGGCAGTCTGAGCGTACCATTCAAATCCTTGAAGATATGCTTCGAGGCTGTGTCCTTGACTTTAAGGGGTCATGGGAGAAACACTTACCCTTAGTGGAGTTTGCCTACAATAATAGCTTCCAATCGAGTATTGGCATGTCACCATTTAAGGCCTTGTATGGCCGACCATGTAAATCTCCAGTGTGTTAGGCCGAGGTGGATGGTGTACCTTTGTTGGGCCCAGAGTTGGTTCGGGAAACGACGGAGAAGATGACACTTATCCGCAAGAGGTTGATTATGGCTCAGAGTCGCTAGAAAAATTATGCCGATTGTAGGAGGAGACCGTTGTCTTTTGAGGTAGGAGATCATGTTTTCTTAAAGATATCACCTAGGCGGGGTCTTATGAGGTTTGGAAAGAGTGGGAAGTTGTTCCATCAGTTTATTGGCCCTTTTGAGATCCTTGAGCAGATTGGGGAGGTTGCCTACCGTTTGGCGTTGCCACCACAACTTTTCGGAGTGCATGACGTGTTCCATACTAGTATGCTTCGGAAGTACGTGCCGGATCCATCGCACGTGTTGGATTGGATCGACTTAGAGATAGATGAGGATACCTCGTATGAGGAGAGACCAGTGAGAGTTTTGGATAGACGGGACTAAGTCTTGCGAGGCAAGACGATTACTTTGGTTAAGGTTTTGTGGAAATATCACGGGGTTGAGGAAGCAACTTGGGAGCATGAATTGGAAGTCTGAGAGAAATATCCGGACTTATTTGTTGATGTTTGAGCATAAGTTAAGATTTTAATCTTGTTCATGAACTGTAAAGACATTTGATATATTTTGAATAATGAGAACATTGTATATGTTAACTATGTTTCGGAAATGCAAGCTTAATATGAACATTGTATATGTTGTTTAAGGTTTGGAAATGCAAATCTATCATAAACATTGAATATGTTTTGGAAATATGAGATATACGTGTTGAAATTGGTTAAAATTATAGGAGATGCATATTGGTAATATATGTTGAGATGTATATTGTGTAATGGTTTATCTTGTAGAGGGATTGAATGACCAGCAGGTGGGTCATGGTGTTGATGATTGATTTGTAATTATTTTGGAAATTGGCAAAACTTGATTTTGAAACATGATTTGTAATTTCAGGGACGAAATTCCTTAAGAGGGGAGATTCTAGCAATTCCGGTTTTGACCCGACCTTTGTTATATCCCAGACTCGGATCTTGTGGTTTAATGTTGTTATTTATATCATTTCCTCATTTTTCTCTTGAATTTAAGTTTTGGAATGTCTTGGGCGGGTTTAGAACAGGTTGATTGCCAATTAGTCTAAGATGTTGTTGCCCAAAATTTTGGTTTTCCGCTTGAGCGGGCCTTCTTGCACTCGAGCAGGGTTTGCAAACACTTAGTACTTTGTACATTTGCAAAGTTACTAGAGAGGTGTTTTCTACTCTCGAGCGGCGTTTGTTACGCTGGAGCAGGTGAACGCTCAAGTGTCCATTCTTGCGCTCAAGCGGTTTGTCTATTGTCTGCAAAAGTATTTGAGGTGTGTATTATGCGCTCAAGCGGGCCTCTTCTTGCACTCAAGCGGAACAAAACTATGTGTCTTACGCTCAAGCATAGACTATTCCGCTCGAACGGACTGTGCGTATATCAGATCGCGAAAGTGACATTTTAAATCACTTTTTCGGCCTTCTCTCTCTCTAAAACTTTCCAAAAACCTAAATCCACACACACACTCTCTCTACATTTTGACTTAGATCTAGTGTTTTCTTCACCCTACTCCCTTTGAGAAAAAGGTAGAGCATCTCATGGGCTTCCTTTTGATCTGAGTAAAGTCAAGTTTGGGCGCCTTTGAAGTTTCCCCACTTCTCCTTTGAGCTTTTACACTTGAGGTAGGGATATTCTATACCTTAATATGGGTTTTAACCTAGTTATTTGTTGTTATGTATAAATTGTGGGATTTGGGGGTGTTTTGAGAAAATCTAGGGTTTGAGTTCAAGTTTAAGAGAGGGATTCCTATGTAGTGTTATATAATTGACCATGGGGTTTGGATATGAGGTTATATTGTGTTGAAAATTGTTGGTCTTGGCCTTTGGGCAATTTTGGAAAAATGGAGGACTTTGCCCTAAATATGTTAGAATAATTATTTTGTATAAATAATGAAATTGGTATAGAAATTGTGAAATTGGGGAAAAGTATAGATGAATGGTGTAGTTGGATTTGTTTAATCACTTACTTGCGAAAATGTGATGAATTATCTGTTACAAAGATTGAATATCTGTCTAGAAATATCTGTGTTGGGCTATCGGTGGAGGATAGCTATGATTGTTACAGAAATTGCATGAAGATTAGGTAAATTGAAACTAATCATTTAATTGAGTCATTGAATATGACTATGTGTTAATGCATTGAATGTGCATGATTGATAGTCATTGAATGTAGCGATACTTTTAAATACATTACTTATGTATAACGTTTTGGGAGAAGAAAGGGGATGTACTCCATTATTTGGGAGGAGATAGGAGATGGACTCCATTGAAAATTAAGTTGGCCAGAGTGTGCAGGGTGAAAGTCCCGATCCCGCAGACGAAATTTCCGTAAAATAGTGTAGACACCCAATTTTTGACCGACCTTAAGACTCAGACGTCGCCGATTGAGCGCTCGGTGATTGCGCATTTTGTGCTCGTTTTGAGGTTGCGGAGTCTCGGTTGAGAGCCTTGCCTCCGGACTTCGGGACTCTTTTGTGCTTTGCCCCGGTTTGCGAACCAGGTCCTGTTTTCTCTGTTTGCTCTTCCCCAAGGGAGGGAGAGGTCTCGTAGACCATTTCTCAGTGGCCGTAGGCTACGTTTCATGGTCGTAGGCCACTCTTCCCGTTTGGAGACTAGTTTCCGGTTTTCGGAGCCGTCGGTCGTGTGCCTCGGTTCGGGACCGCTTAACTACCTCCATTTGCTCCGGTTTTTGGCACACACCTTGTTCCCTCTCCCTAGAGAGACACTGTGGCCCGGGAGACCACCTTTGTGGTCATACGCCACCTCCGGTGCCTAACAGCTTGTTTTCGGGGCCCCCGGCTGCGCGTTTTGGCCCCCGAACCCTCGTTTTGCATCGGTGTGGGTTCATTTTTGGCATGGACCCTTGTTTCATTGTTAGGAAGGTGGTAGTAGGGTGGGAGACCACCTTTCCCCGGTCGGCCGATTTTTCTTGGCAGGTAGGTAGTCTCCCTCACTTTTGAGCCACAATTTCGGGTCTCCCATACCACCACTGAGTTTCATTCACCTAGGAGACCACCAATCTTGGTAGGCTGACCACCTTTTTTTCTTGACCCTTTTGACCCCTTGGTCTCCCTCACTTTTGAGCCACAATTTTTGGGCTCCCATACCACCACTGAGCTGCATTCACCTGGGAGACCACCAATATGGGTAGGCCGACCACCTTTTCAACTTGAACTTTTTGACCCCTGGTCGCCGACCAGGGGGAGTGGCCGGCTGACCACCTTAACTGGTCGGCCTACTTCCTGCTTTTTGCTCTCATTGAATGTGATCCAACTGTGCCAGCTGGGAGCCATTTGATGCATCCTCCATACACGTGTATGGAGGATGTTTGAAGCTTCCAAGAGAAGCTTTGGCCTCTCTTCTCTATAAAGGGAGGCCTCCTCTTCCATTGCAAGGGTTGGAAAACTTTGGTGAAGGCATACATACACTTCCCTCCATATCTCTCAATTTCAAGCTTCAAAACTCCATTATTCTTGGCCATTTGCACTACACCTCCAAGCACAACACCTCCACTACCATCCTAAGTACCTTGGAGCTATTTTTCAGAGGTTGAGAGTTCATTTTCTTGGTCCAGAAGTTGCTGGAGTTATTGGCTACAAGGGTAAGTCACCTATTCCCTCTTTTGGTCCTTATTTTGCTTCATATTTTAGCCTTACTTGAAAGCATTTTCGAGCTTTGTCATAAACTGAAAAAAGTCTTATTTTGAGCTCCTCTTCAAGTTTTATTAAGGTCATTTTTCTATTGGGGGTCATCTACCCCCTTGCATGCTTCATTTCCTCATGTTTTGAGCTATGCATTAGAGCATTTGAATTGGCCTTGGTTTGGCCTTTTAGCCACTGAAATCCAGTGGATTTTTAGTGGCTAACATGTGTCTTTGAGCTTCAAAATCAGAGAGGGGTGACCCTCTCACCCCTTGTTCTCTTTACTAGCTTTGTTGGCCTTACAAAGGAGCTCCTATTTGCATGTTTTGAAGCCATGTTTCAGGCCATTATTTGTGAGTTTTATGACCTGCATTAGCTCTGTCCAGAGCCCTTTTGGCCATTTTGAATGTCTATTATGCATGTGTAGAGCAATCCTATTCAAGGCCTTTCAAAGGGGCTTTTACTTGCATGCTTCCTAGTTTCATTTCAGGCCATTTTTTTATGAGTTTTAGGGCCCTCATAACCTCTGTCCAGAGGTGGTTTTTCCATTTTGCATGTCCATTTTGCATGTGTAGAACAACCCCTTGCATGACCCTCTAAAGGAGCCCATCATTATTGCATGCATTGACTGAGTTTCAGTGGGTTTTTGGGCATATTTTGGCATGGCATACTTTTGTTTTTGGCTGGTTTGGTGAGCTCTCATATGCTTCATATAGTTGTAATACAACTCATGGTTCACTAGCTTTCTTTGCATGCTTCGTTGACCCCTGATTTTAGCACCTTTTGGCTATGCCTTGAATTGATTTTGTGCATATTTTGGATTGTCCTAGCTCTGTTTTTGGGTCTCATGGTCGAATGATGCTTGTTTTGCATGCTTGTAGTTCAATACACTTGCCTAGCGTTGAGTTTCGAGGTCCATTGCATGCATATACTGAGGTGTTTTCATGCTTTGGGGTCATTTTGCATCATATTTCAGAGCTTATGTGAATGTCATATCCTCATGTTTTCTCCTCTTTAAATGCGTATGAGAGTCGGGCTTGTATGCCTCATTTACCGACCATTGAATGAGCTCCATTTCTTTGCATTCCGAGCCATCATTTTAGGCCATTTCCCCACTGTTTTAGACCTGCCTAGGGTCTGTTTGGGGTTGGTTTTGCCATTTGTGCATCGCTTTGTGTACCTCTAGTGTAACGCACTTCATTAGTTTCGGTATTCGGGCCATCTAGCTTGCATTGTGTGACATACTTGCATGTTTCAGGACCATCTTTATGCCATTTCAGAGCTGTATCATGTGCCATCGTATGCCATATTTCATTCCTTGCCATGCCTTGTTAGAGTTGCATGTTGTGCCTTAAGATCGGTCCTTTATATTCGTGCATGTTTGCATGTATTTCGGTTGTCTCATTTTCATCACATGGCCACTGATGTGAGTGTGGCTGAGGTCCACTCATATTGATGTAAGTCCATCATGCATTGTGTATGCCATTTTAGTTCATAGCATTGCGTATGCCAGGTTGCATGTTAGAGCATTGTGTATGACATGTTATGTCACGTGCATTGTGTATGCCATTTTAGTCCATAGCATTGCGTATGCTAGGTTGCATGTTAGTCGCATTGTGTATGCCATCTCATTTGCATTGTGTTTGGGATAGGAGTTAGCCCAAGCACGGGAAACGAGGGACGTTTCGTACTCCAAGTGACGAAACGTGTCTCAATTCCCGGTCGCTGACACTCCGGATTAACCATGATGGAGTCTAGGCCTTGTTATGTTTATATGTGCATTCATTTCACATCGAGTCGTGCAATTCGACTCCTCGGCCATCATGTATCGAGATGCGTGATTGGTGGCACGAGGATCGAGGTGTGCATATATATGTGAAAATACTTTGCCATGCCCCTTTCTTGCTCTCTGTTGCAGCAAACCAGAAACCAGTAGCCTTTAGAGCTTTGCACAGCATTCCGGGATTAATTGCAAACAGAGGCAAATCGGGGCATCGTGAGGAATTTTCCGATGAGGCGACCCGAGTACGCATGCATTTTTCATCATTCGGAACAAGAGCTGAGGCAGTCCATTTTATAGCTTGCATGCTAGTTTATTCGCTTTCCTAGTTAATTTGTTAATTAATTAGGGTTTTGTAACATTTAATTAGCTAGAGTATTTAATTATTTATTCGGACTGTATTATTTATTCGGACCCTCTGCAAGAGGGCAATGTTGTAATAAGTGTGCGTGTATGTGATGCATGTCTTCCAACCCCACGTCTTTCTCCCTTTTATTTACCAGCTTATGATGGTTAGATTAGGGCATGTTTTAATTAGCATACTTATGCTTGCATGTTTGCATCATTCATCTGTATTGCATGCACCGGGCTCGGCGCATCATACTAACTGCATTGTATCTCAATTTCGAGTTGAATACTTGTTAGTTGTAGCATTTCACATGCCATCTTTGGAATAGCCGAGCCTATTGTAGTTGTATTTTTGCATGTGTTGCATTAGGCATTTCTGTATAGTTAGGATTATGCATTGATTTCTAACATAGCTTCTGTTTTGGCTTGGAGTACTCAGTAAGTGTTATGCTTTAGCATCCTTGCATGTGTGTGAGTGACTGCCATGATAGCATGCTTGCCATGAGGCTATGTGCTTATATGATATACCTACCTGAATGCCTGTGGGTGAATGTTGGATTATCTGAATTGGAATAATGCATTGACTGTGAGTTTTAAGCCCACTTGAGAGTGGCAAAATCATATTTTTCTAAGCCCACCTGAGGGTGGCAAATTCTCACTTTAGCCTACTTGCGAGTAGCAAACTATTTTCAAAACAAACATGAGATGTTTCGTTCCAATTTAGGCGATCCAGTCTATACTTGTATGCTGTGCGCATTACGTAGTAAATCTAGGCTAATAACCGGAATAAGAGCACATAATGTTTTCAAAACTCGATATCATGGTTAGTAGAGGCCGATCTTTGATCGGGCGAGCGGGGGTGCTCACGAAGTGACCTTCCTCAATCGTACCCAAGTTCCCGAGCCGAGGCAACTTTGGTGATGACGAACACGCGGCCTTGGGCAACGAGTCAGGGTTTCCTAAATTCCCCCAAAAATAAATATTTAGGTGGCGACTCTGTATCTGGCAAAGCAGTCCATGTTTGGCACTTCTTTCAAAAAAATCTGTTTTCAAAAACGATTTGCCGGATTTGGACTCTTTGATGATTCATCGGTCTTGCATTGCACTCTGCGAGATTAGATACAGGACCGTGACATTGAGTCCTGAACTGTAGTGAGCCCAAATGAACAAAATGGGATTCCCTCTCGGGACGTTCGGGGACGTCTACAAATGGCAAGGTTGAAATACTTGAATAATGATTATGTTCATCGAGAACCACTGAGTTGTAGTCTCGGTTGGGTTATTTGGAAAATTACACACTTGGCATATGATTTGAATAAAATGAAATAACCTGAAATGAATAAATGGAAATGGATTTAGTTGTGAGTATTAGCACTGTATGGTCATGGGAAGAACGTCAGTTGGTAACAAATATTGAATGTTTATCTGACATTAATATCTTAGTTAAAACTCATATATTATGTTAGATTATTTCTACTGGGCTTTTGGCTCACCCTATTTGGGAAACCACTTTCAGGTACGAATGACATGCTTTCCCCAAAGACGTAGCTTTAGAGGACTTAGTAGCTGGAGGCTCCATTTTTTCGTTTAAATGTTTAGATGTTTATTCAAGTCAAGGGCTTATTATATGTACAGAGTTTTTAATTCTCTTTTTGTTGTAACCAAGTTATATCTTAGAAAGATGTAAGCTCGTAGGGCATTTGTTTTGTTGTCATTAATTGATGTTACATGCTATAGATTCAGGATGGATATTTATGAATATATATCGCATGTATTATCTTTTGTAATATGAACTCTGATGAATGGAAGTACATTGATTTTATTATGTTTATTTCTCTTATCTGTTGGGTTATTGGTGTTACCTTTTGAGGGCGTCATAGTGATTGTGCATGTGTACCAAATGATGTCTTATGAGATTGCGCATGCTTTCCATATCTGGATCATCATCCCCAACTATTAGTCCATCCCTCCAGGAGCAAACAACGGAATGGCATTGATTATGGTTATCGAGTTTGCCTCTGTTACTATGGGTTGAACAGTGGTTGGATTACCTGTATTTCTCCGTATGTAGTTATGCAATGCCACCGACGCACCAACTAAATGCACCTGTGCAGTCGCAAAATCATAACGAGACATATTTTCAATAAAACCCCATCGACTTTTCTACGCCCCAAAGGTTTGTTCAACGACACTGCGCAACGACAAGTGCCTTGTTAAATAAATCTCTTGGGTTCGCTGCGTTCCTTGGACCTTGCCGAATATCTTCTTGGTAGTAACGGTGGCCCTTGTACGAGGCGAGGTAACCTGTTCGATTAGGATAGGTCGAATCAATAACATAATATTTTCTTGCCGGATGTAAACAAAAAACGTTATACGCTTTGTGTGCATATTTCTACATAATGAATTTTGACATGAAAATTCTCTGTACTTTCCTCCAGATGTGGAAACCGCATATTTTCATTGTTGATTATTTCAGCGAAAACTCTACTGTCATGCATACTGCATTCTCATCCAAGTGATACAAACGTAAAACACATGTCGAAATCAACACCCGCCATGATGTTTTGCGTGTGATAGTATTTGCGTCCAAAATAGGTCGCTGCATTAGGCCCCGTCACTTTTGTAACAACATGCGTGCCATCGATTGCGCCGATGCAATCCTAAGAGCACAAAAGTTCAGCAAAATTGTTATTTCAATATAGGCCAAAACTATGATGTAAATAAACATTTTGTTTTGCAAATATGGAAGTTGTACCTTGAATGGTAGGTATTTCATTTTTGACCGCAAGTGAGGATGTTGAACATTTTGATTTATTGTTGGCTTACAATGCACAACCGCCTCTAAAACATGATGCACGTGACGTGATACGATTTCACCTGAATGTTGAAACCGTTCTTGGATGGCTCTATGCTTGAACCCTCTCAGCACATGTATGAACATTGCAACGCTTTCTTCCACGGCTAATCCATGGCTACGTTGGTTAACACATAAACCAAAATCGCTAACTAACGTGTCACACAACAAAGAAAATACATCTTTTGGCATACATACATTTTCTTCAAAACGACCAAAGTGTCCATCAAATAATTCACATATCTATGCACATCCAGTCAATATTGATGTTGAACATGGTGTTTTTGACATGTATTTTTCGTAATACTCTTGTACATGCCGACATGCTTGCACGTATGTCCAATTATTTTGTTCTTGAATCCGAATAACCATTTGGTTTATTTGCTCGACGAAGTCATCGTCACTGCTACCTTCCCCGTTAGACACGGCCACCACTTTGGCGAGGCCTACAAGACATATGTCCAACGTTAAAATATGTACTGTCACTTTCAACTTGTTCAACATTGTAACTAACATGACATATATACCAGAGCAGCAGACCATGCATAAGATTACTGAAAAGCAAGCTGCCAAACCAAACATGCATATATCAGTCATTCCATCCATAGCAAGAAATTAAAAACAAAAACAACACAACCTGGTCATATTGTTCCACCAAACATAGAAACATCCAAGTTAAGTAAACCCGTCAAACCCCCAAAAAAAAAGACGTCCTAAAAATCCAACACTGTAACAAGTTCACATGAAAACATCAACACATAACACGGAAAGAAGCCATCAGTTCCCAGTAGCTGCCCAACCCCGTGGCCCATCCCAACATCCATCAAACTTGCCGTGCACCAAAAAGGTTTGCAAATGGAGCTGCAGCACAGCTTTGTAGTTGCTTCTGCATAAGCCACCCGATAATATGGTCATCATCGGGCTGGCACATCATAACCTCTCGATAATCAACGTTATCTATAAGAGATGATGCAAAATGGAACCACGGTGTACCCACTAAGGCAAGAATGGATTTCAACCTCTCCATGCACTCTGAAATGGTATACAACGACTCATTACCAATTAAGTGCCCGACAGTAAGTTGTTGATTTTGAGTCCGGAGGACATTGGTTAGATTGTTCATGCTGTCAATTATAGTAGTTGCGCCACTGGTCGACTTCCGTAACTTTCCTGATCTAGCGGGGGTATTTCTTTTCCTTTTTGTCTTGGCGTTAACCACAGGTTCAACACCTTTCATTAATGACTCAGCATCTACGTCAATACCAACTGAAGGGATTGGATCTGCGAATGGCCGCACACTAAGGCTTTGAACCGAATAAGAAAATCCCTCGTTATCTTCGGCAATCCTTTCCCCTGGTGTCCAATGATGTTTGCCAGTTGTAGTAGTGCCTGTGAAGACAATCTCCATCAACTCCTGGTGCTCCAAAGTCTTATTCCTGAATTTTGCACAACTCTTGTTTATCTGCAGCACAGGAAGCACATACTATTAGTGAAAATATGTGACCAAAAAAAATTGAAAACAATACAGAAAGGTAATAAAAAGATGTAAATACTTTACCAGTCCCATACGATCCCACTATTCATCGGAAGCCTGAAACATGTTTGTTTCTGCATCAAAGCCAATTCCGGTTATTCCTTTAGTACGGTCCATCAACTTCATCCACATAGTTCATTCCCGTTTCATGCTTGTGTACTTGTGTTTCAACTGCTTTACATCATGTTTTCTACTAGTTTTTTTTTCAAATTTCTTAGCCAAAGACTTGTACCCAGCGTTGCTCAAAACCATGAATGGTCTGTTGCCTTCAAGAATCTCACCGGCAATAAGCAGTAGAAAAAGCCTTGTGGATTTAGAATCCCACACAGCTTTGTGAACATTTTGGTTGTCCTCAATAACGTTTGCTCGGGCACTTGCAACCCCTTTATTTTTGGAAACAGTACGTGGTGAAGTTCGTGTGGAAGCCATAACGACAATGCAACTGATAAGTTAAAGCATAAGTACATTATAAATGTGTGCGTATTACTCACCCAAACGAATTGGCAGAAAAAAATAAAATTAACAATTGTGACATTCAGTTAAACAAAAAATTAAGAGGAACAGAAAAGAAACAATTTTGTAGATCGAAACCACCATTCCATTACATGTCATTGACAATGACTTGTAGCTATCATGTCCACAACAAGCACAAATCATTACAATACTAGCTGTGTTAGGGTGGTACAAGACACTTGGAACATTTTCACATACGCAATAGTAAAATTACAACGACAATGCACAACATAGAAACAATGGTTTTCAAGATACGCAGCGTTTGTTGCATGTTAATGACATCATCCCGCAAGTGTATGACAATGTCGTGCATCGCGGAGTCAGAGTCGGTGTTCGGTCGCCTAGGTTCGTCGCACCAACCAATCCAACTTAAACATGGCTAGCAAAATTTACGTACAAAGGTATTAGTAAGCTGGTTTAAATGAAATTAAATTGGCCACCAAAAATAAAGGGTGTACTCACCATAGGATTCAGACATGCGTAGTAAACTCGTCCTGGATTTTTGTGAGATCTGGAAATCTTGACGAGACATTGACCATAGCCACAAGCACACGTACGATGTGGCCATATAGTAGATGTCCAGTTGACATGAAAGAAGCCATACTTTGTTTGTAACATAGATAATAGTAGACGAAGACAAGGTGTAAAACGGTACATGGAACATCTTCGTGAATAAATTGTGTGTTTGTCATATGTCATATGAGTGGTAATGAGATGGTTGTGTCCTATAGGATTTGTTAGCATACACTCTCTCCACTTAACCAGATAAGTGGTTTAGCATTACTGTTTATGGCATAAATACAATAATACATACCTAACAATACATATACAAACGTATACACGTATAGGATTGCGTACACATAAGCAACAATTTCCAGTGGAACTAATCCAAAATAATGGAAAAAGAATGCTCATTGTTTTTCCTTCAACAGTTAGGAAAGTGTAACTAATCCAAGATAATTGAAAAGAATAAAATTAACACATTATAATAATTAAAAAGGAAACCAGTATACGCTACTAAGAGGAGTTGGACAATTAGTTAACTTGTTCGCAATAAACTCAGTCTTGCTTGATGTCAATGAGCATTTAATTATGATTACATTTTAGACCAACCAGAAATAATTATACAAAGTAATAGACAGTTCAGGCTAATCAACAAGTAATTTGGACAAGTTCCATAGTTGCTTGTATTCGATTTTTTTTTTGTTGATTAATGAGGTTTTGAAAATAGAAAGCAGTTTTTCTATTTTCTAGTCATACAATTGTTATTGGAAATGCTATTGAGCTTAAAGAACAATTTTTTTTTTTCTTTTGCTTTTTCCTTCAGAACTATTGGCTGGTGAATGAGCAAACAACAACAAAAAGTCTCAGATCACAACAAAAACGAGAATTGGTAACAGATTTGAAAGACAAAATTAAAAAGTTCAAATGCTGTGCTATGTTTCTGCTAGCTTAGGTACATGGAACAAACAATTCCAATAAAAAATGTTGTGCTCTGTTTCTTCTGTATTTTCAAAAATGCTTGTCCAACCTAAATCCGAAAGTAACCAATTACTAGACAGTAGGTCCACTGAGTGCACAACAAAAAATTAAAGCATTGGTAAAAGATGTTGAAGACAATATGGTTCATATTTTGCTTCTGTATTTTAGAAAATGGTAACAGATTAAAAAAATTAGTTCAATTGCTCTGTTCAATTCAAAAACTAATAGAATTTCTCTGTTCAGTTCAACATATTTAAGAAATTAGTTCAATTGCTCTGTTCAGTTGAATAAGAAAGTTGAAAATGCTAACACCTTGACAGATAGATCAAGTTTAATTGCTCTGTTCAGTTCACCAAAAGCAAAATGAACTTGAATACAAAAAAAACATAAAACTACTACTTAAGTAACCATTTGCAGTGTGTTTAAGAAAAAAATTGTGTAACAGATTAAACAAAAACAAGGACAAAAAAAACACAAAAGAAAAAAAATTAAAAAAACCAAGACAGTTTGAGGTCCAGTGAGTTAAAAAAAAAAAAAACAAGTGAAGCAACTTTGTTTAGTTTATCAACAAGCAAAACGAACGGGGAAACAACCATTTCCAGTGATATAAAAAACATAAACAATTGTATAACAGATTACAAAAAAAAGGTCAAAAAAACAAGGAAAAAAAAAAGTATTTCTGATTGTTGCATGTTCTTCGTTCAGTTCATGGAGAAGAAAAACGAAAAAAATTCCACACGTTCCCATAACCACAGATCACACAATCTGTACAGAGACAATCGGGTTTACACTTCCATTGACACCAACAAAACCTTTTTATCATTGATCAAACACAACAACGATGGATTTTCAACATACGCATAAGAAACAAGTGAGATCTCGTGCAAGGAGAGGAAAACCCCAAAATAGATCGAGTTATGCATACCAGAGATGCAACCACGGCACAATGTTACGCGTAAAGGATGGTCGAGGCATTGACGAAGTGCTGATGGCCTGGATCGATCGTCCTCTCCTCCTCTTTGATTCTTTTTCGTCGTCGTCTGGTTGGTGTGTTTCAGGAAATGGAACCCTAGCAAATACATCCAAGTGAACAAGGGTGTACATGGGGTATTTTGGTCATTCTCCATTCATACACATCCCTCCCAGGTCACGTGTTTGGCTCTTTGGCTGTTTGTGATTTTCTAGCTCCGTTTTGTCATCTTGCACTTATATAGCCTCGTAATGATTGCCAAACGGGGGCTTAATAAAGTGTGTACCATAACTTAAGGATCATTATTTAACTGGAAGGCTTGTTCATACTCCATATCCCAATAAAACTGACTCAATTCAAATTAGACTTGTCTAAGTTTAGGCTTTCAAATTCGGCGCAACCCATTAGGGCATGATAGACGACTCGTTAAAAAAAAAAAAAAACACTCACAGGAATAGATTATTTTAATAATTTTTTAATTTTTTATAAATAATTATGTAAAAAAATATAAAAAATAATGTGATAATTTATAATGACTTTTTAATTAAAATGAGAGAAGGCCTTAGTCCCCTAGCAAATTTAAATTCTAATTCCTTCTATCCTAGACTTTTCAGTAATTTTAATAAGAAAAAAAATTATAATCCTGTATATAATTAAAAAAAATTTAAATAAATGATAAATATTACAAACTGTAAGTTAAGGTTATTTTTATTTTTATGAATTTATAAATATTTTACCAAAACACCACTAGTTTGTGATTTTCACTTACTGTAGGTATTCCCTGTTTTTTTTGAACTGATATATACAACCGTTTGGGGAGTGGTTTGACTTTTTAATTTTTTGACTTTTTAAATTATTTTAGTTTGGATTAAAAAATTTGATTTGGGAAGAATTTTTTAACTTTTTGACTTTTTTTATAAAAAAAAAATATAATAATTATAAATTAAATATGATATTTCATTTATTGTGACTAAAATAAATTATTTTACCTTTTGTAACTAAAATAACTCTAAACCCCCATGCCAAACGGATTTGTACTCGAACTTTTCTCCTGTACTTTACTTGCGCTACAGGGAATTTATCATTCAAGATGTCTCAGATGTCTTTCTAAACCAAAATTCAAAAAATGCTGCAAAAGAGTGAAGCAATCATGGCAGAGATTGAAGAAGAAGAAATGGAGCAAGACCAAATGTGATTCTTCGTTCATTATACTAGTATATTTGCCTTACTCAAAGCCTTTGTGATAGCAAAAAGCTTTTGTCTTTCATGGTATTATAGCATTTGTATGTACCCATTTCTGAGCAAAGCTCATGGACTCCACACAAAGTCACTCTCCTTTTACTCTAACCTCATAGACCACTGTCTCTCTTTGAAATCCTCAGATTTTCCAAATTCATCCACGCCCACTTGATAAAAGTCGGTTTCAATCGCCATACTTTTCTGGGTAATCGCTGTATCGATCTGTATTCGAAAGTCGGCACACTCAGTGATGCTTTGCAAGCATTTGATGACATTGCCAACAAGAATATCATTTCTTGGAATATTTGTCTGCGTGTGTTTGTGAAATCTTGTAATCTCGAAGGTGCACGTAATATGTTCGATAAAATGCCCGAACGAGATGTTGTAAGTTGGAATTCATTGATTTCGGGTTATGCTTCGAATGGGTACTTTGATAATGCATTAGAACTTTTTAAGGGAATGCAAAATGATGGTATGAGACCAAATGAGTTCACGTTCTCGATTCTAGTGTCATATGTGACAAGTGCCTATCGTGGTAAGCAAATTCATGGTACCATGATTAGGAGTGGTGTGAATTTATCAAATGTGGTTGGAAATTCATTGATTGACATGTATGGGACACTTGGGGTTGTGGATTATGCCTTTGGTGTGTTCCTCACCATGGAGGAGGTAGATGTTATCACTTGGAACTCCTTGATTTCGGGCTGTTACAAATCGGGACATGGCAAATTTGCACTAAAGCACTTTTGTTTGATGGTGTCTGTTGGATATTCACCTGATGAGTTTACAATATCGACAGTGATTACTGTCTGTAATAACTTGCGTGATCTGGGAAAGGGTAAGCAAATTTTTGCTTTCTGCATCAAGGTGGGGTTTCTTTCTAACTCCGTTGTTTCAAGTGCTGCTATTGACCTGTTTTCCAAATGCAACAGATTGGAGGACTCAATTCAGCTCTTCGAAGAAATCAATCTGTGGGATTCTGTTGTTTGCAATTCCATGATTTTGAGCTATGCAAGGCATGGCGGTTTTGGAGAGGACGCTTTGCGACTTTTTGTTCTTACATTGAGAGACAGCCTCAGGCCAACTGAATTCACTATCAGTAGTGTTCTGAGCTCTGCTTCTTCCCTCCTCCCTGCAGAGCAGGGGAGTCAACTCCATTCTTTGGTTGTTAAATTAGGTATGGAATCTGATGCAGTGGTTGCGAGTTCACTTGTGGAAATGTATGCCAAATTTGGATTAATTGACACTTCCATGAAAATTTTTGCTCAAATCAATCTAAAAGATTTTATAGCTTGGAACACCATAATTTTAGGCTTAGCTCAAAATGGGAGAGAAGCTGAAACCTTAGAGCTTTTTAAGGAACTACTTAAAAGGGGTCCACCACCAGATCGAATAACACTAACTGGGGTTCTTTTGGCTTGCAACTATGGGGGTCTTGTGGATGAAGGGTTGAGTGTGTTTTCATCAATGGAGAAGGCATATGGAGTCATACCTAGGGATGAGCATTATCTTTGCATTGTGGATATGATGAGTCGAGCTGGTAAACTCAAAGAAGCCATGGATATTATAGGGACAATGCCGCATCAACCTAGTTCTTTAATTTGGGAATCGATTCTTCGTGGTTGTGGTGTTCATGGAGATTTTAAACTCACTGAAAGAGTAGCGGAGTGGTTGATAGAGTATGAACCACAGTCATCTCTACCTTATCTGGTACTGGCTCGGTCATATGAGATGAGGGGCAGATGGGAGAGCATGGTTCGTGTCAAAAACGCCATGAAAGAGAGCAATGTTAAGAAAATGATTGGATGCTGTTTGATTGGGATAAGAAACCATGTGTTTGTTTTTAAAGAAAACCATATCCTTCACTATGAAGACAAAAACATTTATTTGATACTTGGATTACTTAACTGTGAGATGGGGATTGGAGGTTCTGTCCATGATCAGTATAAAAATGTGAGTGCTGAGGGAGAGCAAGACCAAAGTAGAAAATTACTCGTCTTATAAATTGATATATTTATTGGATTCTTTTTGACACAGTGCAGCAGTAAACCATGGAATCCTGGGATTAGATGGGTTAGGGTGTTCAGCTAGAGTTGAGATTGTGTCTTGTCTTCAATTCAATTTGATAACCAAGAGTAAATTTCATTTGAACTCGCATCACTGGGCTGCATAATTTTTATCTGCATTTTTAGAAATCTCAACATTTGGGGCAAAGAAGTTGGAAGGAGCTATTGCTAATTTTAAGATGGAAATCTTCAATCTTGAAATGGATTTCAGATCAGTTTAGGTCATGATTTATCATCCATTGCTCAGCAACGACAGAAGTAAGATGCCAATTGAAGTGAAGATGCACACACAGTTTTTGGTTAATGATCAGTACCACTGGCCGAACTAATTTTGTTGTATTGCTGAGGCAGCATGTAAATTACAAAGTAGTTCAAGAATGGACCTAAGCGTGCTTTTCGCGAAGACATTAGTCAGACTGATGGCATTTTCTTGGTAGTTCACAGAGCAGGTGTGGTTCAATTTTGGACAAAAGAGTTGGCATTTCATGTTGATAACGTGATACTTGATATATACGATTGAGTTGGTTTCTGTGTTCAACGATTGTTTCACTTTATAATGGTCACCTCAAATGTTGGTGCAACACTATCCTACATCAGGTTTAACCCCTCTCATACAGACTGATGATGATAAAGCCTAGATAGATAGGTAGATAAGAATGGTGTGATATAGATGAATGCCAGATCTGGCTAAGCCAGCACGAGTGCCCGACCAATGGACTTGAGAGAAATTATATGAAGCTTCTAAGCGGTACTAGAAGATTCTACCTTCTCCAAAAAAAAAAAGTGGGAAAATCTAGCTTCTTGTATTCTGGAATGCAAGCTCTCTTGAACTGGTGAAAGTAAGGGCCAACCAATGAGGTATTTCTATCCCGATTACATATTTTGTGCAACTCAACTCAAGAAATCTTTATTCCAATCAAATGAATTGATTATATGTTCATATTCAAGAAAGAAAAGACAAGACATCCTGCTTTTTCCTTCTCTTTTTTTTTTTTTTTTTTTCATTAATGTTATATGCACAGAGATGAGAATCTTGGGAAATCATTGCGAACTTTCTGAAATTTATAGAAAAGTCTTTGTGTGAGGAATGACTTATGCTTACAATGCACATAAACTTACTGGACTATATATTGCTTATTATTGCTTGTTTTCTTTGACATTACACAATCTAATGAAATGGGTTCAGTAAAGGATTATACGGGATAACTAGTTGATAGCCTGTACGTACTGGATTTAATAATTTGTGGATGTAGGATGAGAGAATAAGTTAGCCACATTCAAATTAGATTCGAACACGATGTAAAACTTATAGCAATGCAATTACTGATTAGGCACTTGAGCAACATGGGTAGTGTCATGGTAAAAGCACATGACCTCTGGGTCAAGCCATGTTTACCAGCCCAGGATTGAGTCTCAAGAACCCCTCCAGCTATCTCCCTCTACCTACCACAAAAAATGATTGGGCACTTATCTTTAATTAACATGACAATAAGTCTTTTTTCAATAGCATGCAGCCTTCTTTGCTAACAGAGCAGATCAAGAGGAAGAAACAAAGATCATTTAGTATTGATAAAGGATTAAATATTGAGTGCAACGGTGATAGTAAAGCTGGAGCCTAGAGTGGCTAGGTACACAAACTTGCACTACTCTAACCCACTTATTGAGACTTCTCCACCTATGAACTTACAAACTTAAGCGTTGGAGAGTCTCTGTTTGACCACCCTTGTTGGCGAGAGTTTCCTGTTTGTGATTACAAGTTTAGCTAATTAGAGAGAGAATTCAAGGTGTTAGACATAACCTTTGTCATCTTAACTAGTGTAGTTTTTTCCCCCCCACATGGGATGGAATCTAGAAAGGTGGAATATTTATCCCAGAAAGGGGGACACGTAATCCTCTGAAAATGTGGGATTAAGAGGGATTACTAGTTTGGGTGGACAAATAATTCCAATATTAAGCCAATCAAATGCAGAATTAGGGGACAAGAACTAAGCATGTGGCCTCACAATATATTTACTTTTAGTCCAATCCTTGCATGGGTCTCTCTCCCCACCAAACCTTCTGTTATCAATAATCTTACAGTCACTGTCTTTTTTTATTATACCATATTTACTTACGGGAAATGCGACCGTATGTAATTCTATCATAAAATTATGTAAGTTTTCACGAATTTATACAAGTGATCTCACAAAAATGCATAAGTTTGCGAAAACTTATGTGATTACGCAAATTTGTATTCAACTTATGTGTTTTTGTAAGTTCACTTATATAAATTCATGAAAACTTACATAATTTTGTGGTAGGGTTGCATAAGGTGTATATTACACACCGGAGAATTTTCCTTTACTTTATTCTTTCGTGTATTATCATTTCATTGATTTAATGAGTCCCAGCGCTTGTACTTGTTAATGATATGCAAAATAATAAATAAAATATGATAGAAAAATGTGGTTGTTAGAGCATCTACGGTGGAGTTGTTAACCCTCCACTAATGTCAGATGTTAAACTTTTGGCCAGCCAAGTTCCATTTTGTTCATACAATGGAGATGCTAAATTGTTCATTAGTGCATTCATTTTGTGTCAAATGTTGAAGTGCTTGTTAACTGCAGCCAATGATGTAGCCAACCATTGTGGAACCCACTTGAATATAATAATATTTTTTAAACAACAACCCACTTTTATAGCCGTTGGCAGTGGAGAGAGGGGGAAGGAGGGTTGGTAGAAGGGTGAGTCCCACATTTACATACATATATATATATATATATATATATTAGTGTATGCCCGTGCCTAAAGGCACGGTGTCAATAATGTTTTGTTTGAATAATTTTCATTTATCACTCTCTCTTAAGCTAGGAACATTGAGAATCAAGTATACCTAAAATTCTGTTTTCCCATGACATACAAAAAATGAATATATAACATACATTTGAGCAAGAGGATCTCCGTTATTATAGACACAACTTCAAAATAAGAGGAACAACAAAATGGTGTTCTCCCTTTCGAGTACACCATGCCAATATGAAAATAGTATTCTTGATCAAAATCTAAATAACAAACACCTTCAAATGTCTACCTCTCAAACCAAACCAAATCTATATAAATTTACACAATATCAATCTGCCTTTAAATAATCTTTAACTTTATACAACGTCAATCATTTTCAAAGTTTGTCAACGATAAAACCAAAAATAGTATAAATTCTACCATCGAGATTGTTGCTCACTCGAGATTGCCCCTCTTTCAACACTCATCAATCAAAGAAGTACACGTTTAGTTTACACAACAATAAATACAAAATCATTAGAGAGATAAGAAAAACTTAAGCTTAAAAAAATGTAGACCTGTAAAAAAGGAGTCAATATTACCATTCGCTTCTAGTCTTCAATTTAAAAAGCCAATATAAGTCAATATTACCTATAAAATATAGAAAAAAGCCAATATGATAATTAAAAGAAACCATCCAATTCAAAACAAACACATGCACTGTCACACTAATGAAAGGTTTTTTATAGACCACCCAATTCAAACTAGACACAAACATTGTTGCAAAATAATAATTGGTTACCCAATGAAAACGCTATGAACAAACACAACACATTGTCAATACAAATACAAATTAATGATTGATAAAAACATTAATTTACAAAAATCAATCAATATTTTCTTTGGGTTTTATTTTTTTCAACTCTTTCTTTTTGGAACTTCCTTTAATTGATCACATAAGGTTATGGGGAAAATTTAAGAAAGAAGTGTTCTGAAGAAAGAATTTAATAAAATAAAATTCAAAAAGCAAACTCTTCACTTGGTAATTCAACAACAAATTCTAACTAACTTAATTCCTCCATCATTTACAAATCAATACAGCCTAAAAAACCCCATTTATTTTGTCCAAAAACCCAAAGCCATTAATTATATCAATTTAGTCTTATCAATTTTGTGTATGTAACCCTCCATCACCTTCTTCAATCTTCACCTAGACCGATTCAGATTCATTTTGCTTCCAACCTTAAATTAATTTTGAATATTTGTTAGCAATACATGACCATAAGCAAAATATCAAACCAACCCTTTGGATCTATTTGGTTAGCTCATGGGCAGCAACCAACAAAATTTAGATTGAAATTAAATAAACTATCAGACTAAACTGATATAATAAAATTCAATGGATAAAACAACAAATCAACAACATACAATAAGGGGACAATTGTTTACAGGGTCTTAAAAAAGTAATAGGCAATGCGGAAACTATTTATATATATTTTTTATCACAACTTACCAATCCCCACTCCCAAATAAAGGGGAAAAAAAAAATAGAAAAACACCAAAAGTGCAATAAATATAGGAAAATTCATATCAGTATTTAAAGAGTATTTAGCAAACTCAGAAGTATTTATAGATCCGTATACATTTATGAGTATTTAGCAAACAATAGCAAAACTCATAATATAGAAAAACCCATTTTATAAATAAAAAATTAGCACCCATTTCAAAAATTAACACCCATTTCTCATTAAAAAATCAAACATTTCATTAACTTTGTGTGTGTGTATGTTGAGTCAGTACCTTTGAGACCCAAAAATAGTAGGAAGTGTCTGGTTCATCCTCCTCAGTCACAACATATAAAAAAGAAAAAAGAAAAAAAAAAATGTCACTAAGATTACTTGCCTCCAATTCTTAACTAATGTTTGATTCTTTGCCCTTTCATGAACTCTCTCAATAAGTCATCCTCTTTCTCCAAGGCCAAACACTATTTTTCTCTCATTGAACCAGTTTCTGCTCATCATCTTCCAAAACAGCTTGGCATGCATAACCGAAATTAGAGGTCAGCGATATTTAGATGATTGTTTAAACACCTCTTGGCATAATGTTGTTTTAAATTGGGGTTATGTTCCTGATAGAAAATTGACTATATGGTCAAGAATTATGTGATAAAATATTGAATTTGGTTTATAAACATGTCTATTCTAAGCAAAAGGAGCTTATTCTAGCTTGAATGAAACAGAACTTTGATATTTGTTCATAACTATGTGATCTCAAAAGTACTATACACATACCTTATTTGTTTGTCAGAAATCAAAATCTAATTATGGGAATGGCTGTGAAATTATATGTTTATTTATTTTTGAGTTGAACAGAAAGGTCTGGAACCATTATTTTAATATTGCTTTCTTAGTTGGAGAAAATTGTGGCGAAAATTGCCCATTGATGTTACAGGTCGTCTGGGTTATTATTAGACCAAAATGGGGGCGATCCCTCTGGATGTCCTTTATTCTTTATTTTTTATAGCAACACTCTGGGCTTTTTTGGATTCTGATTTCATTCTTGTTTTGAGAGGGAATTGGAGTTTAATAGATCCCTCAATACTTTTCTGTCTCTCAAGGCATTTGTGTCCCTCTCAAATGTAACAGATTCCATACTACCAAGTATTTGTAAGTGCATTCCTATTATAAAAAGTGGTTGTTATTTCCTGGCAAAAAAATAAAAAACAAACTGACTGAATCTATACAATTTAGTGCTTAAAAGGAATGCATACCTTACACTTCCATGTATTATTTTTCATTTCTGGAACAGATATTGCAAGGAGAACGGAAAAGAGTGTGTCTCACATTTTGTTTGGTAATGTGTTAGTTTTAGTATTTTGTTTATAGGAAATAGAAATTTATGTTTATTTTTTTTGCATAAAGCATGAACAAAAATATTGGTGTGAACATAGTTTATAGTCAACAATAAAGCAAAAAGTTTTGTAAGCAGGTAAAGAACAAAGTTTTCCAACTCTTTTAGGATGCTCATGTCTCCTAATTTCCTAAAATTCCAAACCAATATGAAGGACTCACAGACATTTTGTCAGACACCTAAACTACAAAAGCAAAAATTACTCATTTAAGCTAGAGAATTAGACAAATCCAAACAACATAATAAACCAACAAAAACAATCAAGAGCAGAGAAATGGGAAAACACAACAGTGATCAAGAGCAGCGAGTTCGAAGTCTTACCTTGCGAGTGCAAGTTTGAAGGGAGTTGAAGGGAGTCGAAGGAGGAGCAGCGTCAGCAAGGGAACTTCAACGTAAAAATGGTAACCCAACACAGCCAAAAATAAAAATAAAAATAAAAATAGATACAGCCATGAAAAAGCCATCAGCCAATTTGAAGAAGGAGTGGAGAAAAACAACACAATCAACATCATCAATGACAGCTCGAAAGAGAAGATGAGAGAAACAACATAATCAACAACAACCGAAATCAACGAAATTACCTTCTGAGTTGAAATCAATGATAGCATTACAACAGTGACCAAAGGATTTTTTTCATTTTGTTCAAGCAGAAGAACAGAGAGTGAAAAAGAGATAGAGAGGGAAGGTGGGAGGGGGGGCAGACATGGGCAAACATGGTTAGGGAGAGAAATGTTTGGGCAGGAACTAAAACAACAACAGTCCTGCTTTACCATTGATATATACTTGGGATTGATCTCAACCCTTAAACAAAATGTATCTTTGATACATTCTTAGAATTTGAAACCAACAAAAAATCAATACAGCCCGACAGAAAATCAAAGCAAAATCAACAACCCGTCACCAAGCTAAGATTGCATATACATATATATACGATCAATAACATGCCCAAGCTGACTACTAACACGGAGCATATCTTTTCCATTATAAAAAAATATATTTTTAAAACCTCAAAAACAGGTTCTAAAAAATATATTTTGAACCCAACAGGTTTGAGAGTTTTGGGATATATTACTGTGATCAAGTAATATATTACAGTAACATATTTTGTGATAAAAAATAGGTTCTCAAAAATAAATTTGAGAATTTTGGGAGTTGAAAATATATTTTTGGATTTAGGGGATGTTTTAGCAAGCTAAAATTATGGAAAGAAAGCCTCTTATCTTAGCAAAATCAACAACCCGCCACCAAGCTAAGATATGCATATACATATATATACGATCAATTACATGCCCAAGATGACTACTAACATGGAGCATATCTTTTCCATTACAAAAAATATATTTTTTAAACCTCAAAAACAGGTTCTAAAAAATATATTTTGAACCCAACAGGTGTGAGAGTTTTAGGATATATTACTATGATCAAGTAATATATTACAGTAATATATTTTGTGATCAAAAACAGGTTTGAGAGTTTTGGGAGCTGAAAATATATTTTTGGATTTAGGGGATGTTTTGAACCTAACAGATTCTAAGTTTCATTAGAATCAAATACTTTTCCAGTACAAAAAAATCTAACTTTGAATACAAATTTTTTTTTATAAAAAAAAACAGAGCATGAAAATAAATAAAAAAAACAACCCAATGGAACAAACACCTAACGATTAAGAATTCAAAAAATTCTTAGAATCTTAACCCAACAGATTCAAAAAATTAATAATGCATATAAAATTCTTAGAATCTTAACCCAACAGATTCTTAGAATCTTAGATGGAGAGATACAAACTCATTTATAATGCATATAATAAAAGTTTATTGAATAGAGAGAATTGCATATCAATTTCTTTTCCCAAGCAAATCACCATAATGAACCAAAATTAAACTTTGAAAACATTCTTAGAATACAGCCCAACAGAAAATTCTTAGAATCTGAAACCAACAAAAAATCAATACAGGCCGACAGAAAATCAAAGTTTGAATACAAATTTTTTTTTAAAAAATGAAAAAAATGGCATAGGCAAACAACCCTAAAATAACATGTTCACAACCCGATAGAGAGAATAGAGCAGCAAGAGGAGGGGAACATAAAGAGAAGGGGAGTGAGCATCTTACCTTGCGAGCCGAGAGTGGAGAGCAGACTTTGCAAAAATTCTTAGAATCTGAAACCAAAAAAAAAATCAATACAGCCCGACAGAAAATCAAACGGTGAGACAGAGACAAAAGGGGGGTTTTTTCGTTCTATTGAAGAAGAAGAAGAACCGAGAGTGAGAGAGATAGAGAGGGAAGGTGGGGAGATGCAGACGTGGGAAGGAGAACAGAGGGAAGGTGGGAGAGAGAGATACAGAGGGAATGTGGGGGTTCAGACGTGGGGAGGGAGGAGACGTGGGTAGGTGGGACTGTTTACAGTGTGAAATAGTGTAACAACCCCTATCCGTAATTAGCCACTAATCCGTATTTAATGATAATAATGAGTGGATTAAAATAAATTATGTGTTTATTCTGCACTTTGTATGATTTTGGCTTTCTATCTGTTACTTATAGAAATATCTGTTTGGAATTTCACTTTAATATGTAAATCGAAAGCCTTATCGGCATCTGAAACCGAAATTGACTACACCGATATGTTATTTGGAATTTTTAGAACCATATGGCAAATTTTATTAAAAATTGATTCAACCTGATTCGTTAAATTGCGTTTGGCAAGCCTTATGTTCTAATTAATGTATTTTAGCACCATAGCTATATATGTAACCCTTAAGCTCATTTTTGAGCTCCATTCTTCTACCTCTTAGTGCCAAAACCTGAGAATTCATTTTAGAAAGAGTGAGAGTGCAATTCTAGAGAGAGATAATAAGAGATTAAGGAGAAATTAAAGGCTATAGCTTGAATTGATCAAAGATTGTGCAAGTACCTAGCTAATTGAAGACTCTAGGTAAAGATTTAAGACTTAATGATGACTTTTAACCATCAAGTAGATCATTTCAAGAAGAATTTGGGATTATACAAGAGTTGGACCAAAGATGATGAATTTAGAGTTAATTCATACATGCATGCTTAGTTTAGTTTAATTTCATCATCTTGAACATGATTCATATCATCCATGTTTGAATTATCATGTTCTGAACCTTGAATTCATACTTTGAAAAGGGATTTCTTACATGCATGGAGCTTATGAGCTCAATTTACAAGTTTCATGAGTTTTGGAGCAAAGAGATTGAAAAGTTTTGCATGCATGTACATTTTCTTACAAATTGAGCATAATTTCCATGAATCCTCTCTTGCATGTTTGAAATTGATCTTCATTTGGGAAAATCATCAAGTTTCAAGTTGTTTTGTGGTGTTTGATCATGTTTTGGGAATCTCAAGACCAAGAAAACCTATGCATGTTGTGTTCATGAACATTCATCATGTTTTAAGTTGGAATTGTGAGTTTTTAACAAACTCTTGGGCCATGATTTTATGAAATAATCCGTAATCCTTCATGTTTTACAAGTTTACTATGTTATCTCTAGTTTTGGGGCCCAAGAGATGTGTTTTGGATAGTTGAATTCGAGTTTTGAGCTAGGGAGGTCAATCTGGATTTTCCAGAAATTTGACCTACGCTCGAGCGTGAACCCTGAATTCATGCACCACGCTCGAGCGTGGGTCGAGCGCCCGTCGAGCGTGAAAATCTTGCGTCCAGTACTTTTTAGAGTTTACAGCCCGCTCGAGCGGGGAAAGGCACGCTCGAGCGGAGTTTCATTGTCTGCATGTCCGCTCGAGCGGGGAAACTCACGCTCGAGCGTAGACCTCATTTTCAGAAAATTTGGCTAAGTGTTCCAATTCATGTTTTGACATCCTCATTGCATCTTAGGCATTCCTAAGACCTAATTAAGCTTTGATAATGAGGTTATGGATTAGAAACACACTAAGAAAAGAATGTACTAAGTTCCGAGACTGCAAGTGTGTGTGTTTTAAGCAATGTGATAAGAAAGAATTAGAACCTATGTAATGAAAGCTAAGCCTTAATGGCCACTTGAATGTGTAATGATAAGACATGCTTGTGTTATGTATTTTGTAATTGTAGGTCGAGACTCGAGGATTGATTGACCGCTTACTGGAACCATTGTGAGTAACGTTATCGTAAAGATACGTTCATATGAATTATGTTCCAAATGAAATATGATAAGCTATGATTTCTGAAATGTTATCTGTTTACGTGAACGAACATTCCAAGTTTGAAATCTATTATGGCAGCCATAGATAGTCCCAAGTCATGGGGGACGACATGAAAATGCGGGTCCATGATGTACAAGTAATTACGAGATCTCGTTAGCCACTTCATTGTGGTGATATGTGTTTAATCGGTATCCGGAACCGATTACTCTAGTCGGAAGACGTTCTGTGATGTGTTCTATGGGATGTACCATTATTATGTTCTGATATGAAAATGATTATGCTCTGGTCTGTTTTCTGCTTATGATATATTCGGATTTCGTTCACTAACCCCTTTACCTTAATGTTATTCATTGGGCTTTAGCTCATTGTGTATATATATATGTATAGGTGAGCATTCTGGAAGTTCGAGCCTGAAGGCTTTTGTCAGAAGTCTGTGTTCCGTTGTCAGCCAACCACTCTGCCTCACGTGGAGGTTCTCGAAGGGTCTTGTGTTTAAGTTCTGTGATTTCTGTTTATATAAGACTTGATTTGATGTCGTTGGCTGTACTTAAAATATTGTAATGTTCTGTGATTTAAGTTCTGTGGTTTCTACTTTTGTCAGAAGTCTGTGTTCCGTTGTCAGCCAACCATTGTGCCTCACGTGGAGGTTCTCGAAGGGTCCTGTGTTTAAGTTCTGTGGTTTCTGTTTATATAAGACTTGATTTGATGTCGTTGGCTGTACTTAAAATATTGTAATGTGTGTGGGTATAATGTATGGTTGACTACCGGTTATGTATATAAAGTTTTAAATATTCTGTTTCATGTAAGTCAGCACAGCTTATTGGATAACTATATTTATGTATTAGCTTCCGCTAGCCCCTTAATTTTGTTAATCTGTTCAGAGGCCTTTGGTAATCCAAGGATTACTGGCCGGTTACGATGCTAAACCTACATGGGCGGGTTTGGGTCGTGACAAATAGTTGGGCGGGAACAATCATACATGTCAGTTGTTCATCTAAATACAGAAATGAATCATAACCGTTAAAATGTCCTAGTAGGACAAATGTCTCTAAGATAAATTCAAAAATCCTCTTCCCATATTATATAGATATTATATATAACCCGTGCCTGAAGGCACTGCCAATAATTTTTTTGGTATCATGTGCTACGAAACTCAATGGTAATAAATTAATTCAAAATGGTAATATGACTTCGATTTAAAACTTCACACATAAGAAACTGAAATTGTTTTTACACATTAAATTAGCAAAAGCATTTATAAATTTCAAATAGCAAATTTCAAAATTAAGTCCAAAAAATGAATTATATATTTGAATGTAGCACAAGCAAAGAATCTAGAAATATTTGCTAAACTAAAAGTCCAAATATATACACTATAGCAAGTTAGAATGGGATAACCTTCAATAAAAGAATGTTATTGAATTCGTATCATAACTGGTAACCCTTTCGCTTTATCAGGTTTCAATGCCTTCAAATAAAGGTCAATGAACATTTTGATACAAAAGAATCATCCTAGCTAACCCAAAATTTTTTTTTTAAAAAAAAATAGAGAGAGCCAACCAACGACACACCTGTAGAAGTAACGTAACCCAATGTTTCTAATATGGATCAATAACCTACAACAAAATCACTCGCTTAAATTCAATTCAAAAAACAAAATAGCTATGAAAAATCACATCAAAATGCATATGAGAAATCGAAAGAAATTGTAATGAAGAATAATTGCATGAAAAGCACATCAAAATACATATGAGAAATAGGAACATCAATAGCTATGAATTAAGAAGAATTGAACATAACTATTATGGTTAATTGAATTACGTCATTCAATGGCGAAGTGAGAATAGACATATGTATGCATTACTAAAGTAAACAAATGAATAGAAAAGCAAATAATAGTATAGATAGACCAATTGAGAATGCCGATAAATCATACAAACCTCCAAATAGAATTAAACTCATATTTTGTAAGGGGAGCGAATAATTTTCTTTATTAAGACTAAGAAAGTCTTGTTATAAGGAAGAAGAATTTTTGAAGGCTGTAAAACCAAACAAAATTAAATTTTAAAACAATTAAAGCTTACCTTGTGTGAAGTATCTATTTTTGGCTGATCATGCTCCTTTGAGTTTCCATCCCTGTGATAATGCATAACTCATTTTCTAGTTGAAGCATTATGTATAACAATTAGTAGGCAACAAAAAAAGAATCAAACTGAAAATTAAACCCAAGGTTCATTAAATAAAATTAATTGTACTATTTTTTTAAACAAAGATTACAACCAAATACATATAAAAGATACTTACCATAACTGAAAAATGAAAGAGAGAGAATGAAACATAATTAAACATAATTAAGTAGAGAAACGGAACAGTTAAAAAGAGAATGAAAGAAACATAATTAATACTCCAAATGATATAAACAAAATAGTTACATAGGGGAACTAAATTAAACAAAATAAAGATAAGTTTCCGAAAATCAGTACATGAAAATTGATTTTAGAAACCCATTTAGAAACCCATTTTAATAATTGTGCTGGTTCACTTATCATTTTAATATTTTTGGAATCAAAACCATTCAGAAACACATTTAAATCTAACCCATTTTAAAAAATCATCACATGAAGATGGGTTTCTAAAATCTAAACTGTCACGACCCGCTCCCCGTACCCAAGAGTTAAGCATCGTGATGGCCAATGACTAAGGTTACCTCCGGCCAATTCTAAAACAGATCAATAAGCGCAAGCGGAAGTAATATTTAAATAAGGGTACCAAAATAATCATCGGAGTTTCTATTTTTATTACAAAATTTACTGACCAAAAAGGCCGATATTTACATATAAAAATATCATAAAAATACTGTGTGTGTGTCTATTTCGCAACCCGACTTTCCAAAAAGCTATTTCTGAAGTGCATTGTTTCCTGAAAATTGGTAAACAACTATAAGCACATAGCAGAGTGAGAAATATTATACCAAGAGTATAAAGGACACGAAATAACCATGGATAGTTAGTTAGGCCAAAACATTTACATAACTCAATTTGGTGAATAAATCATTGGTAAACAAATCATTTAAGTGATAGAAACTGAAATACAGAAATTATGTAAGTAAATGACCACAACCACAGTACAGAACAGAGGTCACAGGTGTGACAATCAGAACAGATGTACGGATTCAAGAGGTGGCTCGTACGGATTCTAGAGGTGGCTTCCACAATAGTGTAGCACTTAGCTCCGCACAGCACTTTGGTCTGCACAGAACAGAGGTCAATGGATCCATGACAAATAGAGGACCACAAAGTGGTCAAACAGAGGCCAATGGTTATTTAAGTCTCCCAAGGCATGGGACTGCCGTGGTGGTACTTACAAAACATAATTGTTTATAAGGTCATAATCAAATATTCTTTAAAATATAAACAAACATATCCATGGGTTTCCTTTTTACAAATAGGGTTCAGAAATTAAATCACGTAACTGAAACCTTTATAAAACATAACTTTTATTAATATACTAATAAAACTTAACTTGTATAAAATATATTTTGGTAAGTCAAAACATACGTAAAATACATTTTGGTGACTCAAGGTATAATATAACTCACCTTAACTTTAATACCTTACTCTTTCTTTTATTATCAAAAACCCTCTCAGCTTCCATTATTTTTTTTTCTTCCTCCTTTCTTCTTTCTTTCTTTTCTTCGTTCCTTTCTTCTTTCTGATTTCTTTCCAGGCGTGACACGCCTCCCTATTTATAGGGAAATAAGGCGCTACGTGGCAGATTCGATAATGATTTCACAGATTCGTTCTTATCCTTAATAGATATTTAAGATAATTACTTTTTGACCCAATATTTTAATATAATTATATAAATAAATTAATTTATAATTAAATTACACTTTATCATATACCAACAGAAAATAAATTATTTATTTTACTACCACACCCATTATTATTATTATTTATATTATCTATATTATTATTATTTATATTTTGACCCCTAAACTTTTAATAATTATATTATTTTACAAAATTACGCATAATAATATATAATAAATTATATATTTTCTGAACTGAGATTAAATAATATTAGTATAAATTCTACAGAATAATTAAAAACCTGGGTTGTTACATAAACCATTTCAAAAAATCATTACATGAAATTCACGGCTTTTCCTCACCTCATACCCAACACCACCTTTGCCTCAAACCAATCAATTGACCTGTCTACTAAAAAAAAAAAAAAAAGAAAAAGAAAAAGGGATTAGTTGGTTTGTATGCTTTCTAAGTGATTGATAACATGTTGTATACTCCAAATCAATCACCAAGAATTTGCCCACAACATTCAAGAGGGCACTTCACCAACATTAAGGGTTGAAAGAGAAACCACTTTCTTCTTCACTTATAAGGTACCATTATGCATAATCATCCAATTAAAAATATAAAGTAGATTTAAACTACTTCAAGCATAAAGTAAGTTTATGCTATCACTCATTACTCCAAGATGACTAACTAATAACAACCAAATATTTGAAGAAAAAAAAAAGAAACAACCAATAGGGTTAAAACTGGTTTTTGTTACTCTAGACCTCTTTACTGTTTTTCTTTTTCAAATTCTTTCTAGTCCACATTGAGCCAATCTCAGCATTGTTCATAGTCTTACAAAATAATTGGCAAAGTTGAAAGTGTAATTTATTTATTTTTTTATCACAACTTACAATCCTCACTCTGAAAGTAAAATAAAAAAATGAGAGGAGAAGAAGAAGAAGAAAGAAAGAAAGAAAATAAATAAATAAAGGAAAGAATAGGTTCAGCTCTTATACAAAATAAGAGATGATTTTCACCCAACGAAACTAAAATATATTGAGTTGAGTCACAGGGGTAAAGGGAAGAAGAAAAAAAAAAATTGATTTTAACCCATCCAATCAAAATTTTAATTTATTATAATCATATTTGTTTGTCACCAGCCAGTGCCTAAAGGCACGGTGTAAATAATAATCTAGCGTATGCCCGTGCCTAAAGGCACGGTGTAAATAATATTAAGATTAAAATGCAGTTATAAAAATATATTTAACAGACTGTACTCTACAATTCCAAACAAATCAAATATAAAAAAAAATTAAATATCAAATAATGCATACCAGCCAGTGCTCTGCAATTTAAAAGAAATTAAAACTAAAATGCACACCAATTAGTGCTACTGCTGCCAATCAAATTGGTATCTTATATATATACATATATACATATATCTAATTGAAACAGGCCTAACTAAAGTTTTCATAATTAGTATCTTATATATATACATATAGACCTGTGGGATTGCAAGGCTTGCAATGGTGAGACCAGAGATGACATCAGACCTTAGAAGATTTAGACTATAATTGGGTCCCCACTGAAAAACAGGGAAGAAAAATTGAAGACCCAGAAGCAATTTTTGACAGCATATTTGGTTCTTGAACCTGTGAAGAGGATCATCTGGGAAGAAAATCTCATACAGTCTGTCTCTGAGTTTCTCAAGGGTGGTTTTGTGGAGTGGCAAGCACACTGTGCAATTCCCAAAGATGATATGAATAAAATTTATTGATACAAAGAAATTTTGTTTGATAAAATTTGATATGTATCAGCAGATTTTATTTTATAAGACCATCTCCAACGGTGTATCAGAGTTGATATCAAATTTAAATTTTGATGAAAAATGCACTGTTCACTCCTCCAACGGTTCATCAGAACTGATATCAAATCGACAATTCATCAAACCCTTCATCAAATCGACGACAGAATACTGATTTCACCAAAATACTGTTCCTGACCATTGGAAAGAGGAGCCGGTTGACCAACCGGTTGCCCGGCCGGTTGACCAACCGGTCAACCAGTGAAAGGTTCAAAGAGTTCAAGGAAAATCAGTTCAAACCGTAAAAAAAAAAAAAAAAAAAAAATTTTTTTGCCTAACCGGTTGACCGGCCGGTCGACCACCCGGTCGACCCGGAAAAAGTTCAAAAAGTTCAAAAAAAAGTTCAGAAAATTCAAAAAAAAAAAAAAAAAAAAATTTTTTGGCCTAACCGGTCCACCGGTCGGTCGACCAGCCGGTCGACCACCCGGTTGTCCCGGATGAAAATTTGATGAAAAATCAAGGGTTGGAGCGCTCAGTATCAGATTTGGTGAAAAGGCAGTTTTTCGACTCAAATTTGGTGAAAAAAGAAGTGAAGCGTTGGAGATGCTCTAACATATCAAATGTTGATCAGAAATGATGATAAACAGAAATGAACCAAAGTCAAGGATTTCAAAGCAAACTCAATATGTTCGCAATTAGAATCTCACCTGAAAACTTTCTGCTTTCTTCACAAGCCTTTCAAGCCAAAATCTAAAATTTCAAGCGGAAATTGAAATCATTAGATTTTATTCTTTAACATATCAAATGTTGATCAGCAGATTTATACTATATAGCACAAAGAATCCCAATTGATGTGAATTCTCTATGTTTATTTGCATTGAGATTGTTTGTTCATCCTATTGTTGCTTTAATTGCTGAAAATTTAGTTAATTGTTTGTGGTTTTGACGATTTCTGATTGTGATGCGAAGTTCGGTGATTCTTCGTAAATTCATGTACACTATGTCTGTAAATTCATGTACACTATGTTTGTAAAAATATTTTGAATATCGTTTAATTAAAACCGGCTGCTATGAAGAATGAATAATGTCCCTGCTCTCATGAGTCATAACCCCAGTTTAAGGTGAGTACACAATGAAATCTATTGAAAATTTTATTACGCATGTATAGACTGACTATGCATTTTTGTGGGGGAGTATTTGAAAAAAAATGTGACAATTGTTGCTTTTGTTTTCATTTTTATATTTATTTTTTCTAAACTCGAACAATGATCATTAGGTGAATCATTTAGTGATTTTAAAATTTGAGTAATGAGAAAGACTCAAAAACTGTGATCTAAGACTCAAATGTTGATTAAAAAAATGAACAATTCAAATCTTAATATTATTTTAGTCTGTTATTATGATAATTTGAATTGTTCATTTTTTCAAATCCTATGTATAAATTAGTTATGAGAAAAATTAGATTGATAAGATAATTATAACTACATTATTTCATCATATATATTTGTCTTAAAAAAATAGAAGATAAGTATAATTTTAAAAATAATCCACAATTTTTTTTATATATAAAATCACATAATTATAATTACTAAATTAATATAATTATGTTTATGAATAATTTACAAATAACAAATAAACAAATTAAATAATTTTATGGTATATCTACACCCCACAAAGCCTCCAACTCACACAGTGGATTGGGAAGAATTATCCCCCTACTATAAATAAGACAATAAAAGACTAATAAGGAGATTCAAACCGAAAAGCAAGTCCATTAAAATTATACTCACACCATACTAATAGATGCCGTTATTGTGTATCCAATTGTAACACCTATGAGATTACCATACTGAGCTATTCCACATAGCTTCACCTGGATGCCTCCTGAGAAAAACAGAAATGACCCAAATCCGTGAATATTTGAAATTTCTACCTTTACCCATATCATAGTTTCAACAACAATAAAACTAATCATAAAATTAATCACAAAAGATACACGGGAAAAAAATATAACTACAGATATTAAACATTGGAGCTTGTCATTGAATAATTATAAACTACTACACTTAAATTTTGCCCCTCATAATTCTAAATTGTAACTTTATTTTAGTGGTCAATTCTGTATATAAATAAAACAGTACTTCTCTTTGCATAGAAACCAATCTAAAAATTAGAGGCAATCGTTATATGATTAGTTTCTGTGTTTCTAAAAATCAGACATAATTTTCATATGATCAGTATATGTGTTTCTAGACTTTTTCATTAATAAAATTATGGAATTGAAATTTGAGAGGTGGGGCTACCCTACTATCAGAGCCCATTCCATTTTATTTGCTTTTGTGTCGGAAAAATGTGAGGTGCCTTTAGATGGTGTTCCCATGTGGGTTCATGACAGACCTGTCACTGGCTAACTGATTGTCTAACTGATCCAAACACCCATGTCTTCATCCCAGATGCTTCCTCTGTGTGGTATTGCCAACGAATTTGATTTACTGTCAATTTGGATTCTGTAGTTCTGAAAGTAGTTTGGGACAACACTAAAAACATACCTATAAAACCCATGAAGAAAAACACCTTTACGGAGTGTTCTTTCTTTGGCCATCACATCATTCACCAAACTTAAAATTTTCCCTTAGTCACCAAGTTATATTAAATCATAATTGAAAATGGCAAAAATGAACAGCAAGAGAACCAAATATTGATCAGCAGATTTTTTGCCCTTCAATCAATGATATTTTTTCAATCAATGACATTTTAATGGTCCTGATTTATTATGATATTTTTAGGCAAAATGGCAAGAGAAGACAACGAAGGGGAACAGAGAGAGAAGGGGAATAGAGACAGAAATCTTACATTGCACAGATGATATGAATAAACCGTGAACCAGAAATGATGATAAACAGAAATGAGCCCAAGTCAAGGATTTCAAAGCAAACTCAATATGGCATTTTGTAACATTCCTGTTATGGCAGTTTGTGTGTTCCTGTTATGTTGATGCAGAATCTATAATGTCTATAATGGCCATGAGTTATGGCAGTATGTGTGTTCCTGTTAAACTACAAAATGCCATTATAGACAGGGGCCATAAGTTAATGCAGAATCTTCATAAACAGGGGCCATTATAGACATAATAGGAACACACAAATTTTTTTTAAAAAAAAAAAAATTGATTTCCAGTAGAAGCCATCGAAACCATCACATACTGTCAAAACACACACTCACACACAGCATCACATAACATCACAGATTCCTAGGCAAAGACATACACACACAACATCTACTATTGTCAAATTTTAGTTCCAAAATTGAATCTAAATTCATCAGGTGGACTGCGACCTTTTACCTCATGTATTTCGAACCTTCTTGTCGGGGACGGCGGGGTAGGGCGTCGGCGTCGGCGGGGCGGGACGATGTTGCCCTCCTCTTTCTCTCCTCTCACTGAATCGAAGAAGGTATGGGTTTGTTGCAAAACAAAGGCCTAAAATGGGGAAGGGGGATGAAGGAGCGGAAGAGGAAGGGGAGGAAGACAGGAATAGAGGGTTCAAGTTTGGGTCTCCGGCGAGGGAGGGGAGAGGTGGTCGGTGGTCATCGCAAGAGAAGAGAGAGTAGCGTATGAAAGAGATAGGAGGAAGAGAGAGATGTATCTGTGAAAGAGAGATGTATTCAAGAACAGAGAGGGAGAGAGAGATAGAAAGGGAAGGTGGGGAGGCAGACGTGGATAGGTGGAGAGAAGTCTTGGGCGGGAGATCTATTGATCTGAACTATTGATATAAACTTGGAATTAATCTCAGCCATTAAATTAAAATGTATCTCTCATACATTTTATACATTTTCAAAAACTTTCTTCCTTTATTATATAGATATATATATTTTTAACTCACATCTTAACACACATTTTAACATATCTATTGTAGCACCATTCACTCACTAAATTAACAAACTCTAACACATTTTTGGGTCCCACTTTTATCACTTTTTGTCATATAACACACTTTAACACACATTTTTAATAGATTCATTGTGGATAGTACTATTGTTGTGTTATAGGAATCATTATGGGTCTGGTAGGTGTAACTTATTGAAAGTTAAAAATTTATAATCATAACCCAGTTTACAAATAATCAATTTTTTTTCAATTTATATAAGTTATTTCTACTTGATAAGTTGCAAGTAGAAACTACACCAACAGTTTGACACAGACTCCCAAATTAAAATAAACTATAATCAACTTCTTTAAGTTACAACAAATAGCCCCTATGTTGTGTGTCATTTAGAGATTATTTCGTATAACTTGTATAGTTGCTTATATATATATATATATATTAAATTATTTGGTGTAATTTTTCTTTACAATTTATGAGGCAAATATAACTTAAATAAAGTGAAAAAAATAATTATTGTTATTAAAAAGCAAGAGATATAGTTGTAACTTGTAGGTTCTGTTTTTGGGTCAATTTGGGAATTCGGTTAAAAGTCAAATTTTGACTTTTAATTTATTTTGGGTCATATCATCATTCTATTTTTTTATACATTTAAAAAAAAAAAAGTCAAATTTTTTTAAATAAAAACAACTTTTAACTAATTTTCCAAAACAACTTGTAATTATGAAACAACTTACTATTACTATCTATCTAAAAAAAAAAAAGTTCAACTTCCTGTAAATAAATCATGAAAGAAAACCCTGTACCAAACAGGTCCTTGATACTTTTTTTTGTAGCACTGTCCGTGTCGAAAACAGACGTAAGCCACGCGGTCCATGTGCCTTTGTTTTCCAAAACTAATCGGTGGTAGTGTGGCTCTTCGTTTCGTTTCCACTGGACAAGCAGGAGCCCCTCGCGAAAGGCATGGCTAAATAAATTTTAATTTCTTTTTGTTTTTGTTTTTATACCATTTTAATTTGGGTGAATTACACTAACAATCCTTATAGTTTAGGACTTGTGTCACTTTAATCCCTGAATTGTGACACATTTGACTATGAATTTTAAATTTTGGGACTTGTTTTTCAATTGTGACACATTTGACCATGAATTTTGAATTTTGTTTCAAATAATGACAATTGAAGATATCATTATATTTTTTCAAGGATAAAATTGTCAATTTGATAAAATATAAACTAATTTGACAAAAATAAATGTCAAAAATATTTTTAAATTTTTAAAAATTATTTCTACCTACTAAAGATAAAATTATGTAAAATTGATAAATTTTTTAGACATTTTTTTTTACCAAATTAATTTTTATTATGTGTTTGGATGATGATCATGTAAAATTAATCATGTAATTTTTATTAACTTTGATCAATTTTACATAATTTTATCTTTAGTGGATAGAAATAATTTTTAAAAGATTAAAAATATATTTTTGACATTTATTTTTGTCAAATTAGTTTATATTTTATTAAATTGGCGATTTTACCATTGAAATTAAACAATGCATCTTCAATTGTTCTTATTTAGAACAAGATTCAAAATTCAGGGTCAAATGTGTCACAATTGAAAAGTCAGGGACTAAAGTGACATAAGTCCCAAACTATATGGACTGTTAGTGTAATTTGTCCTTCTAATTTTGAGTAATTCTAGCATAGAATTCGTGCACATGAAAATATTTAAAAAATTTAATGTGTGGTTTAAATTTATTTGAGATATAGCTACATTTTATTTATTTTTTTGTTATGTTTTAATGTATATGAATTTTGTGCACATAACTTTTCAGTTTAATTTTTAAAAATAATTAAATGATTATGAATGTTTATTAGAAGAAAGGTAGACAGAAATTTAAAAAAAAAAAAAAAATTGGTGCTAAACTTGCCAAAAACTTAGACCACTATTTCCCATGATATGAAAGTTACCCATAACTTACTTCAGTGTTTGAAATATATATAGTTGAGATTTAAATGATATGTGTAGATATTGAAATTGTAGATGATAAAAAATGAGAATATATATATATATATAATTTATTTACTTTTTCTTCTACAAATTTAAAATCTGATTACAGCTTAAGGTTATATTTTGACCTTGAATAATATCATTTATTCATACACATCTTTTATATTGAAAATGAGTATGAATAACTAATTTTATTTCCAACAAAAATACAATTTTTAAGAAATATCTATTTATTTATTTTTTCTTATTTTTATTAACTCAACTAAATCTAAATCCACTTCATGCACAGCCGCATCAAGGTTCAATTACCAAAGTACCCATTATAATATATCATAGGAATCCTTCACGGCCATCTCCAAAATGCCATGCTGGATGGGCAAATTCAGTCAAAGTATGATACCAAAAAGTTTATTTTACAAACTTTGTGAGACCTTTGTCCCCACAGAAACAAATAAATAAATAAATCAACAATATAAAATAAAAGAGGATGGTAAATCAATTAAAAATACTAAAAGTAATTGCAAAATCATGAACTTGCAAGCGAGACTGTTAAGGACTTCAAACAAGAATTAAGGCTCCTTTGGCACGACTCTCAAATTATAGTTTTACTCATTGATTTGAGTGTGTTGTTTATTTTGAGCTTTCAAATCATAATTCTACACTCATTTTTTAAAACTCAATTCAAAACATAATCATTACTTTTTAAAATTTATAACCAAACACATAATTCAAAACTCTTTTCAAAACTCAATTCAAATCAATATTTTAATTTTATTAAGATTTTAAATATTTTAATATTTAAATATGTTATGATTTTTTTAATTTTTTGAATATTTTTAAATGTTTTAATTTCAAAATATTACGATTTTAATTTTTTAAATTTTAAAATATTTTATAAAAATAAATTCAAACTCTATTTTATAAAAATATTTTTAAATATTTTAATTTTTTTGTTATGTATTTGGTTACGATTTAAGTGTAGAGTTGTGAAAGTAGTATGGAGTTTCGAATTATGTGTTTGGTTATGAGTTTTAAAAATAATTTCTTAATTGAGTTTTATTTTATGTATTTGGTTACGATTTGAGTGTATAGTTGTTTTTAAATTTAAAATATTAACATTTAAAATTATTTAAATTTTTTGAATATTTAAATTATTTAAATTTTTACGATTTAAATTTTTTGAATATTTATTTTAATTTTTTACTTATTAAATTTTTTAGATTATTTAAATTATTTAAATATTTATGATTTAATTTTTTTTGAATATTTATTTTGAAAAAAAAATTATTTCCTTTGTAGTATTTTCAATTAAAAAATTGATTAATGTTATTTTCTGTTAATAATAAATTTTTTAATTGAATCTTAAAAAGAGTTTGGTTATGAGTGTTGATCATAATTTTCAATAATGTGAAAGTAGTGTGTTTTGTTATGAGTTATAACAATTTGAATTAAATTTTGAAAACTCTTTCCAAAATTCATAACCAAATAAATTTTCTTACTTCATATGTCAAATCAAATTTTCAAAACTTAATTCCACACTCAATTCAAAACTCAACTTAACACTCTATTCAAAAACCATAACCAAACCAATTTTCTACACTCAAATCATAATTTCACAACTCACAAACTCAAAATACAACTCATACTCTCAAATCATATTTACAAAACTCTACCAAACGCAACCTAAGATTTTTTGTAATAATTTTTGCGGTGCTTTGAATGAGAGAGTGACATGTGGTTGAAGGGTGTTTACGTCAAAAATTATTGCAGAAAATCATAGGAGCATTTTGGTAACAAGCTAAAAAAGTCAATTTTTTTACTTTTTAGTTTTTATAACCAATTTTTTATCTAAAAGAACCCAGCTTTTTGTCAAAAAAGTCATTAAAAAAGTTAAAAAATCAAAAAATCAACTTTTTATCAATTTTCCAAAACACTCCATAGTCTTGTAAACACCGTTGTCATTTATACCTGACTTTCACTTATCTAGTTTTAGAGTAATACTCCCTCCGTCCCAAAATAATGGTCCCTTTTGGAGAATCCAACTTTTTTTGGTAGTACAATTATTGTATTTGAAAAAAGTTGATTTTCCAAAATTATCCTTTTGATAGTACATTTTTTGGGAATATCAATGTCATAATTGTACTTTTTATATTGTTTATTAATTTAAAAGAAGGGTAAAATAGGAAATTTATTTTATTTTTGTACTTGATTTTTGAAGAGGGACTAATATTTTGAGACAATGAAAAATGGAATAAGGGACTAATATTTTGGGACGGAGGGAGTATTAGAGATTTTAAATATTTTACTAATATTTTTTATCAAATATTTCATATGGGTGTGGGACTCATATGGTGTGGAACCCATAGAAATTTGGTAAAAATATTAATAAAACATTTGGGTCCCTAACATTTTTCATGATTTTATACTTGTTTGCAATTTTCCCCCATAATAAAAGCTTGGGAGATCATAACCTTTTCTTTCTCAAGAAGAAATGCAACACTTGCATTACAATATCCATTAGCTACCCATTTCTTCTTCTTCTTCTTCATTGTAAGTGAGAGACAAAAGTTGCAGTGCTCTCTTTCTCTCTCTCCAACTTACCATGGCTATGTGGATTACAAGGTCAAGAAACATTGCATATCATCTAAAGACAAAGATTGGGTTCATGGAGATCCTAAACCAGAGATGTCTGAGTTCTTCCTCATACTCTAATCCATTATCTGCAGCAAATTACACAACTGGCAAGAATTGTAGAACAAGTACTTCACCACCATTTTTGAGTCATGACTCAGCTGCCCAATTCGTGACTCGGCGTATCAAATCAGTAAATGCTGCCAAACAAGTAGTTGATCGTCAAGACCAGAATCAGGTACTTCATGTTCTGTTTCTTGCTGCTGATACTTTCTTTGGTTTGATATAAGCAATGGATCTGCATTTAGGGAACTTAGGCCCTGTTAAGGATCCTCTTTCAATCGTTTATCGATATTATTTTTTACAGAATTTCAATTTCTATACATAATTCTATAAGATTGATGTTGAAGTTGGTATTTTTGTGATTAACTATTGTTTGTTTTAAAATTATAAGAGAGTTTCTAATTACACCACACAAATATCTTTTTACACTCCTATGTACAAACATTTTTTCATGGAGTACAAATGTTATAATGCATAAAAGGCGTGTAATAAGAAATTTCGTCAGTGTAAATAGGATCTCCCAAATGACAAGCTCTAATCTAATTATATTATTCGGTATATAAATTTTGTGTATTTATTATATATTAGTGATGTTAAAGTGGCATTTGTAATTAAAAAATGATCGAGAATTGGAATTTTAAAAATAAATCATTCATTATTTTAAGAATGGATGTAATTTAATAAAGTGTCGCAATAGTTTAATTAATTTGATCTTTTGTCAAGATAATCTTCTCAATAGATTTCATAGTATGAACAGCTTGGATAATTGAGTTGGGTCTTGTGGTGGACTCATGGGGGCCAACAACACTTCCAATTGGCAATTAGAGAGAAACCTTACCCTTATGGATATTTTTTTTACACAATTTTATCTTAATTATGTTGTGGTGACATTTTTGTAATTAACTATTATTTAATGGTTATTTTTTGTTTCAAAATGATAGGTGTCAACACAACTATATTATTCTGTATATACCCAAATTGTATATAGTTTTTAAAATTAAAACATGACTCACTTCCATACGATAGATATAAGTAAGAAAAACTTATAAGATTTGTTGGTTCCTATAACAATACTTATTTGCATTTGATATAAATGTTTTTTTTTTGTTCTCCAAAAAAAAATAAAAATATATTTTAATTAATATTTATTTTTAGAGAAATTTAAAAAAAATAAAATTGAGCACCGCTATTACTTTTATGCTATGTTTGGTTGGGAGATTTAGGAAGGGATTTGGAAAAGGAAAGGAAAAAAGGGTGTGAAACTAGATGAAATGTAAGTATATTTTATTCATATTTTACTTTTCTTTTTTATTTTTCTTTTCAAATCCTTTTACAAATCTCCTAACCAAACACAGCATTAGTGTATATTTTTTGAAGAAGATTTTCTCGAGACTCGGGGGTGCTGGTGACATTCGTGGGTTTAACCACAGTTTTACTTATATTTTAACTGTTTATTTTATAATTTTGTGTAAATTATTTATAAAAAATATTAAATTAATTTGATATTTATAATTATAATTTTATTATATTTGATTTAAAAAATAAATTGAATATTTTAAAAGTTATATCTTTTTTTTTTTTTTTTTTTTATAGAGACAATCATAACAACTATACACCTTTGAATAACGAATCAATTTAATTATTATTATTTTTTTTTGAATAAAGTTTCGGACACCCAATGGGGATGCTGGGATCCCTTCCCATTGGTCCAAAAAAATAGTTTTTATTTTTTTTATTTTTTTTATTTTCAGCCAACGACAGACTGACACGTGGAGGGGGGTTTTCACTGGGGGTCCGTAGCATTTTTTTTTATAGATTTTACATATAGGGACTCTCTATATAATGAACTATTCAATTTGTTGAAATAAGATTCATGAGTCCTAGACGGGACCCAGTCCTCTCTTAGTTTTTGGTGCTGTTTGGTGTAGCTGTTAAAACAGATTATAGATTATAACTTAACAGATTATAGATTATGACTTTAATCAGAAGCTATTAATCTGTTTGGTATAGCTGTTGAATTATAGATTTAAGTTGCTGACTAGTGTTTGTTAAATACGCTGTGAAGTAGCTTTTTCAATTAATTTTTATTTTTTATTATTCACTATTTGTCTACATTTCTCATAAAAAATAATAATAGTATTTTATAGTCCATTTGGGTCTTTTTCTATTTTTAAAAAAATAAAAAATAAAAAAAATTTAAGAGTATAACCGTGAATTAACATGTCCACAGCAGAAGCTGATAATCAGAAGTAAGGGGTGAGCAGCTTTTCAGAATCAGCTTTTTTGACTTAAAATAAGTTGTTAGAATCAGAAGCTGTTTGAAATAAGTTTAACCAAACAGTCCAAAATAACTTTTTAAAAGCCAGAAGCCATAAGTTGGCTCAAAAAAGCTTCACCAAACACCCCCTTTGTATGTCAAAATCAAAAGTTAAAACAAATTTTAAAAAAAATATATATATTTTAAATCTCAAAAAAAGAATTTATATTATTTATTCATAGGTCTTAATAATTAGACTTAATTCCTATCAAGTCTCATTGAAAATAAATCTTAATAACATTTGTCTCTAAAAATAATTTTTTGTAATAATTTTTTATAAATGTTACTAAAAACTGACAATTAGTGACTTTTTTGTCATGAATTTTTTTATAAATTGTCATTAAAATTTATCATTAGTGATTTTTTATGATGAATTTTTTAAACTGTTGTAAAAGTTAAAAATTAGTAACGTTTTTTTGGTGATGATTTTTTTAAACTATCATTAAAATTTATAATTAATGATATTTTTTGTAATAATTTTTAAACTATCGCTGAAAATTAATAGTTAGTGATATTTTTTTAATAATATTTAATAAAAAATATCATTAATTTTTATAAAATTTATTGGACAATAAATTTACTTAGACCTACAGGTAAGTCCCCTATTTAAATTGTCTTAAAGGGTTGTTTGGGGCGTCCTAAATAAGTGTACTTTTTGTCTTTTTGGACTAAAAAATTGAGGAAAAAAATATGGATGTTTGGGTTAACTTTTTGACTTTTTATGAAAAATGTGTATTAAAAAATTGTATAAATTAGTGTGTAAGGGAAAATTAAAATTGAGAGTTGTGCAGCCGTAATTTTTGACTTTTAATGAATAGTGATAACTTTTTAACTTTTTGAATAACATTTTGATTTTTTGACTTTTTAGCAACTTGTCAAACTAACCTAAATTAATCTATGAGCCATTAAAAACTGCAAGTTAATGTGAATGGCCACAGCTTCTCTCTAGTCCAAATCTGAACTGGACGGTGCTGTCCGGCCCTTTGGGGCCCACTACGGGTCGTGTTTTGATAATCTAAACCGTTCAATGTGTAGAACTCGTCGAGTACTATATGCTTGTAAAAAAATCACGTTAATCGGATATCGATAGCTATATGATCAAATCAGTTTTTTATGAAAAAAAATGGACGGCGAAAAATAAACGGCTTACAAAAAACTGATTTGATCATATAGCTATTGATATCCGATCAACGTGATTTTTTACAGGCATATAGTACTCGACGAGTTCTACACATTGAATGGTTTAGATTATCGAAACACGACCCGTAGTGGGCCCCAAAGGGCCGAACAGCACCGTCCAGTCCAGATTTGGACTGGAGAGAAGCTGGGCCCAATGTGAATCTATTGTGGGCCCAGCTCAAGTTTAGATTCCTGAAATCACGTTATTAGGTAAAGGGGGACTACGTAAAGTAAAGGGGGACGAGTCAGGATCCTCTAAATCGCCTGCAATGGTGTCTGTTTTAATTGCTGTCCCAAGAGGGTTGTGTTGCGCAAGCCACTTAAAAAATAAGGTTGTGCTCATAATTAACGAAAAGACAAGGTTTAGATAATTTATTTATTAAAAATGTTAAAACATCATAAAAATTTTATTAAAATTTACTAAATATTTCACATAGGTGTAGAAAAGTCACACACTCATGTAGGACATTTGATAACAATTTTAGTACAACTTTTAAATTTTTAGCATTACTACTTATTCATTTCAACAAGATCAAGGGACAATTGCCAAAATGCCCTCAATTGATGTTTTATAATGTTAGTGTATTATAGTGTTAGTGTAATATAGTGTAATATATAGCTGTCATACTAATGATGTTGTATATTTTCTGTTTTCGGTGTTAACATTTTATGTACCATACTTTCCTCTCTATAAAAGAGAATGATTTGCTCCTCGTAAAACACATCAATATATACACGATTTATTCTCTCTCTTTCTCTATACATTAATTCTAACATGGTATCTAGGTTAAGAATTTAGTAATTCCGTTTCACCGGCGGGCGGCAGCCTCCTCTTGGCCGCCCGCCGGACAAACCCAAATTTCCCTAATTTCTTCTTCAATGGCAGATTCTTCAACAACACTTCACCACCGCAGCACCAGATCCGATCACAACCGTTGCATCCCACTTTTCCTCTCATCAATCCAAACCCTTCTCTGGACCCTCGGATTACCTCTCTCTGTGCTGCCCCTCTCCCCAAACCGATATCATCTCTCTCTCTCGGGGTTGGTTGAATGTAAAGTTGTAAACTGATGATAAAAACAAAAATGAAATAGATGGACTGAAAATCACCACCACCCACTTTGTCTCCTTCGACCCACGCCACCTTGCACACCGTCGGCCCATGAGACAGTCAGCCAATACCCAGCTTACACAGCTCGCACAGCTTGCTTCGCGTTCACCACCTGCAGCCTCATCACCGCCGCCGCTATGGCAGCCGCCTCTGTCGTCTTCCGCCACCACAACGGCTACAAGTGCGGCGAGTGGCTCCAGTTCGACAAGATCTGGTCCGGCCGCCTCCGCGTCGTCTCCTGCAAGGACCGCTGCGAGATCCGCCTTGAAGATCCCTCATCCGGCGAGCTCTTCGCCGCCTGCTTCATCCTTCCAGGCCAGCGTGACACCTCCATCCGCCGCCGCACTCACGCCGTGCCGGACTTGCTTTGGTGCTACTGCTTTCTGCTTCACTATGTTGCTCCAACATGCTGCTCCACTACTCGAAGCTTCCTCCGCCATGGCGAGTCGAAGTGATGAAAACATTTTTAATCAACCCACTTTAATCATATCCATCATTCCCCCTACTTTATTCCACCCACTCTCTCATATTTTATTAATCTATCAACATCTACCCACCTACAATTTGTTTTTGTTTAAAATATATATATATATATATTTGTTTAATCTGTCATTACCCACTTTAACTATAATGGCTGGCACACATTGTGTTGGTTTGAACACAACCGTGTGCTCAATTACCACTTTATTTATTTTATTTTATTTTATTTTATCTTTCTTTTTCCGTAATCACAAAAAAATAAATAAATAAAAAAACAAACAAACAAACAAAAAACCCCTCTATACCATTTTTTTTTTAACTTCTCCACTCTGTGTTGAGCCATTCTGCTCGACTCTGTCAATCCCTTTGTTTCAACTTCAGATAGGTTTCTATCTTCAAACCTATTTGAGTTTGCGGGGGGGTCTTATACATATATCATGGTGAGCATGGTTACACACCATGCGAACCACTCAAGCCACCATGCGAACCACCCAAGCCACTCCATGGCGCACTCCCTAAGTCGCCCCCTTAGTGCACCACCAAAGTTTCTACCAACGGTCTGACATGACCATACAGTGTCCTCTACATCGGTCCGGCATGACCCCGTAAACTGTTCCAATATTAATTCCAGTTAGCTTCTAAAACGGTCTGGCATGATCCCGTAAACTGTCCCGACATTGATTTCGGTTAGCTTCTACATCGGTTCGGCATGACCTCATAAACTGTCCCGATATTGATTCCGGTTAGCTGCTACAACGGTCCGACACGACCATACAATGTCTTCACCAACGGTCTGACACGACCATACAGTGTCTCTTATCCTATTTTATTTTATGTATTAGTTTATTTTCTTATTTTGTTGCTCTTTCCAAACTCAAGTTGGTTTGTGCCTATCCTTTTTGAGTTTGAGGGGGGCTGTTAGTGTATTATAGTGTTAGTGTAATATAGTGTAATATATAGCTGTCATACTAATGATGTTGTATACTTTCTACTTTCGGTGTTAGCATTCTATGTACCACACTTTCCTCTCTATAAAAGAGAATGATCTGCTCCTTGTAAAACACATCAATATATACACGATTTATTCTCTCTCTTTCTCTATACATTAATTCTAACATATAAAAAGCCCTAAATTAAAATTAAAAGAGGACCGGAGAAATTAGTTATATTGAATGCACATTATTCTTAAATTTATTCACATTAATTTGGCAAGGGATTGAGTCTTAATTGATTAACTCATAAACAAATCAAAGATCAATTTATCAAATTTTGATAAATAAATTAGCGACCATTCCTCAATCACATGATTGGCAAAATGTTACAAAATGTGAAATATTACACAATCATATTTGGATGTGAAATTTTATGAAATCTGTCACAAATCATAACATTTGCCAATTGAAAATTTTACGTTGTCTTTGCAGTTTATGATTACATATTTTCTTCAATTTTTTTGATTATTTTGTCCGGGCAGGCCTTGGATTTTCTCGGTGGAAATGTAGCATTTACTTCCGATCTCTCATTCATTTCTGAGGTTCCAGAAAAGAAGGTACATTGTTATCGTGTTCTCGATGACGACGGCTATCCAATTACAAGCAACAATTTTCCACAGGTATTTGAATTTCTCTATTTTGTGCAAGTAATTTTTTTTAGTACACATATTGTTCAAAGAAACCCTCCAACTTCTCAAGTAGCTATTTGGTTAATCATTTGGCAACGAAATTTGTTAGGTGAGCAAGGAACTTGCAGTGAAGATGTATAGTGACATGGTAGCACTTCAAACCATGGACACCATATTTTATGAAGCACAGAGGCAAGGTAGAATTTGCTTCTACGCCACTGCCACCGGAGAAGAGGCTGTCAACATCGCTCCGGCAGCTGCACTCACTCTAGATGATATTATCTTGCCTCAGGTAATCACTTATTCGATACATACTTTTGAATATATACCTCAATATCTCATGACTTATTTTTTGTAAAAATTTGACACTTATGCTGTGTTTGGTTGGGAGATTTTGGGAGGGATTTGGAAAGGAAAAGGGAAAATGTATGTGAAATTTAAGTATATTTTATTCACATTTCACCTACATTTTCCATTTCCCTTTCCAAATCCCTCAACCAAACACAGAATTAGAGATCTGAACTTGATATTAATACCTGTTGGTGAAAATACCAGAAGAATTATATTTTATTGATAAATAATGCAAAGAAAATGAGATACAAATAGATTAGACTAAAGCACGGATATCTTGGTTTTTTCAAGGAGATTAAGCCCATTGCGGTAGGAATAACCCAAATACCGATGTAGCAGTCACAAAATTATGACCTGTCCCTTCCAGGATACAACAGCCCGACCACTTGTCGCATGGCTCAAGCCAACTCTGCACAAGATGGTAAACCTAAAGCTCCACGAAGAAAAAACACACTTGTTTGGCGAGTAATCTCTGTAAGTGTAAAAAAATAGTTAGTGTAGAAATTATAGGCCACTAGAACCTTACAATTTACACCAAAAAATAATAATAACCATTAAACTAGAGAAAAGAGAGAGTCTTTAAATATTAATTCACCACAAAGTCCATGAACTTCCAATTAATCTCCATTCATGAACAAGACAAAAGGTCACCAAAAAACAATGAATCTCCATTCACCAAACAAAATGAGATTCATGAATAAGACAAAATAAGATTCATCAACAAGACCAAAAAAGACACAAAAAAATAAATAAATGATATTAAAATGGTCCAACAATACCTAAGCCCATGTAATACAATTTTGAAGTTGATATTCTTATATTTCATTACATTCATGGGCTTGGTATGGGACTTTCTTTCCTCTCCATGTTTCTTCTATTCATTTCAACATCCTCATCATGTTTAGCTCCATGTGATGATTTTAGATGGACCTTATATTTATTTGGTGGTAAAGAAGGACGTCAAAATATAAGTTTTCCATGTGCATTCAAGTTTCATATATTAGAAGGCGTGGAAGGCTTTGATCTTCTCTTCCCGATTCCTATACCTTACGCATCTATCCTCATCTAGAGCAATGTTGTATCCTCCTTCTTGAACTAAAGGACATATTTCAGTTTAAAGTCTAGTCAAATTCTTTATAGGAACCGTCTTGGATACCTCAAAATATTGGGTTTTATTTGATCCATTTAGACATATTTGTGACGCAATGCAGTATCGGGAGCCTGGAGTTCTACTATGGCGTGGTTTCACAATGCAAGAATTTGCCAACCAATTATTCACAAACAAGGCTGATTATGGGAAAGGACGACAAATGCACATACACTATGGGTCCAATAAGCTCAATTGCTTCACCATGTCGGCACCAATTGCGTAAGACAATATATCAAAATTTATTTTTCATCTACTGCTTTATATTTTGTTTGACAACAGCTAAAAAAGTCATCAGTATCTGTCAATATTCATTCAAATTGATTAATCAAAACTAAATAAAATCTTCAAAGTCTTTCCATGTTTGTCAGCACACAGCTTCCTCAAGCAGTGGGTGTAGCTTATTCTCTCAAAATGGAAAACAATAATGCTTGTGCTGTCACTTTTTGTGGGGATGGTGGCACCAGCGAGGTAAACAAGACATTTTCTGTTTTTCTTTTTTTTTTGCTTTCAAAAGCAAAACTACTTTCCAAAATGGTAAGTAAGAATTTTTGTTGTTTGTGTCGTAATTTCAGGGAGACTTTCATGCAGCTTTAAATTTTGCAGCGGTTATGGAAGCCCCTGTTGTTTTTATATGCCGCAACAATGGGTGGGCTATCAGTACCCCTTCTTCAGAACAATTTCGAAGTACTTTTCTATCACCCAATTAATTTTGTTTTTTGCAATCTCCTTTAAATTAAGTGTTGGAATCAAAGTTGGCATCCCAATCATATAATTTCATTGTTTGCAAGCATGTGTAAGGAATAAGAGGATATATCTAATTAGGCAGGTCAACAGATCGGATTTTGACCAAATTCACAAAAATCTAATCCAATCTGACTAGACATCCATCGGAAACTGCCTTATTTGGATGTTGGATCCATAAGCCTGATGCACATTTTTATTTTTTATCTTTATTTTTGCATTATGACATAGTTACACCAATTTTGAGAGAGCTCTAGCTAAAATGCAATGTTGGAAGTCCAAGCTTCTATCACAAGCTGGAAAAGAAACTCTCATCAAATCAGTTGTTCAAGCCATTCGGTCTTATGCCATGTCCTGTTTCAAACTCCCCCAGGGTTTTTGTACTAAACTCAATTCCTTTGTTCGGAACTTCTGGTGGAAGGGTGATCCAGAGAGCCAAGGAATTCATTGGGCTAATTTGGACTCTTTGACTGCCCCCAAAGGTGAATGAGGCATGGGCTTTAGGGATTTTTCCGATTTCAATCAAGCTCTACTTGCAAAGCAGAGTTGGCGTCTTCTCATGAATCCAAATTCCTTTTGGGCAAAATTGTATGAGGGGCTTTACTACCCCAACTCCAATTTTTTGCAAGCTAGTAAGGGTTCAAGGGCCTCGTGGGCTTGAACTAGCCTTCTTAAGGGTAGAGAGCTACTACAGGAGGGGCTCCAATGGCAAATTTACAATGGCCAGCTGGTTCAAGTTTGGATTGACAAATGGATCCCTGCATTCAAGGGTTTTATATTGACCTCTTCCCAACCTAGAGACTGTCATCTCCAACGGGTGGCCGATGCTTTTGATCCTGTCCATAAATCCTGGAATTTGGTCTCACTAAGAAGGTTCGCAAGAAGAGGTTGAGGCTATTAAAATCATACCAATTGGGATGAGAGAAAGGGATGATGCGTTAGTATGGCATTACAGCAATTCAGGCCAATACACAGTCAAGTCGGGGTATTCTTTGGCTCGGAAGCTTAGTGGTGGAACTCAGGTAAGCAAACCATCAACTTCTACAACTCTGAGTAATGATTTTTGGAATGGTATTTGGTCTTTGGAGACACCCAACAACAACCCCCCCCCCCAAAAAAAAAAAAAAAAACAAAAAAAAAAAGTTGGGCATTTTTGGTGGAGAGCCTGAAAGAATTTATTAGCTACAAAGATGGGCCTTTTCAAGTGTAAATGTGCTCCATCGGGTGTATGCCCAATCTGTCAGACGGAGGAAGAAACAGTGGAACACTTACTGTTTAATTGTTCCTGGACAAGAGCTGTGTGGTATGGTAGTAATCTGAATCTGAGAGTGGAAAAGGGTGCCATCCCCTAACGTTGCAATATGGACCAGTAATCAGATGGGACTAGGCCTTTCCAAATCTGAAACAAAAACTCTCCTGAGCAAGGTGGCTACAATTGGGTGGTACATTTGGAAATCAAGGAATGAATTTGCATTCAATAAACAACCTGTGGATCCATTAGCTACTCTACATCGTTTTTCCTTTTTCTGGAATGAGCACAGCAATTTCTTGAGTAGTAATCATGGACCTGGTCAGCTCCCTACAATGTCGCAGCAGAACACAGTCTCAGGTTGGCTACCAGCTCCTCTTGGAAGACTCAAGATCAATTGTGATGCCTCTTTTTGCAACCAGCACTCCTCTGCTTCCATAGCAGCAGTTATGAGGGACTCACATGAGCACTTGGTTGATGGAATATCAAGGGCAATTGATGCTTCTTCAATAGTATCATTGGAAGCCCAGGCAGTTCGTATGGCTTGTGTTATGGCACGCTCTTACAACCTTTCATATGTTGAGATTGAGAGTGATAGTCAGATGGCTATTAATCTTTGCGTTTCTGAGACCGTTCCTCCTTGGGAAAGTAGTGCAGTGCTTTTGGATATTCGTGAATTTGCAGCACAGCATCACCTCTCCTTTCTTTAGACGAGCAGACACAATAACATGGCAGCCCACTGGGTTGCAAAAGCTCTAACAGCAGATCCTTACCCTCTAATTCGGTTATCTCTCCTCCTGCTATGCTTGTTTCTTTGCTAGTTTCTGATGTTACCTCCTTTCCTCCTCAGTGGTAAAGTTTTGGTTTGGTGTTCCCAAAAAAAAAAACACAACTAGTATTCAGACCCTTTTGGATCATCAGTGTATTGAACAAGCAAAAGCATATTAGATTTTTATTACACATAATATTAGTTTTTGGATCCGATATATAATTGGATCGAATAAAATTTATCTAATCCACTCCGTTTAAATTCAGATGTGATCAAGTAATCTAATAAGATTTTGTTAAAAAGATTCGAATATTTTGAATTGAGTTTGGGTTAAATCTGATGTGTTGACAGGTCTAACGGTTTGAAAATGAGTACCAAATGTGGTCCAAGAAGACATTCTTGACACTTCCTGTTATTACTTATTAATGTTTTTGCTTTTGTTGTTGTTGTTTTTCAAATTGTTAGGTGATGGGATAGCTGTGAAGGGTCAAGCTTATGGAATCCGAAGTACTCAAGTTGACGGAAATGATGCTCTGGCTGTTTATGAGGCAGTCCGCGAAGCTCGTCACATGGCCATTACTGAACAAAGACCCATTTTAATTGAGGTACGTTGAGGTGATTTAAACTAGGGAGAGGATTCTCTCTACTTGCGTGCTCTTGAGACTCCCTAGGCCCACACGGAACCCACATCGATAATCCAAATTGTTCAATATATAGGGTTTATCAAGTACTTTATTTATGTAAGAAATCACATTAATCAAATATCAACAGTCACTTGATCATATCACATTTGTATCGATAATTAATTTTAAAAATTATACTTACCATTGATACATTTAATCTGATGAATTTTTTGTCAAAAACCTTAATAGCATTATCAATTGGACCAAATTGACGTAAAATCTAAAATTAAGGGTCAAAATCAAGTCAATTAAAATTGTATAGACTAAAATGACACAAGTGACAAAATGTAGAAATTACTGGTGTAATCTGCCCAATCATTTATGAATAAAATGAGATTGATTTGATAATCTTAATTGCATAATTTTATCATATTTGTTTTTCAAAAAAAAAAAAAAAAATGAACAGTCAGCTTTTAAAATCATATTTTTTGTTTAACTGATTTTTTTCTTCACAAAAACCTATTTTAGGATTAAATCATCGAGTGGAATCCGTAATGATCACATGACTCCAGACTATACTAGTGCAATATTGATCCGACTGAAATCCTTTAGTAAACTACCAAAAAAATATTTTTAAATTTGTTTTCATACCAAAATGAAAACAATTTTTCTTTTTTTTTGTTTTGAAAACACAAAAATACTGTGAATTCATGAAATTGTGATAATATATTTCCCTATACATATGATGGCTGGTTTGATTGTTAATAGGCTCTGACTTATAGAGTAGGACACCATTCCACATCTGATGATTCCACCAAGTACCGACCCGTTGATGAAATCGAATACTGGCGAAATGCAAAGAGCCCTGTAACCCGCTTTCGAAAATGGGTCGAAAGAAACGGGTGGTGGTCCGAGACTGATGAATCCGAACTCCGAACCAAAGTCCGCCATCAGGTACATATCTCTTCTTCTTGCATCATGAATTTCTCTACAATTATCTTGAGCTGCTAATTCAATAATTTAGGTTTAAACTTGAACAAAAAATAGGTTAAAAGTTGATTTTTTTGACCTTTTTTTTAATTTTTTAATCAGAAAGTCAAAAGTTGGCTTTTTGATTTTTTTTTTTTTTTGGATTTTTTTTAGAAAAACACATCAAAAAATGTATAGAAGTAATGTGAATCAAAAAGTCGAAAAATTAATTTTTAACTAACTTTCTAAATATACAAAGTTTTGATACCATTTTACTTCAATTTTAAACTCGAGTAGTTATATTATATATTTGGGTAACCTACATTTGTAGTCATAGTTTTTATTTTATTTTTTTGTCTCTTATATCAATTTAGTCAGTCTTTACGGTTCTAATTGCATCGATTATAATATTGTTTTTTTTCTTTTTATATTGTGATAATTTAATCTAATTAATAATTTTAGTTTAGAAATTGGATCAAAATAAATGGAGGTTGACTATCACAATTTCATGCGTAGGGACCAAAATAAAATTTGATCAGAAATGCAAGAAATTGACTGTCATAATTTCATGTGTGAAAATTAAAGTGAAATTTAATATAAAGTGTAGAGATAGAGATGCAAAGTGTAATTTACCTTAATATAAAAATAAAAAATAAAAAATAAAAAAGAGTTCAACAATGGATTGACCATCAACTGTACCACAACTGTACCACCTAAAAAGTTCAAGGTCCAACAACTGTACCACCTAACAAAAACCTCCATAATAAAAAAAATTATCAATATTTTGCGTTTGATAAAGATTGACCATCCGGATAGAACTGAAAAGAAGTGGCTAGTTAGTTGGATTGTAGATATAATTTACTCTAAATATTTTGTTCACGTGTCTTGCTGTTAGGTCAATTTTTCACTTGAAATTCTCTAACTTAGCAATGCTTTGCTCTTTGCCCTGCAGGTAATGCAAGCAATACAAGTTGCAGAAAGAACAGAGAAGCCTTCACTTACTGAAATGTTCACTGATGTGTATGACACTCTACCTTCAAACCTTCTTGAGCAAGAGATGTCAATCAGAGAAGCCATTAAGAGACATCCACAAGACTACCCATTGGATGTTCCTGTTTAAAAAAATTAGTTAAGCTAAGTTACATTGGCTAAGTACTTGATATATATATTTGAATTGCAGCTGTAAATGTCTGGAATATTCATAATTATGGGTGGGAAGCTAATAAGTAATTGTAGCATTTTTTAAAGGAAAAAGGTTGGGATCCCTTTTTGGGGAACCCTTACCACTCCCAATACATTGTGATTGGTCAACTTTTTGTTTTGTTTTGGTTTTATTTTTTTCCCCTCCTATCTTTGGTTGACATATGTCTGTGGAGAGTTGTGAGGGTATAAAAAAAAAAAAAAGGAGTCCGTATCATTTCTGTTTTTTTAATCCATTTTTATATCTGTAGTTGGCCTTTTGGTGCATGTGTATTCAGGCAGAAACTAGTGTTATAAATTTGAATTTTAGACGACTTGAGGGACTCAAGGAGTCTTTCGCGTTTTCCATTTTAATTATTTAAATTGTTTATTTTGTAAAATCTTTAGTGTATATCATAAAAAAATTAGGTCTATTCGATAATCGTAATTTTTTTTATTTTATCGAATTGATCTATTTTTTTATTTTTTTATGAATGATATATACAGAGAATCTTACAAAATGATCCGTTCGAACTATAAAAATAAGATCTATGGTGTGTCTCATGGAGTCCAGATTCTATACTTGCACTCTCTCCTGGTCGTCCTATTTGCAATGGTAGAGGTGCACTCTAGGATGATCCAACAATCCAAATCTAGTGATACACAATTTTCTTTTTTTTAAATAGGTAGATTTGAACTGTCAGAGCATCCTAGAGTGCATCTCCACCATTGCAAATAGGAAAGTAAGGAGAGAGTGCAAGTAGAAGATCTTAATTCATGTCTCATGAGTCCCTTAAGTTCTCTTACGTAAAATATTCTTTCTAAATTTAAGTAACTTAAAAAAATTCCAATGCACTAAGAATTAATGACCAAAGCATTAGCATAGAATTTTCAATCATAGGTTCTAAGTTTGGTATGTTTCTAAATTATTTTTTTAATGCTTAATTTAATTCCTTGAGATGATATTAATGGTGAAATAATTTAAGAGTTTTTACATATAATTATACTAGCGTAAAATCCGAGTTATACATGATTTTATACAATGTTTGAAAATTTAATTTTAAATAATTTGAAAAAACTATAGATGAATAACATTAAGTAAGTTTCAGTCATTATTTAAGCCTTCTACTAGTTGTTTATTCCTTTAAAAAAAAAAATACATGTATCATAATTTAATTGGTAAAATTAAAAGTAAATAAATTTGCATAAATTACAAAAATTGTTTTCTGATTGAGCATAATTGTATTCTATCTATAAAATTTTCATAATTATAATTTGTCATATAAAAGTTTGTTAAATGAAATAAAATACTATTTTTTAGTATCTCTAACTCTCTCTTCTATATGTTCTGTAGAAAAATGTTTGGGGGTCTTAATTTTTGTGGCTCAAATGGCTCAAAATTGCCAAAACGACGTCGTTTTGGTAATTTTGATGTTGTTTTGTACTCAAAACGATGTCGTTTTGGCAAATTCGAGCCATTTAAGCCACAAAAATTAGGACCCTCTACCATTGCTGATGTTCTGTATTTTTCTTTATTTTTTTTTTATATTTTATTAAAAAGACTTAAATTTTTATATGTAAGTTAGATTGTTGTGGTGGATTTTAGTTGTGGAAATAACTTCTTGTGTGATAGTGGTGAGCTTTCATGGCTGAAGGTAAGTTCTGATTTTAGAGGTTAACGTGATGTGGCCTAAAAAAAAGAAATAAAGTAAAAAATTTAAATTTTATATTTATTTCAATAACTATATTAGAAATATTACTTGAGTTACTGTGTGCCATGTTGCAGTTTAGAAAAAATAATTAATTGATATGGTAGGACAAATTTAAGTTGACCTTAAAGTGTAAGAGCATTTTTGAAAATTTTAAAATTCTATGGGATAATCGAATGGTCATGAGCCATGTTAGAATTAAATCAACCAATACAAATTGAAAAGCTACTTGACTACTTATTTATGTAAATATATTTTAAATTGGTAAATGCATACCTTTAATATTTTTTTCATAATGAAAATAAAAAATATATACATATTTATGCATGTTTGTTAAAAAATTTAAACTTGGGTAAAATTTTATTTATTAATATTCAAATTTATTAAATTAATATTTAGATATAGTTATGTATGAAAAAAAATAATCCAAGACCAAGTTGAGTTAGATACACCGTGAGTCATGTTATAATTCTATGTCCGGATCTAGCTAAGAAAATTTATCTATCAATGAGTAAACATTCGGTAAATGATTAGTTAAAATTATATAATATGTGTTGGCTTATGAGTGTTATAACTAGATTAGACGCTAAACATGGCCTAAAAATCGATTTTGGATTGACTTTTATACCATTATTGTCTTAAATTCAGTTGTTGGAGAATTGTTGCTTGATAGTCAATCCATGAGTTACTTGTCTACTTATTTATTTATTTGTATTAAATTGTGATATATATATATATATAATATAATATAAACAAAAACGTTGTTGCTTCACTGAGGCTTAAAGCCTAAATGTAATTTTCTCAAATTATTGAATTTATAAAAGGGGATTTGGTGATAGACCTCTCAGTGTCTAACATGTCATTCAAAATGACAAGAATTATATAGATCCTTTCAAAATCCACTAGTATTTTAAAACTTATTTCTTTCACTATAATACTCTCATATATATGTGTGTGTGTGTATCATATTGCAATCACTCACTCTCTCTCATTTCAATTTCTCTTCTCTTTGTCTCGCTCTTATCACTATTGCTCTTCATTAGCGTCATCGCCGCTCTCCACCAGGCTTCACCACTGTTCAATAAAGAACTCTTTCTCTACTGTCTTTATTGCCATCGTCAGTTGTCACATCTACAACTTCAGATCTAAGATCATTCACAGTCATCGTCACTGGAAAATGACGAGTTGCGACGGTTCGCAAACCTCAAATCTGAGATCCTTCTCTCTCTCTCTTTCTGGTTCTGATGGTTCTTGCTCTCTCTTTCTATGTGTGCGAGTGCGTGTGTCACTCACCATTTAAGCTCTCTCTCTCTCTCTCTCTCTCTCTCTCTCTCTCTCTCTTCTTCTTCTTCTTCTTCTTTTCTTGCTCCTTTGTTTTCGAATTCTGTCTGTCTGTCTCTCTCTCTTTCTTCTTCTCATGATGCTCTGTTCTTCCAACAGTAAAATTTTACTCGGGTTCATGACACAACACTCTCCTATAAAGCTATCATCGCATCTTATTTCAGAGTAAAATTTACTATGATTCAAAATAAAATTTTACTGTCGTTAAGCATATCAGCAATTTGTTAACCAGAGTAAAATTTTACTGTTATAAAAATAGAATATATACTAAATGAACATACCAAAGTCAAATTTTACTTTTAGATCTATGACAAACAAACAAACAAACAAAAAAAACTCTTGATTTTTCATTGTAATATCTTGATTTTTCATTTTTCTGTCAAATCCAAGTTTGTTATTTTTTAATTTTTTTTTTTTATATCTCAAATCTGAAGTTGTTGATCTCAAATATGAGTTTGTAGGTATCAAATCTGATATGGTGGTGGTTTGACAGTAAAAATGGTGGTTGCTTGCCGACGATGAGGATGAACAACGTCAATAGCTGATGAAGATGGTAGAGACGATGAACAATATTGAGTTGGTGAGGAGAGAGAGAGAGTGCTGTAAAAGAAAGAGAAGAAAAGAAGGGTATAATGGTCAAATAAAATATTTAAATAACAAATTTTGTCTTTCATACAAGGCTTTATAATTATGAGGAAATTTTGAAAATACTATTTTTTTTTTTTTGGGTCTTCTTAACAATAAAAAGAAGCTAGGAGGGGTTTAAGGCCAAATTTCCCACTTGTAAATTACAAAAATACACCATTAGGTTTGGTAATATTGTAATATCTCTTAGACATTTAACTAATAAATGTCATTATTGTTTATTTAATTAATAAGGAAATGTTTTTAAAGGTCCTTACAATATAAGCTTTTCAAAATTGCTTACACAAAAAATAAATTGAGTTTTTAAATTCTAAATCCTTCTAAAAATGTTTATACAAAATACAATTTGTTTCTATTTTTTTTTACAAGAATATTAGATAATTTATTTCTAAATTCTGTTTAATTGTTTCCATTAATTATGACATTTTTTTTTTCTTCTAAATTACCTTACCATTTCAGAATTTTACAAAATATGTCTAAAAATAATATATATATTTTTTCAAATACTACTATTATACTTAGAGTCTTACATTTTTTTAATAATTTTTTTTGACATTTCTCCTATTAAAATATTTATTATTCCTTCAAATACAATAATAGACTAAGTTGAAATATGTAATCATGTAGATGGTTTGATCAATTATATTAACTTTATATTATATACGTCTAACAAAAAAAATAGATGTTTGGTTATTGGCGACTAAAAAAATTAGTCGAGGAAAAAAATACTAATGTGTTAGGGCTTAAAAATGTGTCTGTCTTTCTCACTTTGTGACTCTCTCACTCTGTGACTCTCTTTGCCTCTCGCATCTGCCCTCGTCCGATTCTCTTTCTCACATCTGCCCTCCTCCGATTCCTTCTCACTTTTGTCTCCATTGCTGTCGGTACAAGAGCATCATCGGCGTCGATGCCCGTCACACACGAGGACTATCGCAAACCAACAACCTATATTGTCTTATCTCGCAATCACGATTCACCGTTGGAGCACTACCGAAGGTATGTCCTCTCTCTCTCTCTATATATATATGTATCTCTATCTTTGTTCCTCTAATTTCAGCTTTTAGGGTTTTTTTTCTTCTTCTATCCGCATACCTTCTTCACGCAAACCTACCCCTAAATTAACCTACCCACCGCCATTCATATAGTGGGCAAATGGTTTTCTCCACTCTTCCTATTTTCACTTCCATATCTGCGAAATCCATTTTTGAAACCCCTCCTCAAACCTTCCTTTCCTAGACAATCAAAAGCACCAATATTTATTTTAAATGTGGTATAAAAAGTATGATATGAGATTAAACATTTTGATTTAATTGCCTTGTATTTGTATGAAGTTGGGTTTGCTCTGAAATTGTGTAACAAAGCTAGTGCTAACATTTAGAGCCCTCAGTTTTGCTTATTGTAATTGTGTAACATTCAGCCACTATTGTAACAACCCCGACCTATAATTAGCTTATAATTTGTAATTAAGAATGCTTAATAACAAATTAAGATGAAATCATGTGTTAATTGTGCGTTATATGTGTTATTTGCGCTTATATCTGTCTATCGTAGGAAGATCTGTCTGAATTTTTGTTTCGGTACGTGAATTGAGGGCCTTATCGGCATCTAAACACGAAATTGACTAAGTTTATGTGTTATTTAGAATTTTTGGCATTTTATGGTAGGTTGCATTGAAATCTGATTCGGAACTGAATAATTAAAATAAACTAATCAAAGTCAACTAGCCTAAGTAAGAATTAATTTAGCTTAATGAAACGAAGCCTATATAAGGCTAATTTGATTCTAGAACATTACAAAATACTCTCATTTTTGTCATCTTGAGCTCCCAAACGTGAGAGAGAGAGAGAGAGAGAGAGAGAGAGAGAGAGAGAGAAGCCAAGAGAGATTTGAGATCAAAGCTTAGGGGGAAGAATTTCTTGGAAAATTGAAGGTTTTAACTTGGAAACTCAAGCAATTGAACAACTTAGAACACAACTGAGCATCTAAGGTAAGAATTATAGTCTCTAGTTTTGTAATTTAGTTGGTTAATGCATGAATTCAAGGGAATTGAGCTATAAGATGCATGAATGAGCTAAGGAAGTAGAAAAGAAAAGTTAACTATGCATGCATGTGCATTTCATGAAGTTTTAAAGTTGTTCTCAAAGAATTCTCACTTGCATGTGTTCATCTTGACCTTGTTTTGTGAATTCATCACATTTCTTGACATTTTATCTCAATTGATCATGTTTGGAAGAAATGAAATCATATAAATTCTTGCATGTGTTTTAACTTAAGTTTCAAGTTTGGTTTTGCACAATTGACTTACCTTTGGGCTTTGATTTTGTGAAATGATCTTCAATTCATAATGTTTTACAAGTTTAGACATGTTTCTTAAGTTTTGGGGCCCAAAAGATGTGTTTTGAAGCTTCACACATGAGTTTGCATTGAACATCAATCTAGAAATTTCAGAATTTTGCATCATCGCTTAAGCGATAGGACCTACGCTTGAGCGACCATTCTTTGTTTTTCACTTTCGCTCGAGCGACTTAAAGTTGGCTCATGCGTGAAATTCGAGCTCCCAGTACTTTTGCAGACATGGATCTTGGCTCGAGCCACAAAACTTGCGCTCGAGCAACCATCATTATTTTTGATCCTCTGCTTGAGCATAGGAAGTTGCGCTCGAGTGTAAAATGAGAGCTCCCAGAAGTTTTACAGAGTTTTGCAGGCCGCTAGAGCGACCAAAGCTGTGGTCGAGCAGATACCCTATTTTTAGCAAATTTGACTAAGTATTTCAAATCACGTTTTGGCATTCTCATTGCATCTTAGGCATTCCTAAGCCTTAATTAAGACATAATAATGAGGATAAAGATTAGAAACACACCAAGATAGAAAAGAAATAAGCTAAGTGTTTTCTGAGCGTGTGTTTCAATGTGTATCCACTGTGTGTTTGTGTAGGTCACGCACCATAAGCTATCTGATCCGTATATTCTGACTATTCTGCTACTGGAGCTATCTGTGAGTAATAACTCTGTAAAGATCTGTTTGATTCTAAGTGTTTTCTGACTGAAATAGTATGATCAGTTTTCTGAAATATTATTTTCTGTATAGATGAATGATTGTCCAGTTTTTTGAAATGTATCGTGGCATCCTTAGCATCATATACTATTTGTCTATTACTTGGTGCCAGAGGTTCCATCACGGAACTGGTTAAGCATAACCATTATCTGTCTGTATATGCTTTACATATGGGTCTTTATGACCGTCTCAAGTAATTATGAGTTATCTGTTTGTTAGTGCTAATGGATGTACCATGTATGATTATCTATGAATTCTGAATCTAAATATGTATATAAATCTGTTTCTGACTTCTGAATCTATCATGGACATCATTCATTACTTTGTTATTATTCACTAGGCTCCAGCTCATTGTATTATTTTGTATGTAGGTGATCAGGCGAGTGACCAGGCTCTGAGATGATTGTCTGGAGATCTGCTCTATCATCCAGCCACTGTGCCTCCTGAGGCGGTTCTCGTTTTGAAGTGATGAAGTGTTTGTGATCAATGTTTGAAACTTTTGTCTTTCTTATGTTTTGTCTGAACAAGTCTTTGTATGGTTTGTATATGTGGGTTTTGGTGACGTAAAACTAATGTGAATATGACGTCACGTATATGTATTAAAAGTTTTAAATTTTCTGTCCCATATATGTCTGCACAGCTCTATAGACATTATATTTTTTTCCGCTAGCCCTTTAATTTTGTTAATTCGTTCAAAGGCCTTCGGTAATCTCATGATTATTGGCCGGTTATGATGTTGAACCTATAAGGATGCGTTTCAGTCGTGACAGAGTGGTATCAGAGCACGTGTTATACCGCATACATGAGTTCATATGAGCTACAGGATGTCATAGAAAAGAATTAGGGACATTACATCTGCATGTGTGAGTGTGTGACATCATGTGAACCAATATGAAATGACTTAGGAATGAACTGAACTAAACACTGTGGAAAAAAAAAAAAAAAATTATTTGCCTGTGTTTATTAGTGCTCTATTTACCTATAGCAAATGGAGAATACAAGAAGTGATGATGCAACTGAATCCTCTGAGACTCGCATGAGCCGAATGGAACAAATGCTTGAAGCCTTAACAGAATCAATAAGACAGCGACAAAGACAACAATCTCTGCCTCCTATCTCGTTGACTCAGAAATTTACTAAGACGAAGCTACCAACCATTCTAGGTGGTATTGAGCCATTAAAGCCAATACATGGATGCTAGAAATGGAGAAACTATTTGAAGTGTTCCCGTGTTCAAAAACTCAGAAAGTTCTATTGGCCACCTATACTTTAAAAGAGGAAGCCTGACGTTGGTGGATGTTGATGACATGGAATCATTTTAGGAAAATCTTCTATGAAAAATACTTCCCTCAGTGCTTCAGAGATCGCAAGGTTTCTGAATTTGAACAGTTGAAGCAAGGCAACATGTTTGTAGCCGAGTATAAGGCTAAATTCACTGAGTTAGCCCGATTTGCTCCTCACATGGTGGACACAGATTACAAGAAGGCTCAGAAATTTGAAGGAGGCTTGACTATGGAAGTGTTTGATAAGGTCGGTGTCTTAAAACTACTTAAATATGTGGATGTACTTGATAGAGCCCTAATGGATGAAGCCAACTTGGCTGCAATGAAACAGACTAAAGCTTCAACAACTGAATTGAGAGGTAAGAGATTGGGATTTAATTTTAGAAAGGATCGTTCATTTGCAATGAACAAGAAACAAAACACAAGGTCTACTAGCAGCTCAAGTCAAAGCAGTGGATCTGCACCTGCTTGTTCTGAATGTGGAAGAAAACATAAGGATGTCTATTATCGTAAATTTGGTGCTTGTTTTTGGTGTGACAACATTGGCCTTGTGGTAAAAGATTGTCCGCTTGGGGCCGACAATGCCAATTGTCCTATGGCAAGTTCAACCAGGTCCGCTTCTGCATCAAGAATAAATACCAAAATTAACACCGACAATGAAACTTTGAGGCGAGGGAGAGCGTTTGTACTAGTGCCCGAGGACGTCCATCACACCGAGCCTGTGGTGTCAGGTATACTCCCTATTTGTGCTCAGAATGTGTATGTGTCGCTAGATTCTGGTTCTACACATTCTTTTGTGTCGCATGCTTTTTCACGGAAGTTGACTAGACCATTAGAATCTATGGACTATTTGTTATCTGTATCTACGTCATCTGGGGGTTCTATGGTATGTATTTACGTTTATCCTGCATGTGATATTGTGATCGGTGATATGATATTATATGTTGACCTACTGCCTTTGGGTATTGATTATTTTGATTGTATATTAGGCATGGATTGGTTTGTGTGAATAAATCTGTTGTATTTCAACTTTTGGGGTTACTTGAATTTGTATTTGCTAGGAATGGAGTAGTTTCTCCACCGTATTTAACATCTTTTATGAAAGTTAGTAAATTGTTGCGAAAAGGTTATTGAGGTTATTTATGTTGTATTCTGAATATTACTACCAATAATGCTATTATCGAGAACATTTCTATAGTTAACGAGTTTCTTGATGTATTTTCCAATGAATTACCCGGAGATCTAATTGATAGAGAAATTGAATTTACCATTGAGATAGTACCTGGAACACAACTGATTTCCAGAACCCCTTATAGAATGTCAACCTCTGAATTAAAAGAACTGAAAGTCCAACTTCAAGAACTATTAGACAAGAAGTTTATCCGATCGAGCACTTCACCTTGGAGTGCTCCAGTGTTGTTTGTTAAAAAGAAATATGGGTCTTTGAGGTTATGTATAGATTACTAGGACTTAAATAAAGTAATCGTCAAGAATAAATATCCACTTCCCCGAACAGATGATTTGTTTGACCAACTCTAGGGAGCCTAAGTGTTTTCCAAAATTAATCTTAGATCCAAATACCACCAATTGAAAGTTAAGGTAGAAGACATAGAGGAAATAGTTTTCCAGACTAGATATGGGCACTATGAGTTTTTGGTAATGCCATTTGGGGTAATGCACCTGCAGCATTCATGAATCTAATGAATAGGGTGTTCAAACAATATCTTGATGAGTTTGCTGTTGTTTTTATTGACGATATACTTATTTATTCCAAAAACAGGGAAGAACATGAAAATCATTTGAGAACTATGTTACAGATTTTAAGGGAAAAGAAATTGTATGCAAAATTCTCCAAATGTGACATTTCTAAGACATTTCTAAGACATGTGATCAATAAGAATGGCATATCAGTAGACTTGCAGAAAATTAAAGCTATTGTAGACTGGCTTAGACCAACTACTGTGACTAAAGTTAGAAGTTTTCTGGGTCTTGTTGGTTACTGTGGCAGATTTGTGAAAGACTTCTCAAAACTTGCCACGCTATTGACACAGAAAATGTATCATTTGATTGGAATGATCAATGGGAGTCAGCCTTTCAAGAATTGAAAACCAGGTTAGTAATTGCACCAATTTTGACTTTGCCCAATGGTAGTGATGGGTTCCAAATTTATAGTGACGCTTTATACAAATGTTTGGGATGTGCACTAATGCAAAATGGTAAGGTGATTGCTTATGCTTCTCGCCAACTCCGACCACATGAGAAGAATTATTTGACCCATGACCTTGAACTCGTGGTAGTTGTTTTTTCTTTGAAAATCTAGCGCCGCTATTTATATGAAGTGACTTGTGAAGTGTATACTGACCACAAAAGCCTAAAATATTTCTTTACTCAGAAAGAACTGAACATGAGACAGAGAAGATGGCTCGAGTTAATAAAAGACTATGATTTGCAGATTTTTTACCATCTTGGAAAGGCAAATACAGTTGTAGATGCCTTGAACCGAAAATCCATTGGAAATTTGTCATGCTTGTTTACCGATTAGAAAGAGTTGTTATGTGATCTAGAAAGAAATGAAATTGAAGTTGTTTTACGTGAACATGGTGGAGTTTTAGCTGCCATTTCTACACAACCAGCTATACTTGAGGAAGTTAAAGAAAAGCAATTACAAGATGAATTTCTGAAGAAGATTGCTGACGAAATTGAATCAAAACCAAGGCCGGGATTTGTGTATGAAAACATTGTGTTGAAATTTTAAGGTAGACTTTGTGTACTGAATTGTTCAAAATTGAGAAAGTGTATATTGACTGAGGCTCACAATTCCAAATTTGCTATACGTCCAGGAAATACAAAGATGTACCATGACTTGAAACAGAATTTTTGGTGGTTTGAAATAAAAAAATGTGTTGCTGATTTTGTAGCTAAATGTTTATATTGCCAACAAGTTAAGGCTGAATATCAATGACCTGCTGGACTGCTTCATACCGAAATGAAAATGGGAACACATTACGATGGACTTTATTGTTGGACTGCCTCGCTCCTCCCGAGGTATGGATTCTATTTGGGCCATTGTTGATCGTTTAACTAAGTCTGCTCACTTTTTGCTTGTGAAGACTTTTTATAATGCAAACAAATTAGCTAACATTTATATAAATGAGATAGTCAGATTACACGGTATGCTAGTATTTATTGTATCTGATAGAGATCCCAAGTTCACTTTAAGATTCTGGCAGAGTTTGCAACAGACTCTAGGAACCGAACTAAGGTTGAGTAGTGCTTACTATATACAGACGGATGGCCAATCAAAAAGAACGATATAGACATTGGAAGATATGCTTAGAATGTGTGTACTAGATTTCTAAGGAAATTAGGAGACTTATCTGCCTCTGGCCAAGTTTGTGTACAACAATAGCTACCACTCAAGTATTAGAATGGCTCCTTATGAAGCTCTGTATGGTAAGCAGTGCCGATCTCCAATTTGTTACGCTGAAGTAGGTGATAGACCTTTGTTGGGACCGGAACTTGTGCAAGAGACGACTTAAAAAGTTAAGTTGATTCAACAACGGTTGAAAACAACTCAAAGTTGGCAAAAGAGTTATGCGAATGTTCGAAGGAGGGATAAAGAATATGAAGTCGGTGACCATGTGTTTATTAAAGTAACTCAATGAAAGGGCAAACTCAATTTGGGTTTAAAGGAAAGTTGGCATCATGATACATTGGGCCGTATGAAATTATTGAGAAAATCAATCCTATAACATTCTAAGTAGCCTTAGCTGCAGTTATGGAGAACATGTATAATGTTTTTCATGTTTTGATGCTTCAAGAATATTTACGGGATCTGTACCATGTTATTGAGCCAACACATATGCTCCTAAAAGATGATTATACATATGAAGAAAGGCCAATTCAAATTGTGAATCGCCTAATCAAAAGACTAAAGAACAAAGAAATGCCATTGGTAAAAGTATACTGGCAAAATCACAGAGGACGTATGCGATTTGGGAGACGGAAGATGATATGATGAAGAGATACCTTGATTTGTTCCTTCTGGACCCGATATTCTTCCAAAACGAAGGTAATTCGAGTTTAGAAGACCAAACTCTTTAAAGGGGGAATACTATAATAACCCCGACCTATAATTAGCTTATAATCCGTAATTAAAAATGCTTAATAAGCAATTAAGATGAAATCATGTGTTAATTGTGTGTTATATGTATTATTTGCGCTTATATCTGTCTGTCATAGGAAGATCTATCTGAATTTCTATTTCGGTATGTGAATTGAGGGCCTTATCGGCATTTGAACACGGAATTGACTAAGTTTATGTGTTATTTAGAATTTTTGGCATTTTATGGTAGGTTTGATTAAAATCTGATTCGGAACTGAATAATTAGACTAAACTAATTAAAGTCAATTAGCTTAAGCAATAATTAATTTAGGTTAATGAAACGAAGCCTATATAAGGCTAATTTGATTCTAGAACATTACAAAATACTCTCATTTTGTCATCTTGAGCTCCCAAACGTGAGAGTGAGAGAGTGAGAGAGAGAGAGAGAGAGAGAGAGAGAAACTGAGAGAGATTTGAGATCAAAGCTTAGGGATGAAGAATTTCTTGAAAAATTGAAGGTTTTAACTTGGAAACTCAAGCAATTAAACAACTTAGAACACAACTCAGCATTTAAGGTAAGAATTCTAGCCTCTAAGTTTTGTAATTTAGTTGGTTAATGCATGAATTCAAGGAAATTGAGCTATGAGATGCATGAATGAGCTAAGGAAGTAAAAAAAAAAACAGTTAACCATACATGCATGTGCATTTCATGCAGTTTTGAAGTTGTTCTCAAAGAATTCACACTTGCATGTGTTCATCTTGACCTTATTTTGTGAATTCATCACATTTCTTGACATTTTATCTTAATTGATCATGTTTTGGAAGAAATGAAATCATATCAATTTTTGCATGTGTTTTAACTCCAGTTTCAGTTTGGTTTTGCATAATTGACTTATCTTTGGGCTTTGAGTTTGTGAAATGATCTTCAATTCATAATGTTTTACAAGTTTAGACATGTTTTCTCAAGTTTTGGGGCTCAAAAATGCGTTTTGAAGCTTTACACTTAGTTTTGCATCTTGAACATCAATTTGGAAATTCTAGAATTTTGTATCATCGTTAGAGCGACAGAACTTGCGCTCGAGCGACCACTCTTTGTTTTTCACTTTCGCTCGAGCAACTTAAAGTTGGCTCAGTGTAAAATTCGAGCTCCCAGTACTTTTGCAGACATGGGTCTTGGCTCGAGCGACAGAACCTACGCTCGAGCGACCACCCTTATTTTTGACCATTTGCTAGGAAGTTATGCTCGAGCATAAAATGAGAGCTCCCAAAAGTTTTACAGAGTTTTGCAGACCGCTCCAGCGAAGACCTTGTTTTCAGCAAATTTGACTAAATGTTTCAAATCACGTTTTGGCATCCTCATTGCATCTTAGGCATTCCTAAGTCTTAATTAAGACATAATAATGAGAATAAAGATCAGAAACACACCATGATAGAAAATAAATAAGCTAAGTGTTTTCCGAGTGTGTATTTCAATATGTATCCACTATGTGTTTGTGTAAGTCACACGCCATAAGCTATCTGATCCATCTGTTCTGACTATTATACTACTGAGTAATAACTCTGTACAGCTATTTTTGATTATAAATGTTTTCTGATTGAAATAGTATGATCAGTTTTCTGAAATGTTACTTTCTGTAAAGATGAATGATTGTCTAGTTTTCTAAAATGTATCGTGGCATCCTTAGTATCATATACTATCTGTCTACTACCTGGTACCAGAGGTTCCATATCATGGAACTGGTTAAGCATAACCATTATTTGTCTATATCTGCTCTGCATATGGTTCTTTATGATTGTCTCTTGTAATTATGAGTTATCTGTTTGTTAGGGCTAATGAATGTACCACATATAATTATTTGTGAAATCTAAATCTAAATATGTATATAAATCTGTTTCTGACTTATGAATCTATCATGGACATCATTCATTAAACCCTTTACTTTGTTATTATTCACTATGCTCCAGCTCATTTTATTATTTTGTACGTAGGTGATCAGGTGCATGACTGGGCTATGAGATGATTGCCTGGAGATCTGTTCTGTCAACCAGCCACTGTGCCTCCCAAGGAGGTTCCCGTTTTAAAGTGATGAAGTGTTTGTGTCACGACCCAAACCTGCCCCTATAGGTTTAGCATCGTAACCGGCCAGTAATCCTGGGATTACCGAAGGCCTCTGAGACAGATTAACATAATATTAGGGGCTAGCGGAAGCAAATACGAATATACAACGTCCATTGAGCTGTGCAGACTTATATGAGACAGAAAAATTTTAAACCTTTTTTTTTTATATATACACATATATACACAACATCTTTAAGTCATAATATATATATAGATTAGGCAAAAAGGGACTTGGTCCCCTTTTTAAAATACACATGATTTATTGAACTAAACAAAACAGAACTTGAACTTTACATCACATAACGACAACACTTATCATATCCGGAACCTCCACGGGAGGCACATAGGTTGGCTGACAAAACAGATTCTAGATAGAAGCCTCTAGCCTGGTCACACGCCTGATCACCTACATACATAAATAATACAGTAAGCCAAAGCCCAGTGAATAATAACAGAGTAAAGGATTTAATGAATGATGTCCATCACAGAGTTAGAAATCAAATTCTCATCAAAAGCAGAGTTTTACGCATATTCAGATTCCAAATCATTTTCGTAATCATTTTCATAATCATTTCCATATTCAGATTTTGCATATAATCATACGTGGTACATCCATTAGCGTTAACAAATCTGATGACCCATAAAGGGACCTGATGACCCATAAAAGGACGGCCTTAAAGGCATTCTGATGACTCATGTGCACAGAGACGTTTCTGATGACCCATAAAGGGACGCATATCATGTAGTGCTAAGGATGCCACGGTTAACTTTCAGAATCTTGGACAATCATTCATTCATTTCCAACATATCATAGCTTTTTAAAGAATCAATCATTTCGTATCATAGTATACTGAAAATACATAACATTGAACATAACTTTACAAAGTTATTACTCACCGTGGGCTACAGAAGCAAATCAGACAGACCGGACATATCAGGAAAATTAGGCAGACAATGGCGCGTGACCTACACAAGCACATCACATATACACATTGAAACACAACATTACTCCCTTGGTTAAACTTGTCTTTTCTAGTCTTTATAGTCCGAAGTTCTACTACGTTTATTCTTTCTCAATCTAATAAGCCGGGTCCTTATTTCACATATTCTTTCATTACTAAGTCCTTCTTTTCCAAATAGATTGATCCTTTACTTGGCTTCTTAAACAATTACCACTAGATCAATGATTCACTCTTTAACTAACTAATCTATGTTGATTAGTAACTTATTATTCTTTATTGAGTCATAAATCATGTCTAGAATGCATTGGAAAGAGATGAGGATATAAAAGTGAACTAAATGCAACTTTCCAAAATGTGCTGAAAATGGGTCTTCGCTCGAGCGCCACTTTGGTCGCTCGAGCGGACTGTAAGATTTGAAAAACTACTGGGAGGTCGATTTTCACGCTCGAGCGGGACTTCCCTCGCTCGAGCAGACAACGAAAATTCAGAAATTCCAAAATTACAATTAAAGTTCAAATTTGGTATTTAAAGCCTCAAAACATGTACTTTAGTATACAAACATGGAGAACCATTTATTAAAGTCATAAATTGCTAAATCATTTATTCAAAAATCATTTATCCAAAATCATTTATTGAAGTCATGAAACTTTTTATAAATTTTCCAACTAGTTTCCATAATCTTAAATTCAACTTAATTTGTAAACAAAGTATGTTTAATTTAAATAAAATCTTAAATTACATTACATGCATGGATTAAAAATCTAATTATAAAATCAAAGCTTTATCTAGCATTAGGATTAATTTTAATTTTCCATAAACTTGATGTTCGTAAAACATTTCATTTTTCTCTTCAAAATATGAGATTGAATTAATCCAAATTCTTCAAAATCCATGATGTATGCAATACAAATAGGTCCAATTTTATTATTAATAACAAAATCAACTTAATTATGAATTACACAAATCAATTTCTTAGAAATTCAACTTAACTCAATTTCTAACCAAAAACTTAATTTATAATCATAGATGTTCTAAAATGTGCTTAAATTGAACAAACCTTTTAAATTAAATCTCATGCATGGATTAAACAAATTCCTAGTTTTCATAATAAAATCAAAACTCATGAACTCATGACTCTAAAATCCTTTTTCCAAAATCAAATGCTCAATAAAATTACATATAATTTATGGAGCTTGATTTAATTATAACTTCGAAAATCAAATCCAAAATAATTAATTTCTAATTAAACTTCATAAACTTGATCTAGCTCCAATTCTTCATTATTTTACTAATTCCTCTTAAATCATGAAATTAAAATTACAAACTCTTTTAAAGAATTATTTGCATGCATGCAATTAGGATCAAAACTATTGATCATATATGTAAATATATATATTCCAAGCAAATCATAATTTAATCTTTGAATTACTCTAACATGTATGGGTCAATAATTAAAGCCAAAGTCCATATTTATTCTTTAATTCCTCTAAAATCTCATGCATGTAGGAATGAGACTCAAATTTATGTAGGATAATCAACATCAACCCAAAAATAATTAATTTCTAATTTATTCCATAACCATGAACCTAATTTAATTCCAAATTATAAGAAATTGAGCTCAACTCATTACTAATTTCAAGTGTAATACATGAATCCTACAAAATCAAAGTTGAAATCCTTACCTTCAATCTTTAATTTGATCATTTCTTGATAATCTTCCAATTCCCCTTTCTTGAATTTCCTTCAACATTTCCACAAGTTCCAGAGGATTGAACTCTCTCTCAATCTCTTATTTTCCTTAAGCTTTCTTTTCTTCCTTTCTTTAGGGTGAATTGGTGAGTTCTTTCAATTCTTCAGCAAAACAGAGATGCCTCACTCACTTCCTTTCTCTCTCTCTCGGTTTACTCTAACCGAAGGGTGCTGAAATGGTTCTAAAAAGAAGTCTATACACTATCACCACAAAACACTCTCAAATGACATACACACACACACTAGTTTCATGACACCACAACACACACGTGCACAACTCCAAGAGCTCCAGCACAACCTTCACATGCACACACACACACCAACGCTCAGTACACCCACACCCACTTATGCCTTCAATTCTAATTTAGTCCATAATTAAATTTTGTCTAGAATTAATTTAATTAGGCACCACTTAATCTTAATAAATTTTGACTAGCATAAAATTAGTTAATTGTAACTAATCTCAAATCCCATATAATTTAATTAGTCTAGTTGACTTCCATTAGGGTCCAATTAATTATATTTAAATTTATCGGTACAAATCAGATTTTTAATCAGACTCCCAAAGGCTCCAAATAATAAATCGAACTTATTGCCATCATCAATTTTGATTTCCCAAATCATTTAGGCCTTCAATTTCTGATCGGACTCCAAATTTCCGTCAATTAATTTACACATTCAAATAGGGCACATCATAATTAAATGAATCCGTAATAATCACAATCCTCAATCTTCATAATTTAATCAACTCCAATTATGACCTAATTAATCGAATCCCAATTTCACTAAACTGAATCGAATATTTCATTAAACTTCCAAATGGGTCCGTAATTAAAATTTAATTGATTAAACTTCTCAATTTCACTTCCTTAAGCCACTTGGACCCTTAATTTCTAATTCCAAAATAAACTTTCAATCAAATCATATATGAGTCAGATTTCACAATTCTCGTAAATCCCAAATAAATTATAATACTCAGCGATCAAATCTTAAATCCTCTTAATTAATCAAGTACTAATCATTATGCGTGATGGAGCCGTTACAGTTTGTGATCAATATTTGAAACTTTTGTCTTTTTTATGTTTTGTCTGAACAAGTCTTTGTTTGTTTTGTATATGTGGGTTTTGGTGATGTAAGACTAATGTGATTATGACATCAGGTATATGTATTAAAAGTTTTAAATTCTCTGTCCTATATATGTCTGCACAACTCTATGGATATTATATTATGATATTTGCTTCCGCTAGCCCTTTAATTTTGTTAATCCGTTTAGAGGCCTTCCGTAATCCCAAGATTACTGGCCGGTTACGATGCTGAACCTATAGGGGCGGGTTTGGGTCGTGACAACTATATAGTTCAATAATCTAGATTTTGAAAATATAAGTCTAAATAATTTGGAAATTTATAGTATGCTAGCATCTATTAACTATATGAAGAAGTTGTGGGAACAGATGGTATATAAACGAGACAACCCCCGAACCACTCGGGGGATGTTTCTGGGTTTGAATTTGCACTTGGGGCTTTAGGTTCATTGTTATCTTATGCAGAACTACTTGCTGATAAGAGCAATTATGGAAGTTATAGTATTTGATAGTACAATCTTCACAACTACGTGAGGTTAGATTATGCTGTCATAAGGACTCAAAATGTTATGGAGAGCAAAACTGATACTAACAAAGCCATCCTCTGTTTGCTGTTTCCTTGGGTAAGCTACCTTTTTTTGTTGTAGTTCATGAGAATACACTTAATCAGACAATTAAAGTCTCACACATGCATCATATAGAGGAAAAAAGACATGAATTTCTTATTCTAGTTGATTTTGGTTTAGTTTTGTTATTGCTTCTTCAATTGTCTTAACTTGGTATTTCATCAATCTTCAGGTCTATGAGTATAAATTATAATCATAATTGCATCAACTTATAGTTCCCATACTGTTTTTAACTTTTAACTATGAAATTGCTGACATTTCATTTTGTTTGTGTTCACAGTTGCTTGCTTGGATTATTACTTCAACACTATTTTACATTGCTTCTGTATGTGGAATTGGGATGATGTATTTACTCTATGTCCCCAAACCTTCATGCACTCCTAACATATTTTTCATCTCGTGGACTGCAGTTTTGCTTTTAGTGATGCTTGCCATATCCTTACATTTAAAGGTATGTCTTTTACATGTTGTCAAGATTGGACAGTATTTTTAGTGGAATTCCTCAAATCATAGATTTTATTTGATAGGTCAGATACTGAAAGTGTGTTTAGATAACTCTTTTTTTTTTTTTTTTAAATTATTTTCACACTCTAATTTCTGCTTCAATAATGTAAGAGAGATATTTTAGCACATATTTTACAAATTCACGAGTCACATAAATCAAATTGGTTAACATTACTAGTATTATAAATTCCAGAAGTTATCTGAACCTCTAATATGTTCTTTATATGCTTAGAGAAAGTGAATAGAGGTTTTTTTTTATCTTCAGGGATTATGGCTTCTTACATTGTTTTTCTCTGTTGGTCTGCTATCAGAAGGTTAGAAATGTCGTTTTTTCTATCACTTTTTCTTTCTTTCGGAATCTTGATTACAAAGCATTTCTTTGGTTGTGTGCTTCTAAGTTTCGTACTTTTCAAACACATTCTCTATTAGCAATTGATAATTTACATCGAGACATGAAAATTTGATTCTAGTTGCTTTAACACTTACATTTTGTTTTGTTTCTGTTTTTTTTTTTTTTTTTTTTTTTCGGCTGTTAAGAAATGCAGCCCACAAAAACATGAGAACAAACATGGTGATTGGACCACTGTACTTGTAAGAGTTAGCAGGCTTTTTATTATCGTTATTTTAGATTGAACTCTTCCCTTAGTTAATAATAATCATGTAGGGACTTTTTATGAAATTATCTCAATTTTCTTCCCCTTTTTTTAATGTAATATTTCCTTCGTGTTGCTTCCAAGGCTTCCTTATTGCTATATTTGCAATTGTCATGGCCACTTTTTTAACAAGGATTGATTCACAAACATTTCAAGTGAATCCCTTCAACCACAATAACTAACGAAAATGAAAATATAAGAAATTTGTTGGAATTTGCATGGCAACTGTTTCTTCATCTAGCAAAAATTTGTTGGAATTTGCATGGCACCTTAACTATTTCTTGTCACTTAGCATTGCCTTATGACCTTCTGGATTTATTATTTGATAACATTGACTTAAAATAAGTTGACACAATGAAAAATGATAGGATTTTTATTGGTTTTATCTATACATAGATGAAAGCCTACTATTAATAAGTGCTACTGGATTTAATTGTGAGTTCAAAGTTTGCTTAGAAGTTTAATAAAATGTTTCTCTACACCTTCTGTCAAGGATTTGCCAATTACGAAAGCCCCGATACCTTCTGTTGATCCGGAGTTGCAGAAAAAGGTGGGTGTAGATGGAACTTACAGTTCTTTCTCATCTTCATGTTTGCTGTTGTTTTTCTCATCAGCCAAACACTAGTAAGCCAAATTGTAACAAACACCACCAACAGACTTTACTAGCATAAAAGGCTGTTAAACTAGTTAGGGCCTTTAGATATCTTTTATTTGGATACGTTTTAGTATTGATGATACAATCATATATCAGTGAATATTAGTATTATAAGTCTTAAAATCACAATACTTAATTGGCCAATACTTAAAACCTTAATTTATGTGCAAATTCTTGTTGTTTAACAGGAATTCTTGAACAAACTTTTTCATGTACCTCTAAAACCTTAATGTCGACAGGTGGAACGAGCGTTGTTCTAAGTAGAGATGAAGAACAAAGAAGCAGCATACCAGGCATGGCCTGGTTACTACAACTTGACTAGGATTGTGGATTTGGGACAAGCACCGACTCGTGGAGCTTGTAAATGAGTTCAGCCCGAGCATAGGGCTCGACAACCCTCCAGTGTTTCCTAGGCTTGTCCTTGGCAAAATGGGCTTTCGAAACATTCCTGGTTTGTGTTCTAAATAGATTTTGTTGCTATTTTAGTGATTTTAGACCTTGGAATGAAAAATTCCAGCAAATTTTGGTCTTTTTTGTGCCGTGCCCTTTGATTTTAGAGGGGTACATAGTTAACCCTGCTCTCAAACTTTAGGCCATGTTTCTATTATTTATTCTTTCTTGTAAAAGGGATTGAGCTATTATTATGATTAATATTGGTATAACACAACATCAAGGAAAAGATGATTAGGAGGTTTTAACCAAACTATGCGAGTGGTTTTAATTTATTTTCTAAATTTATATTTTTTGAAATCATTTTTCAAAATTGATTTTCGGATTTGAAAAAAATCCTCTGTTATGTATGGAATCATATTTTTGAGGTTGGATTATACTTGGTTTGTATGGAATTTTTATTACATTTAGAATTTGACGTTAAATATGAAATTTTTGAATAGTTAAAAGTGAAATGTGTGCACGTTATGGAATGGTTGATCATATAATCTGTATTCAAGGATTATTTTATTTATAATTTGTACATGTTGCACTAATAATGAGTTAAATACAGGTGGTCGATAAATTAATTTAAAAAAAAAAACAAGTTATATAGTTTTTGGCAACTATATATTTTGGTAGCCAAAAATCCAAGCAAAGGTTTTTGGTGTCTAAATATTTAGTAGTAAAAAGAAACAAAAGGCTACCTTTGGCGACTAAAGCTTTTAATCGCCGATAGTTGAATTCATTTTTATGTGGAAACTTTTGGCAACTAATATTTTAGTCGCCAAAAGGCTACAAAAATTTTAGTAGCCAAAAGTTGTAAATTATCGACCAAACAAATTTTAGTCGCCAATACTATTGCCGACAAAGTATACTCGACTAACTGGGTGACTAAAATCTTTAGTCGCCATTGACTTTCGGCAACCAAAAATGAGACTTTGGTGACTAATTTTTTAGTAGCCGAATGTGTATTTTCTTGTAGTGATTACATCTTCAAGAGGTAGGAAAAATGCATTGGGCTTCTTGAATATCAATGGAACAAAATTGATAATCCAGAACAAATCAAGGAAGCAGTAGCTAATCACTTCCATAACTTCTTGGTGTACATAACTCTTGTACATAACTTATTTCATTTGTTCTTGGTGTGTTTCTAGCCTTTAAGCTCATTATGGGGTCTTAAACATAGTCTAAGAGTGTCTAGGATGGAATGAGGATGCTAGAATGCACTTGATAACATTTTTCAAATTTTGCTGAAAATAGGGTCCATGCTCGAGCGTGGCTTTTCTCGCTCGAGCGAAAATGCAAAAAGTGAGGGTTTACTCGAGCATGACTTCCCTCGCTCGAGTGGACTGAAAAAGTACTGGTTGCTTGCTTTTCACGCTCGACGGACGCTCGATCTCCGCTCGAGTGTGAGGCTCAAACCCTTGCTCGAGCATGATTTTTGTCGCTCGAGCGTGATGCAAAACATGTGAACTTTTGGATACATGCATTTTACGCTTGAGCGGGTATCATGTCGCTCGAGCGGAAGTGCACGCATTTAGAGTTCTCGCTCGAGCGTGAACTCCTACGCTCGAGCGTAGATTCAAATTCTGGAATTTCCAGATTTGATCTCCAAGCTTCAAACTCAAACTAAACACTTCAGGCCTGTTTGGTAACGTTTACGTTTTCAGTTTATATTTACAAAAATTTTATAAACTGGTTTTTGTTTATTTTTAAAAAAAACATAAACTACAAACGCGTTTGGTTTAGAGAAAATGTTTAAAAAAATTTAAAAATATAAAAAAGAGTGAAAAATGGCAAGTGGTGGCAGGTGGTGGGTGGTGACGAGTGGTGGCGGCGGCAGACGGTGGTGGAAAATGATGGCAAGTGGTGGTGGCAGAAGACGGTGGTGGAAAATGGTGGCAGAAGACGGTGGTGGAAAGTGGTGGCAAGTGGCAGATGGGTGAGTGGTGGTGACGGAAGACGGTGGTGGAAAATGGTGGCAAGTGGCGGGTGGTGGCGGCGGAAGACGGTGGTGGAAAGTGGTGACGGGTGGGTGGATGGTGGTGGCAGGTGGGTGGCGGGCGGTGGGTGGTGACAAGTGGTGGCAGCAGAAGACAGTGGTGGAAAATGATGGCAAGTGGTGGTGGCGGAAGACGGTGGTGGAAAATGGTGGCAAATGGTGGGTGATGGTGGCAGAAGACGGTGGTGGAAAGTGGTGGCAAGTAGCGGATGGGTGGGTGGTGGTGGCGGAAGACGGTGGTGGAAAGTGGTGGCAAGTGGCGGGTGGTGGCGGCGGAAACGGTGGTGGAAAGTGGTGACGGGTGGGTGGATGGTGTGGTGGATGGCGGGTGGTGGCGGGTGGTGGTGGTAGGTAGGTGGTGGGTGATGGTGACGGGTGGTGGATGGTGGCGGGCGGTGGTGGTGGTGGTGGTAGGTGGGTGATGGTGGCGGGTGGTGGTGGGTGATGAGTGGTGGTGGTGGGTGGTGGGTGGTGGTGGCAGGTGGCTGGTGGTGGCGGTAGTGAATGGTGGTGGCGGGTGGGTGATGAGTGGTGGTGGTGGGTGGTGCGGCGGGTAGGTAGATAGTAGTGGCGGGTGGGTGGCAAGTGGTGGTGGTGGTGGTGGTAGTGATGGTGGCGGTGGTGGTAGCGGGGGGTGGGTGATGGTGGCGAGTGGGTAGCAGGTGGGTGGTGGGTGGTGGTGGCGGGTGGTGGTGGCAGGCGGTGGTGAGTAGTGGTGGTGGGAGGTGAGTGGTGGGTAGTGGTGGCGGAAGACAGTGGTGGAAAATGGTGGCGGGTGGTGGCTAGTGTTGGGTGGTAAAAAAAAAAAAATTCAAAACTCAAAACTCAAAACGTAAACTCATTTTTTGAGTTTACATTTTTTGGCCAAATTTATAAACTGAGACCACTGATTTATAAATCAAAAATTTACCAAACAAGTTTTTATTTGAGTTTTTAAAATTTTTGTAAATATAAACTGAAAATTGAAAACTAAAAACGTAAGTGTTACCAAACGGCACTCATCCTTTTGGGCTAAAGTTCTGGAAAACATTTAGAAATTCACAAAACATCATGATTTAAAGATTATTTCATGAAATCAAAGCCCAAAAGCATGCCAATTGTTCGCAAATTCAACTTAAACTTCATGAACTCTCCAAAAAACACGACATGCATTAAATGATTGAGCTTCAAGTTTTTAAATCATGATCAAATGAAATGAGAGGATGTAAAATATGATGAATTCTCAAAACATAAGTGAGATGAACACATGCATGAAAGAATTTTTTGAAATCATGCTCAATTTGTGAAGAAATGGATATGCATGCATGGTATGGTTTAATTCTCTTCAACACTAACTCAATTCCCGCATGAATTCATCTAATTTACTTGAGGTCTTGAAAAATCTAACTCAATTACACAACTAAGAATTTGATCCCTTACCTAGAGACTTGAATTGACGAGTGTTGAAGTTAAACTCTCAAATCCTTTTCCAATAACAACAATTCCTAGCAAATCCTTTAGTTGAGTTCAATTCCCAAGCCTAGGACCAAATCTTCTTACTCTTTCTCTCTCTTACGTTTAGAGCATCAATTTGAGGTAATGAGTCAGCAAAATGGACTAGTGAAGTCAAGTGAGCCTTAAATAGACTTAATGGAATTGATTTAATTAGTTTTGGCTTAATCTAAATTAATGAGCATTAATTAATCTACTTTAATTGTTCCAAATCAAATTCCAATTGACTTTACCAGAAAATTCTAAAAATTCCAAATAATACATAAATCAAATCAATTTTAGAATCAGATGCCGATAAGGCCTTCAATTCGCAACTGAAACTAAAACATGAACAGATCTTTCTACGTTAAACAGATATAACCACAAAATGATGCAATGCACATGTGATTAACTGAAGATTTCTTCTTAATTACTTATTAGGCATACATAAACATGAATTAGCGCTAATCATGGGTCGGGGTTGTTACAGTCTTCCCCCCTTAAAGAGTTTGGTCCTCCAAACTCGAGTTATTTTCATTTTGGAAGAACACCGGGTCCAAAGGGAACAGTTCGGGATATCTTTTCATCATATCTTCCTTCGTCTCCCAAGTTGCATAAGTTCCTCTATGATTCTGCCAATCAACCTTCACTAACGGAATTTCTTGTTTCTCAATCTTTTGATTCGGTGGTTTACAATTTGTATTGACCTTTCCTTATAGGTATAATCATCCTTTAGAAGTACATGAGTTGGCTCTATCACATGTAATGGATCTCTCAGATAATTCTGAAGCATAGAGATATGAAAGACATTATGCATGTTTTCCATTACCGGAGGTAAGGGTACTCGGTATGTTATTGAATTTATCTTCTCGAGAATCTCATATGGCCCAACATATCATGGTGCCAATTTGCCCTTAATACCAAACCGCGTTTGCCCTTTCATTGGAGTCACTTTTATGAACACATGATCCCCGACTTCATATTCTCTGTCCCTTCTTCGAATATCAACATAACTCTTATGCCGACTTTGTGTAGTTTTCAGGCGTTGTTGGACTAGTTTCACTTTTTCAGTCATTTCTTGCACAAGCTCCGGTCCCAACAAAGGTCTATCACCTACCTCAGCCCAACATATAGGAGATCGGCATTTTCTTCCATACAAAGCTTCATAAGGAGCCATTCCAATGCTTGAATGGTAGCTGTTGTTATACACAAACTCAGTCAATGGCAAATGGGTCTCCCAATTTCCTTGGAAATCTAACACGCATATTCTGAGCATATCTTCCAAGTTTTGATTGGTCCGTTCCATCTGACTATCTGTCTGTGGGTGATAAACACTACTCAACCTCAGTTCTGTCCCCAAAGCTTGTGATAAACTTTGCCAGAATCTTGATGTGAACTTCAAATCTCTGTCAGATATAATAAATACTGGTACACCATATAATCTCACAATTTTGTTCACATACATATTAGCTAACTTGTCCGCATTATAAATAGTTTTAACAGGTAGAAAATGGGCAGATTTAGTCAAACGATCAACTATAACCCAGATAGAATCCATACCTCGAGTAGAGCGAGGTAATCTTACAATGAAGTCCATGGTAATGTGCTCCCATTTCCATTCCGGTATCGGAAGCGGTTGTAACAAACCAATGGGTCGTTGATGTTCGGCTTTAACTTGTTGGCAATGTAAACATCTAGCCACAAAATCTGCAATACCTTTTTTTATTCCCGGCCACTAGAAACTCTGCTTCAAATCATGATATATTTTCGTATTTCCTAGATGCATAGCAAATTTGGAATTGTGGGCCTCTGTCAGAATGCGTTTCTTCAAATCATCATAATCCGGTACACAAAGGTGACCCTGAAATTTCAACACATTGTTCCCAAGTACAAACCCATGCCTTGGTTTTGAGTCAATTTCATCCATAATCTTTCTCAGGAATTCATCTTGCGGTTGTTTCTCTTTGATTTCTTCAATGATTACAGGCTGAGTGGAAATGGTAGCTAAAATTCCACCTTATTCTCGTAAAGTGATTGCAATCTCATTCCTCTCCGAGTCATCTAGCAATTCTTTTTGATCAGTAAGTAAACATGACAAATTTCCAATCGACTTCCGGCTCAAGGCATCTGCCACAGTATTAGCTTTTCCTGGGTGATACAAAATTTGCAAATCATAGTCTTTGATTAACTTTAACCATCTCATTTGTCTCATGTTCAGTTCTTTCTGAGTGAAGAAATACTTGAGGCTTTTGTGGTCCATGTACACTTCACAAGTCGCCCCATACAGATAATGTCACTAAATTTTCAAGGTAAACATTACAGCCGCCAGTTCAAGATCATGAGTTGAGTAATTCTTTTCATGTGGTCGAAGTTGTTGAGAAGCATAAGCAATTACCTTCTCATTTTGCATTAGTACATAGCCCAAACCTTTGTAGGATGCATCACTGTAGATTTGAAATCCATCAGTACCATTGGGCAGAGTCAAAATCGGTGCAGTTACTAATCTAGTCTTCAACTCTTGAAAAGCTGTCTCTCGCTATTCATTCCAATCAAATGATACATTTTTCTGAGTTAACTGGGTCAATGGCAAGGCAAGTTTTGCAAAGTCTTTCACAAATCTTTTGTAGTAACCTGCAAGTCCTAGAAAACTTCTAACTTTTGTCACATTTGTCAGTTTAGGCCAGTCCACAATAGCTTCAACTTTCTGCGGGTCAACAGGGACACCATCCTTGTTGATTACATGCCCCAAAAATGCCACACTATCAAGCCAGAATTCATATTTGGAAAATTTTGCATACAATTTCTTTTCTCTCAGAATTTGCAAGGTAGTTTTCAAATGATTCTCATGTTCTTTCCTGTCTTTAAAATAAATCAAAATGTCATCAATAAACACAACGATAAATTCATCGAGATACTGTTTGAAGACTCTATTCATTAGGTCCATAAAAAGCTGCTGGTGCATTTGTTACCCCAAATGGCATTACCAAAAATTCATAGTGTCCATATCTAGTCCTGAATGCGGTTTTCTTCATGTCTTCTGCCTTGACCTTTAATTGGTGATACCCAAATCTAAGGTCAATCTTGGAGAACACTTGAGCTCCCTGGAGTTGGTCAAACAAGTCATCTATTCGAGGTAATGGATATTTGTTCTTAATGGTTACTTTGTTCAATTTCTAATAGTCAATACATAGCCTCTAAGACCCGTCTTTCTTTTTGACAAATAATACTAGAGCACCCCAAGGTGAGGTACTCAGACGGATAAATTTCTTGTCTAAGAGTTCTTGAAGCTGGACCTTTACTCCCTCAATTCAGTAGTCGACATCTTATAAGGAGTCTTGGAAATAGGTTGTGTTCCAGGTGTCACATCAATACTAAATTCAATTTCCTTATCAATTAAACCCCCGGGTAGATCATTGGGAAACATATCAGGAAAATCACAAACCACATGAATAGTTTCTACACTGGCACTATCTAAAGCCACAGTCAACACGCTACAATAGTAGCCCCGGCACCCATTTTTTAACAGCTTTTTGGCTTTTATAAATGAAATCAAGTATGGTGGGGGGACTACCCCATTCCCGATAAAAATAAACCCAGGCATACCAGGCAGTTTAAATACAACAGATTTACTTGCACAGTTAATGGTGGCACAATATTTAGTCAACCAATCCATACTTAGAATACAATCAAAATGTTCGATGCTCAAGGGTAGTAAATCAACATATAATGTCACACCACCAATCAAAATATCACATGCCGGATAAACATAAGTACATATCATGGAAACCCTAGATGGTGTAGATACAGATAGTAAACAGTTCATAGGTTCTAATAGCCTAGTTAATTTTCGAGAGAAAGCATGCGATATAAATGAATGCGTGGAGCTAGAATCAATCAGCGCATAGGCATTCTGAGCATAGATAAAAATTATACCTGACACCACAGATTCGGTGTTCTGTACATCGCTAGGCACAAGTGCAAATACTCGACCCTACCTCAAAGTCTCTTTCCCGGTGTTAGCTTTCGTATTCATCTTGGACGCAGAAGTAGATCCGGCTGAACTTGCCGCTGGATGGTTGGCATTTTCGAACCTAATAGGACAATCTTTTATCATATGGCTGGGTTTTCCATACCTGAAACAGGCACCTGACACTCGATAACAAACCCCCTTGTGTTTCTTACCACATTCTAGGCAAGTCGGTGTAGTTCCACCACTTTGGCTTGAGCCACTATAAGATCCCGTATTTTGTCTCTTATTCCCAATAATTGAACAACCCTTTTTGAAATTGTTTCCAGACCTTTTTCCCATCCAATCAGTTCATAGGACAAGAGTTTGTTTCTTTGCTACCAAAATAGCCTCTGCCATTAATGCCCTGTCCAATACATTCACATATGTGGGCAGGTTAAGAACTCCCACCCGATCCAGTATATCTAAATCCAGCCTACCCTCAAATTTGCGGGCCTTCTTGTAGTTAGTGTCCACCATGTGAGGAGCAAACCTGGCTAACTCTGTAAATTTAGCCTCGTACTCAGCTACGGACATTCTGCCTTGTTTGAGTTCTTGAAATTCTGAAACCTTCCGATCCCGAAAGCACTGGGGGAAGTACTTGTCATAGAAAATTGTATTGAATTGAGCCCATGACATATTTTCGTTACTGTTCCGGACCAGTAACCACCATTTCCAAGCTTCGTCTTTCAGAGTGTAGGTTGCCAAAAGAACTTTCTAAACCTCAGAACAGGGAAATACTTCAAACAACTTCTCCATCTCTAACAACCATGTTTCAGCCTTAACGATTCAATTCCACCAACAAAGATCGGCGGTTTCATTTTCATAAACTTTTGAGTCAGATTGATAATGTCATTGTTGCCCGGTTCAACTGGTACAGGTGGAGGTGGAGGAGGTAAAGGTTGTTACCGCTGTTGTTGTGTTATTACTTCAATTAAATTTGTAAGCATTTGTTCCATTCTATTCATTCAGGCCTTTGACGACCCTGCTGTATCATCACTTCTTGCATTTTCCATTGTTATAGGGAAACAGAAGGGCAATAAACATAGGCAAATAGTCCTTATCATAATGTTCAAAACATTCATTTTAATGTCATGTGTTGATGGTCAATTCCAATTTTCATTTTTTAATGAATCCACTCACATACATGTTGATGAGATGCCCCTATTTCTTACTAGAACATCTTATAGCTCATATGGACTCGTGTGTGCGGTATAACCCGTGCTCTGATACCACTCTGTCACGACCCAAACCCGTCCCTATGGGTTCAGCATCGCAACCGGCCAATAATCCTTGGATTACCAAAGGCCTCTTGTCAGAATAACATATAGTTAGGGGTTGCGGAAACAAATATACGAAATATACGTAGTCCAATGAGCTGTGAAGACATACATGGGACAGCTAACTTAAAACTTTTATAAACTTATGAGTGACGTCAGAACATATAGTATTTACACATCACTCCATGGACATGTTAACAGAAATCTTGCCCAAAAACAAAACACAGCATATACATGGTCTAGTACAAATACAAAAACAGCCACTAAGCTTGACTTCATCTAGAACCTCCTCGGGAGGCATAAAGGTTGGCTGACAAAAGCTGTAATATAGGCCGTCAACACTGGGCCTGGTCACGTGTCTGCTCACCTACATATATAATATAAACAGTGAGCGGAAGCCTAGTGAATAATAATAGAGTAAAGATTTTATTGAATGATGTCCATACAGAAAAAAAAGAGTCTAGTACATGATCGGATGTCATGACAAAGCAGATTCATAGGCATGGTTACATTTGCATTCAAAACTCGCACATGTATCATATCATAGTACGTGGCACATCCATTAGCATTAACAAATCCAATGACCCACAAGGGATTGCCGTGAAGGCTTTTAGATGACTCATGTGCACAGAGACGTTTCTGATGACCTATAAAGGGACCTGATGACCCGTAAAGGGACCTGATAACCCATAAAGGGACGCATATCATATGATGCTAAGAATGCCACGAATAGCTTTTAGAATCTTGGACAATCATTCATTCATTCAAAACATAACATTTCTGAAAACTGATCATTTCATATCATCAGAAAATAATTAAGGTCAAACATAACTTTATAGAATTATTACTCACAGATAATTGGTAGCTCCAAATAGACGACAAAGTGGCAATTCATCTGTCCTGAGGCACGTGACCTACATAACATGGCAGATTCATACATTGAAACCCACGCTTGGATTGTACATAACTTATTTCATTTGTTCTTGGTGTGTTTCTAGCCTTTAACCTCATTATGGGGTCTTAAACATGGTCTAGGAGTGCCTAGGATAGAATGAGGATGCTAGAATGCACTTGAAAATATTTTTCAAATTTTGCTGAAAACAGGGTCTACGCTCGAGCGTAGCTTTTCTCGCTCGAGCGGAAATGCAAAAAGTGAGGGTTTGCTCGAGCGTGACTTCCCTCGTTCGAGCGGATTGAAAAAGTATTGGTTGCTTGCTTTTCACGCTCGACGGACGCTCAATCCCCGCTCGAGCATGAGGCTCAGACCCTTACTCGAGCGTGACTTCTGTCGCTCGAGCGTGCTGCAAAACATGTGAACTTCTAGATACATGCATTTCACGCTCGAGCGGGTATCATGTCGCTCGAGTGGAAGTGCACGCATTCAGAGTTCTCGCTCGAGCATGAACTTCTACGCTCGAGCGTTGATTCAAATTTTGGAATTTCCAGATTTGATCTCCAAGCTTCAAACTCAAACTAAACACTTCAAAACTCATCCTTTTGGGCCAAAGTTCTGGAAAACATTTAGAATTCACAAAACATCATGATTTAAAGATCATTTCATGAAATTAAAGCCCAAAAGCATGCCAATTGTTCGCAAATTCAACTTAAACTTCATGAACTCTCCAAAAAACATGACATGCATTAAATGATTGAGCTTCAAGTTTCTAAATCATGATCAAATGAAATGAGAGGATGTAAAACATGATGAATTCTCAAAACATAAGTGAGATGAACACATACATGAAAGAATTCTTTGAAATCATGCTCAATTTGTGAAGAAATGGATATGCATGCATGGTATGGTTCAATTCTCTTCAACTTTAACTCAATTCCTGCATGAATTCATCTAATTTACTTGAGGTCTTGAAAAATCTAACTCAATTACACAACTAAGAATTTGATCCCTTACCTAGAGACTTGAATTCACAAGTGTTGAAGTTAAACTCTCCAATCCCATTCCAATAACAACAATTCCTAGCAAATCCTCTAGTTGAGTTCAATTCCCAAGCCTAGGACCAAATCTTCTTACTCTTTCTCTCTTTCTCTCTCTCTCACATTTAAAGCATCAATTTGAGGTAGTGAGTCAGCAAAATGGACTAGTGAAGTCAAGTGGTCCTTAAATAGGCTTCATGGAATTGATTTAATTAGTTTTGGCTTAATCTAAATTAATGAGCATTAATTAATCTACTTTAATTGTTCCAAATCGAATTTCAATTGACCTTACTAGAAAATTCTAAAAATTCCAAATAACACATAAATCAAATCAATTTTAGAATCAGATGCCGATAAGGCCTTCAATTTGCAGACTGAAACTAAAACATGAACAGATCTTTCTACGTTAAACAGATATAACCACAAAATGATGCAATGCACATGTGATTAACTTAAGATTTCTTCTTAATTACTTATTAGGCATACATAAATATGAATTAGCGCTAATCATGGGTCGAGGTTGTTACACTGTTGTACAATAGAACACTAACACTGTTGCCCACTTCCAAAATAACTCTTTTTTGCCTCATAAACACACTGCTAAATTTTGCATTAGTGGCGGTCGGCCAGTGATGAGGGCTTGTCGGCCACCAGTGATAGCCGGTTGGCTATCAAAGGTGGTCTGCTGGCCATAGAAAGTGGCTTGCAGGCCACTGCTGCCCAATTCACCTTACTGCAACAGAAAACAAACAGAGCATGCACAGGGTATTTTCAAGGGTTTGTTTGCACAACTCACCCCTCATTTTCATGAACAAATCAAAGGAGTAGTGAACTTAAGCCACAAACCACCAACTCAAGCAATTTCATTGCATGATGGCTTGTGAACGAAAGTGTGCAAGTTCAATAAATGCAACAAAATAAGACTCATACTACCTCCCTTTCATGAAAGGATCAATGGAAGTGGTGACCTTGGAAACTTGAATCATTTCATCATTAATGAGTATGAAATGCCTCAAGCTTCCATGTGTTCAATTAACGTCCGATTGAACACAACACTTTTTATTATCTTGCACTTTTTTAACCTCAATTTTATTACTCCATTTTAGATTACCATCCATTATTTAATAAATTGAGTCCAAAGGGTGAAGTTAAGTCCTCTAATGGAATGAGGGCTCAAACCAAGAGTTGTTTTAGGTATGAAAGAGACATCACACCATTGGTAATGAAGCCCCTAAGGGATTAAACCATTAAGTGAGATATCTTAATCTCATGTTTAAACAAACAAGTTGTTTGAATCAATTTCAAAGAAAAATAAAAGCCAAGAAAGGAGGGAGGTTGCAGAGATGATTAAGTGTGATCACAAGTATGGAAAGCCATAAATAAATGCAATCACCTCAAAGGAGATGGTGTCTAAGGCCTAGAACACTAAACTCGTGAGGAATATTACACTACATACATACAAAACAAAGCTCAAATGCAAATATCAACCAAAAACAGTGCTAAAACAGTCCAAAATAAGTTCTAAAACATGTTGGAATTAAGCTAACAAAAGCTAGATTAATAAGCTAAAACATAGCACAAGTTAGGCTAGTAAGCAAGACACAAGAAGGGGAAGGTAACCCCTCCAAATTTGGACTTCAAAACATGATTTTGGCTACTAAAAAAGCTCTGAAAATCAGTGTTTAAAAACTCAAAAATAGATAATAAAAGGTGGGAAACACAAGGGCAAAGGCCTCCAAAACAAGGTACAAAGAAGGGTGGATCACCCATCAACCTTTAATGGCCTTAAAACCTAAGTTTCAGCTAAAAAATACAGAGGTTTTACAGCCCAAAAACAGTTGGAAAATAGCAAGAAAAATAGTAGATAAAGCTAGCAAAAAGGCAAAGCCTTATACCTTTTGAAGAGGAAATCAATTCTAAGCAACAAAACCAAGCAAATAACACCCTCAAGAGCTCAAACAAGGCTCTAGGATACCTCAACTTAAGAATGGAGAGGTTTGGTTAAGGGTGTATAAGCAAAGGTTAAGGATTTGTAGGCAAAAGTGTAAGAATTCGCTAGAGAGAGAGAGAATTGTAGAGAGAGAGGAAAAATTTTGTTCTAAAATGTTTCCAACCTTAAAACATGAGAGGGAGGTCTCCTATATATAAAAACATGAATTCCCCTCAGGAACATTGAGCAATACACGTGGGGGGGGCATCTGTGCAAACAGCTGGGACAGTGGCACAAAATATCTACAAAAGAAATTGGTGGCCGGAAACCAAAAAGTGATGGCCGGCAAGTCACTAGAAGCTACAAGCTTGAAGAACCAAGGCTTGGTCCAAGAATGAGGCAACAAGAGTGTAGGGTTTGAAGGGCTCAAAGTTATGGCATCCTGCTGAGGACTTCGAGCACTTGACGAGCATATAAACTCATCATCGGGTATGCATGCAATAGTGTCCAAGTCGTAAGGGTTGTCAAAAATGTGGTGTCTACAATTACCCAATTGTTAAATTGATTTGTCTGTTATTTTATATAGGAAAATTTACGCATAAATCTCATATGAGAGAATATTGATTCATTTAGTTTTTAAGATTTTTTTATGAATTAATTAGCCATTTTTTGTTTGGAAAAGTTGTATTTATTTGATTTAGTGCCATTTGAGTTTAAGCGATTGCTCTTTTGTAAGAGCATCCGCATCAGCCTCTTTAAATTTTTAGTCAAATTATAGCTAAAAAAGTTATTTTACTATTTTAGTTAGTCACTTCTTTTGTACCTACTGCATTAAACTCTCTATTATAACTTAATCTTATTAAAATATTATTTTCTTATTGTGTTTGTTATTCTTTCTTTTTTTATTAAATTGATGAGTTACCAATTAAAAAAAAAAAATTTTGGCCGGTGACCGGTTGACCGGCTAGACTTCTGGGCGAACATCTGATAACACTAATCTCCGTGTTGTAACGATGAACAGTACCTCACTTGTTGTAGCGAAGTACTGTAGCAATAATAAATTAGCGAGATACTGTAGCGAGACTAATGGACGTCCATTTTTGATGAACGATATCACTAATTTAGCTAAAAAACTATTTTAGCTAGTTTGATGCAGATGCTCTAATTTATTTTTCTAATTTTCTAATTCATTTTTGATATGTGAATGAAAAGGTGAGATGTGGAAGATTCTTTTTGAAATGATTGGTGGCTGAAGTGTTGGTTATTGAGCGTGAAAATCTACATTTCTGTTAGTGTGATTTTCTGGTGTTACATTGGAGTGTTATATTAGAGTGCTATATTTATAAAAAGTACACTAAGGAGTTTTTGTATGTTATATTGATAGGTGTTACATTTGAGAAAAGTACACTAAAGAGTTTTTTAGTGTGTTACATTGGAGTGTTACATTTGGAAAAAGTATACTAAGGAGTTTTTGTGTGTTATATTGATTAGAATATTACGTTTGAAAAAAGCACACTAAAGAGTTTTTGTGTGTTACATTGATTAAAATATTACGTTTGAAAAAAGTACACTAAGAAATATTTTTAGAATGTTACGTTGTTGCGTTTAAAAAAAATACATTAAGGAATTTTTTAGTGAGTTATACTGGAGTATTATGTTTGGAAAAGTACACTAAAGAATTTTTTATTGTTTCATTGCTTGGAATGTCACGTTTGAAAAAGGTATACAAAGGAGTTTTTTGTGAAATGTTACGTTATTACTTTTGAGAAAAAAAAAATACTTTATATTTAAAAAAAGTATACGGAGTAGTTTTTTTTTTTTTTGGAAGTGTTACGTTTAGTAATTTTAACATTATGAGAAAATCTAAATTTGTCCATCAACAATAACACATGCGCATTTATACTCGATCTATTATGTAATTCACACTAGAATAAGATCTTTGGGTCTATAAAAATAAAAAAAAGAAGTGAGGACCAAACAGTTCATAAGATTACTATTTGAGATTTATTGGTGATTCACCCTTATATATATTATGTTATTTTTAAAATACAAATATAAAATTGATAGTGTTATTATAAAAATTAATTAAAGAGAAAATTGCTGATAAATTTAATATTGGAAGGTACAAGGCGTTAGGTTCCATGAGAAATTTTTTTTTTTTTTTTCAAGGTACACTCTTTGTAAAATATTATGGTGATGAGTATATTTTATTATTTTGGAAGATATTTTGTTTTCAATTTTATCCCTTAACATATCTATTCAAATATTTTTTTATCTGTTAAATTTTTTTAATCTATTTTTTCTTATATGTTGAAGTTTTTTATCTGTTTAATTTTTTAACTTTTTTTTTCTTATCTGTTTGATTTTTTAACTTTTTTTTTTCTTATTTGTTGAATTTTTTTATTTGTTTAAGTTTTGTAACTTGTTTTTCCTTATCTATTGAAAAAAAAAATTATCTATTTAATTTTTTAACTTGTTTGTTGAACATATTTGTTCAAATCTCTCTCTCTCTCTCTCTCTCTCCACAAATTTGTTCAAATCTTTTTTATCTGTTGAGCATATCTGTTCAGATTTGAGCTATTTTGAACAAATATGAGTCTTTTGGAGAGCGAGTGATCTGTTCAAATTCTCATTTTGTTTTATATGTTTAACACAAGCAAATCTGTGTTGAGGTACAAAACACAAAATACAATCAAACACAAAATACAACAAATATATATATATATATAGAGATTTAGAGAAAGATGGATATATATATATATATATATTATTGGTACATATCTTTTTGCTCACCATAGAATAAAATTGAGTTCATAAAATTTTTCCAGAATAGATTATTGGTGTTTTTGGTCTATTATATTATGTAGTAGCCATGATAAATTGTCAACGTAAATATTGTTTTTTGTTAGAGAAGAGAAATACACAGTATAACTTGCAGGCGATTAGTAAATGTTGTGATTAGGATCTCCTCCAAGAGATTGATTGAAGCCAAGCCATGAAGAAGCAAGAGATTTCGCTAACAACAAGAAGAACAATAAGAAGAGCAGAGAGCAAGAGTAGCGGTATTTCTTTTTCGACGACCCCGTCTCGACTTAGGGCCTTCTCTTTTAACTCTAACGCTGTGTTTAGTTAGGGGATTTGGAAAGAGAAAGGAAAAAAGTGTGTGAAATTATGTGAAATGTAGGTATATTTTATTCATATTTCATATATCTTTTCTTTTTCCCTTTCCAATTCCTTCCCAAATCTTCTAACCAAACATAGCGTTAAGCAAAGGACTTGCCGTCGCCGGCCAAACCCCAAACCCCATTGAATCTGAATCTAAATCTTAATCTTAATCTTAATCTGAATGGGAATGGAAATAATAATGGGGTGTTATCACCATTAGCATCGCCAAATCCAAAAGTAAAGTCGATTCATCATCATCATCCTCATCCTCGGGTGATTCGAATACCAAATTTGGAAGTAGTGCGACTCTAGATCAACTTTAATCTGATCATCGGCGGAGAGAACTAGCTCACCATCGACGGCGACAGACTTGGCGAGGGAGGCGACGAGGTAGATGGTGGTAGTAGGATGATGAATCAATTGGAGGCATCGACCTTTGTCATGGTTTCTAAAGAGAGAGAGAAGATTGAAGAATGGAAGGATGAGAAAGAGAGATAGAGAGAGAATAATTTGAACAGATAAGAGAAAGTTGTGTTTGTATGTATATGTGTGTGTGTGTGTGTGTGTGTGTGTGTGTGTGTGTGTGTGAGAGGGGGGGGGGTTCGATAGAATGTTCAACAAACACACGTGTATCATGGGTGGTTTAGTCTTTTTGCAAAAATATGTCTTTATGGACATAATACTTTCACGCTTGAACTTTTGGCCCAAAAAATCTAAATTTAAATTTGTTGCTTGGACACCCTTAATTAAATTTAAATTCAAAATCACGTAATAATGTTTAAAAAATAGTCAAAATTATCACCAGATAAAAGATGCCATCATTAACATTTGAAAAATGTATTCTTACATATTTTTTTTTTACAAAATTATCAGTTAGAATAATGTGAAAGTGGTTTTTTTTTTTTTTAAATAACTAATTTGTTAGACTTTTTACTTTAAAGCGATTAGCGATAAAATCAAAAGCATGTCAAGTTGTTGCATCAATTTGTATTAATATGTGTGTATGTATATATATATATATATATATATTATTGGGTATTTAGGTCCTAAGTTCATTTTTAATCTTTTGGATTATTAGGCCCAAGCTATAATTTCTTTGGGCCAAAAAAATACAATTTGTCTAAAAAAATACTATCTGTTGAAATCAACCTATCTATGTATCTCTTAAAATCATCACATCTCTTGAAATCATCTAATTTGTCTATCTGTTGAAATTGACCAAGCTTATTTTTTTTTTTTTATTTATTGAATATTACACATTTCTCTACCTTACCACCACCACGACTTGCCGCCACATGTCACTGCCGCTGGTAGTGACCTTTCAAGCCAATTTTTTGACGATTTTTTTTATGCCAACCAAATTTTTTGACATATTCTTATCACCAAATAAATTTTTTTTTAAGATCTGATATCTTATACACTCTTTAAGAGCATCTCCAATGGTTCATTACTTTTTTCACCAAATCTGAGTAAAAAATTTCTAATTTTCTCAATCTGATATGGCTTACTCCAACAGTGCATCAAAAGAGAAGGGTCACCCGGTGGGTCGACCGGCTGGTCGATCGGTAAGACTAAATATATATATTTTTTTAACCTGTTTGAACCTTTTGACCTGCTTGAACCTACCTATTTGAAAAGAAACCGGTCGACCGGTTGGTCAACCGGCCGGACATTCGGCTGGTTGACCGATTGCCCCTGTCCAATGGTATAGAACAGTGAAAAGATGAAATCTGGAGCTTGTCCTCAGTTTGATGAAACTTTTGTTCCATTTTCATTTTGATATCAATTTGGTGAAACCATTAGAGTGAGAAAAAGTGATTTTTTCATCAAATTTCAAATCTAATGCAAGGTTTGATGCACCGTTGGAGATGGTCTAAGATGAACTTTTCATCAATTTTCTCTATCATATTTGTATATATTTGGATTTTCCGACTATTTCTTAATTTTGCAAGAGCATCCACAACACACCACCGTAAATTACCAAAGTACCCTTTGATAATGGCAAGTTGACCCTCGTTGACCAGTCATTTACCAAAGCACCCTTTGATAATGGCAAGTTGACCCTCGTTGACCAGTCATGAAACATGTAATATCTCTGATGATGTTGAGATTAGCCAACATTCCACCAAAACCTCAATTAGGGGCCGTTTGTTATAATTTAATTGAGTTGATTATAACTTATTTTAAGAATCTGTATCATTTGATAAAGTTTTTTCATATAATTTATTAAGTAGAAATAACTTCAATAAACTAAAAAAATTGATTATTTAGAAGTTAAGGGAAAAAGTGTTTTGACTTTTAATTTTCTATTATCAATTTTTAATTTATAATAAATTGCACCAAACACTTTTATATTTTAAAAATTATTTCATATTACTTGTGTCAATGTCATAAACACATTTAACTTTTAATTTTGTGAAATTTATGTGGGTCTTACAAGATAATACTATAAGAGCAACCTCATCAAACTCGGTCGAGTCCTTCTCCAGCTAAACTAGCGAGACAAACTCCAAAAAACCAGGCGCATCAATCTCGCTACAAGTGTGCCAAAATTTGAGGGTGCTAGAGTATCTCACTATAATAAACGAGCTATTGTTCATCGTTATTCATTTTTTTATTTATTTTTTTTCTGCCAAACTCTACCCTTTTCCTTTTCCGCGCCAAAACTACAAGTTGATAGACCAGTTTCTTGCATATAGCACGTAGGAAATCAGAATGAAATTGAGCTGAGCTGGACTGATTTTGGCTAACTAGTTGTCCCACCGGTTGTCCCCTCGTATGTCCGCCCATTGTATTTTCAGATTTCTTTGTTCTGCTGTTACTTGTGCTGTTTTACTGCTGTTTCGAGGCTATTTTGCTACTGTTTCGGGGCTGCTTTGCGGCTGTTTTTGTACTGAATTTGGACTTTATTTTCATCTCCAAAAACCACAAAATAATAGGATGAATTAATATGGATAATTTATAACATTTTGATCAAATGAATTCATCAAACAAAATCAAAACATAATATAAATAAAATCATCAAAATCAATATGTCTAAATGCTACTTGATCAAGTCAGCTCATCAATTTAATAAAAAAAGAAAAAATAACAAATACAATAAAAAAATAATATTTTAATAAGATTGAGTTAGAATAGAGAGTTTGATAAAGTAAGTACTAAAAAGGTAACTAGCTAAAATAATAAAATAACTTTTTAAGTTATAATTTAACTAAAAATTTGAAGAGACTAATGTGAATGCTCTAAACACATTAAGATGTTTGATTTTTATAGGACTCATGTAAGTCCAATGTCGATCCTACAAAAATCAAGGGTCAAGATGCGTGTAGCATCGTCACATTGGTGCCATCAATAACACTAAAAAAAAACTACACCATATACTCCCACATCACCCCGTTTGGCTGATAGGAAAATCATCGGATAAGCGAAACTTGAACTCCTCCCCAGGCCCCCAAATTTTCAGGGTTCATATATGCAAATCCATGCTATACCCCTCTGTCGTATATATATATTTTTCATCTTCCACCACTTCTTCACCTTCCAAACCCACAATTTATATAGTCTAAACTTGTACTTTGATGGCAATCTGGTTCAAAAGATCAACTAACATTTCTCATCATTACCTGAAGAAAACGATAAGTTTCTGGGAAAATCCAAGTCATAGCTTTCATACCAATAGCTATTTACCAACAAACTCAATTGGTGAGAATTGTAGAAACCCAACTCCATTTTTCTGTGAATCAAAAGCCCTTTTTAGCTCCCGGCGTTTCGAATCCACCAAAACTGGCAGGGACGAAGATTTGCAGCAAGATATTAATGGTGATCACCAGAATCAGGTACTTCTTAAGCTATTGTTCTCTTCAAAACACAAACAATTTTTTTTTTAAATTTATTTTATTATTATTATTTTTTATGTTGAGGCTATTTTGAGCTAATTAATTAAAATAATAGAAGTGGATCAAACAATAAAGCTGAATTCAATTATTGTTTTGTTTGTATACCTCATTTGTCTTTTCTCATCATTATTATTGTTATTATTCTTATTATTATTATTATTTTGTCTTTTATCTAAGGGGTGTTTCTGATATTGTTTCCCACAAATGAGAAGATAACACACATGCAGTAAGTCAATCCTAGTCTACCGAAGAGCAATTTTAGCCACATTCTTTAGTTTCACAAGTTAAAAATATTAAAAAGTAATAAATTTTTAGTTTGTTTAATTTCTTTTAAGAAAATAACATTTCGGTTCAGTTTTTAAAAAATTATGATTTTAATTATTAATATTTATAAAATTCACCATTAGTTTGTAATTATTATTTTTTTTTTTTAAAAAGCCATTGATTTAATATTTTCTCATTTCTTTTTTTATCCCATGTTACTTTTTAATTTACTTATTTATATACACAAATTATTTAAAGAGTCTCTCAAGACTCTTTAAATATAACTAGGCTTGAATTTTTTTGTTAAAATAACTATAATAATTATGTTATGGCATATACCATATGCAAGTTATGTTATTTATGAAATGAATTATGAAAAATAGTATAACTAATATCATAATGTATCATAACTATTAACACAATAAATCATAATAAAAAATACAAAGATTGTAATCAAATGCACATACGATAGAATTTCCCTGATAACTAGCATATCTCGTTTAAAGATTCGTCTCAAAATGCTAATGCCCTCTATATGCTAAGAAGTTATGGTCCTAGGTACCGCCAGGTAGCGCTTTAAAGAAATTGTGATGGATAAAAGCGATGAGAATTACGATTTTGTATTAGATAATTAAATTAAAGTAAGGAGCATAATATATTGTGATTGATGAGTAGTACTGTCATGTGATGTCTCAAGAATATCAAATAATTTTGTTATATGTTACTTTGGGGAGCAATTATTCATTTTCCCCAAAGACATTGACGTAATATTATCTTAAATCAATTGGTAAAAAGTTGGCTTTTAGCTTTTTACCAAGTTTTTTGACTTTTTTGAAAGTGATTTGGGAAGTTGGTAAAAAGTTGACTTTTTTACTTTTTGATTTAATATTTTTTTAAAGTGTCACATCACTCCAAAATGACTAAAATATCCTTACTTTTTGATTTTTAAATTAATTAATCAAAATTTTCTAAAGGGTAATTTGATAAATTTAGGGGTGGCGTTTTTGGTCTTCCCAAATGGAAATTTGGAGCGTTTTTGGCAACTTGAATTTTTAACAACACACCAAAAACAAAAACGTTGACTTTTTGCCAACTTCTCAAAATGGCACTAAGTCATTCATTGATTTGTGGCCATACCACATCACAAGGAATAATTTCTCTCTACTTACCGATTACTTGCCAATGGCGCTTCCATGGGATTGTTTTTACTACTTCCTTCTTTTCTAAAATAATAGTCTTTTTGAGAAATTTAATTTTTTAATAGTATAATTATTATATTTTAAAAATATTAATTTTTCAAAATTACCATTTCATAGTATTTTTTTAAAAAGATCAATTATCATAATTATACTTTTTATGTTATTAATAAATTTGAAAAAAGGACAAAATAATAAATCTATATTATTTTATTTCTTGATTTTTAAAAACGAATTAATATTTTAGGATAATGAAAATAGAATAAATGATTAATATTTTAAAACTGATGGAGTATTTTTGTGGCACTCTAGCAAGTATAGACTCTCAAATAAAATAAAATAGAAAAAAGTAAACAAAATATTACTCCTATGATTTATAACGGGTTATTTTTAAAAGTATGTTAAAAGTTGACTTTTTATTTGTTTTGATTTTTTTATAAAATGTACAAAAAAGAAGTAAAGAGATGATTGACCTAAAATAGACTAAAAATTAAAAAATGACTTTTTACTCACTTGCTAGAACAAGCCAACATGATGCATATTTTAAGAAGAATTACTTGACGGAGTGATAGAGAGAAAAAAATTACAAAGGTGTGGGGATGTAAGTAAATTTATAGTGTAGTGCATGTGAAAAAGTATGGGCTTGCTTGCACTCCTCCATGTTTATATATTTTCTTTTTTTTAAGTAATTTTTTCTATATTTTATTAATGTTTTCTTTTTTGGGTATGCTGTATAAATCATTGACTTGTACGGACATGAATTTGAAAAAATAAAATAAAATAAAACCTAGAAAATATTAGTCAAATTAGTAAATTACCATAAAAAAAAACTAGAGCATGACAAAAACAAGAATAAGACCTCATCTGACGTGTGATAATTTTAATTTAAAAGTTAAAAAATTATTAAAAGTTAAAATGTCTATTATCTATATTAAAAAATTAAAAGTTTATTTTTTATATATCTTTTCATAAAAAATTAAAAAATAATTCTAAAAATATTAATTTTTTTATTTCATATTTTAATTAAAAAATTACTCAAATGGCAAGTTGTAAACGAGTCGACTCCTATCTTTTTATAGCACTATCTCTATCCATATGCCAGGCTGCCTGTTCTTATCCCTATGCTTAAAATAATAATAATAATAATAATGCTAACCAGTGATAGATTAATGATTTATCAATAAGGAGTGGCTTCCGTCCAGTTTAATTATGAATTAAAAAATATTATTAAGCCTGTGAAAATTTATCATAGGTTCTGTTTTAATAATCTGAACTGTTGAATATATAGAATTCGTTGAGTACTATATGTCTGTAAAATATCACGTTGATTGGATATCAATAGTTATGTGATCAAATCAGTTTTGTATATAAAAAAAATAAACGGTAAAAAATAAATGATTTACAAAAATCTGATTTGATCATATAGTTATTGATATCCGATCAACATGATTTTTTATAAAAATATAATACTCAACGAGTTCTACATATTCAACGGTTCAAATTATCGAAACGAGACCCGTGATGGGCTCTCAAGGGCTTAATAATACTCTCTAATCATATTACGAATTAGAGAGAAGCCATTCCCTACCAATAATACACAAAACATGGAATGATACGACAGACTTATTAATTTATTACTTTAAAATTAAAAATTCTCAAGATACTTTTTAATATTAAAATCTGCCCTAACATATTATTCTCTAAATAATTTTGTATGTAAATTGTAAAGGAGCAGTATTTATTGTACTATGGTTAAAGCTATAAATGAATAGAGTCGTTCGTGAATAAATTTGAACTCGGTTCGGTAAGAGTTTGTTTGAACTTGGTTTATTAAATTTTTTTTTTGTATTTGAGTTCGAGTTCGAGTTCGAGTTCGAGCTCATGCTCGTTAAATTTTTAATAAACAAGCCCAAACATTTTAAAATTCGGCTTATAATCTCAGCTCGTTAGTTGGCTCGTTTAATATTTATTATTTATATATTAAATAATGTAAAAATATGTATAAAAAATAAGATAAATATGTTATTCAAATATTTAAAAAATACAAATCTAAATAATAGTTAACTATAGATAGTGTATTTATATAATAGTGATAGTAGATATTATTAGTTTGATAAAATATTGACTTTTTTTTTAGAATGTTTATATATATTGTATAATCAAAATTTTAATTATAACTTTAATCTTATACGTAAGTATGAATTTATAATTTTTTTAGTTCGTTAAGACTCATAAACAGGTTCGATCTTGAGTAAAGCCTAAGTCAACTCGACTTGAACTCGGTTCGTTAAATTTTTATTGAACTCGAATTCGTTAAAATTTTAATAAATAAGTCCAAATATATTAAAATTTGACTCAACTCATTTACAGCCCGAAACTATAGTTATACTTCTTTGGCTTTTGGTGGGGGGGGTCCGTGAAATTTTTATTGAATTAAATTCGTTAAAATTTTAATAAATAAGTCTAAATATATTAAAGTTTGACTCAATTCGTTTAGAGTCCTAAACTATGGTGATACTTCTTTGGCTTTTTTTTTGGGGGGGGTGGGTGTGGGGTGTTAGTGAATGTTATGCATTTGTGGGGTTTGTTTAGAATCATATTTTTATGTTTGAATCGTTTATTTTTTAAAAAAATATTAAGTAAAATATATTTATTTATAAAAAAAATTAATTTTATCATATATCTGTAACTTTTTTATCTAATCATATTTATATTACTATTTATTTTTTATTTACAAATATGATTTGATAAAGAGTTTATCAATATCTGATTAATTTAATTTTTTACAAGTATATTTTATTTAATATTTTTTTATAAAATTAACAATTCTAATTATCAAAATCGAACTGAAAACGTGCCCATATTATACGCACAACAACCATTGTTGTACCCGCTGCACATTCAAAATTTGCTTTTGGAGGGATTTATTGTATTAATTTTATAATGAACTACAATCATAGTAATGAAAATTAAATATAAATTTTATAGAGACACTCTCAAAGTGGAAAAAAATCTCAATTAATACATAAAAAATAATATCTACACACAAGTAAAAAGATTTAAACTACTGACTTCCAAATAAGATGTAAGAATATTGGCCAATCGAACTAGCCCCGTTGATTATATAATTTATTATTATAGTCATTTTTTTTTTTCCGATTTGTGTTTTAGACTAAAGTGTGAATTCTACGAGTTAATATTTTTTACAAAATAAAAAAAATTAGAAACAGTACAAAACCTATATATATTTTTGATATAAACCCTACACCCTCTAGTTTTTATTTTAATTAAAAAAAAAAGTTTTTTTTTTTTTTTCCCCTTTTAAACCATCATATATCCTATTTACAAAACTATTAGACCATCTCCAACGCTTCACCAAAATTGATATCAAATTCATATTTTGATGAAAAAGTTACTGTTCATTGCTCCAACGGTTGTACCAAATCGATATCAAATTGAGATTTCATCAAACTTTTCATCAAACTGACGACAAGATACTGATTTCACCAAAACACTGTTGGTGACCGTTGGAGGGAGGACCCGGTCGACCAACCGGTTGCCCGGCCGGTTGACCAACCGGTCGATCGATTTCTTTTACAATTGGTGGGTTCAAACCGGTCAAAAAAAGTTTAAACAAGTAAAAAAAAAAAAAAAAAAAAAAAAATTATTTTGCCTTACCGGTTGACTGGCCGGTCAACCAACCGGTCGACCCAAACATCTGAAATGAGTGATGTGTGTGTGTGTGGGTTCAGTATTATCTGAAAGTGATTGGAGGACGAGTTGATCTGCATGGAGAGAGAAAGTGATTGGAGGACGAGTTGATCTGCATAGAAATGGAAACATGGTTACAGAACAGAGGAGAGAGAGAGAGAGAGAGAGAGAGAGAGAGTACCTGTGAAAAAGAAAGGAAGTGGGGAGAAGAATGAGGGCAGCAAGAGAATTGGAGTAGAAGACAAAGGTGAACTTGGTGAGGCCATGTGAAGTGACTTCTTTGACTGCTACTATCATACCCACCTGTATAAACTGTATACTCACCATACCCAGAAATGGCAGAGCTTCCTTCATCCCCATCTCTCTCCTCACACACACACTCTCTCTCTCTCTCTCTCTCTCTCTCCCTCCCTCCCTCTCCCCTTACCGGTCGACTAACCGGTCGACCCACCGGTTGACCCACGGGATTTGATACGGGATTTGATGCACCATTGGAGCCAATGGTATCAGATTTAGTGAAATGGGTCATTTTTTACTCAAATTTGGTGAAAAAAGAAATTCACCGTTGGAGATGCTCTTATAACTATAAATATATATATATATATATATATCATTTTTTTAAGACGTTGCTATTGAAGTCTAAAAGTCAGACTTATTTTTAAAATTTTAACCATCAATAAAAATATTTAAAACAAATTTTTTTATTGGTTATCTAATCATTAGCTAATTATCTTTTTTACATTAAATGGTTGTTTGGCTGAGACTACAAAAGTACATTTATTTATTTTTTTTATCTTTTTTAGATCATGTATGGGGAGGAAATACTCGACACCACCCGTACTCCTCACGTCCAAGCTCCGCCTTCCTCCGATCGTCCTGCCAACACAACGAAGATGAGCTACCCGGCGGTGTGTTGCTGGAAAACTCCTCCGACGGTCAAGTTAGCACACACTCAGAGTGAGACAAAGAGAGAGAGGAGAAGACAATGTGTAAGAGTCTCTCTCACCAACAGATGTTCCATCCTCAGCATTGGGGACGCAGTCACGTCTATATACTTCCTGCGCTCACCTCTGCATCCATTCGCCCGTTGACACGTGGACCTGCTCTCCTACCTGTTAGTGCAAATTCAGCTAAACACCACCTAATCAAACCGCCAAACGACATTAGCGCAACGGGCGACCCGGCGGCACTAGCCTAGCCTCCTACGACCGTGTTACTTTACGAGACAAACAGTGCTCCTCGCCGAGCTCCATTACGACCGAGCTCAGTAGCCCTCTGCTATGACCGAGCTCCTGCTCAGTTGAGCCGGTCTGCGGAGGACCTTACTCGCCGAGATAAACAAGCGACCAATAGAAACCGGGCTAGCAGAGAATCATCTCAGCCAAATCGGGTCTGGACTTCAACCGAGCAAACTTCACCTGGAACGGCCCAGCCCAGCTCGGCCCAATCTCTGCCCGGCCACCACCACAGCCCAAAGCCATATTATGAAATCTCCCTCTCAATTGCCCCTTAATTCCGTCCGCATTTGCATGACCGGAATTACATTACAAGGCCGGGCTAGACTTTTTGCTCGGTGGTTCACTTTGCTCGGTTTAGAAACTTCAAAGTTGGCAAGCAAAATCAGCTCGGCAACTTGCTTCTTGGTGAGTAAAATCAGCTTAACAACTTCCTTAGCGAGCAAAATCAACTTGGCAAGGACCTTCAAAGTTAGCGAGGAAAGTCAGCTCGGCAACTTGCATCTTGGCGAGCAAAATCAGCTCGGCAAGAAACTTCAAAGTCGGCAAGCAAGGTCAGCTCGACAACTCACATCTTGGCGAGCCAAATCAGCTCAGCAAAGCACTCTAAGGTCAACAAGCAAGGTCCGTTTCGCGAGCAAGATCAACTCGGCAAGGAACTCCAAGGTCGGCGAACAAGGTCCGCTTGCAACTTGCTTCTTGGCGAGCAAGATCAGCTCGGCAAGGAACTCCAAGGTCGGCGAGCAAGGTCGGCGAGGCGACTTGTTTCTTGGTGAGTAAGATCAACTCGGCAAGGAACTCCAAGGTCGGCGAGCAAGGTCAACTCGGTGACTTGCTTCTTGGCAAGCAAGATCAGCTCGGCAAGGAACTCCAAGGTCGGCGAGCAAGGTCCGCTCCGCGACTTGTTTCTTGGCGAGCAAGATTAGCTCGGCAAGGAACTCCAAGGTCGGCGAGCAAGGTCCGCTCCGCGACTTGTTTCTTGGCGAGCAAGATCAGCTCGGCAAGGAACTCCAAGGTCAGCGAGCAAGGTCCGCTCCGCGACTTGTTTCTTGGCGAACAAGATTAGCTCGACAAGGAACTCCAAGGTTGGCGAACAAGGTTAGCTCAGCGACTTGCTTCTTGGCGAGCAAGATCAGCTCGGCAAGGAACTCCAAGGTCGGCGAGCAAGGTCCGCTCCGCGACTTGTTTCTTGGTGAGCAAGATCAGCTCGGCAATGAACTCCAAGGTCGGCGAGCAAGGTCCGCTCCGCGACTTGTTTCTTGGCGAGCAAGATCAGCTCAGCAAGGAACTCTAAGGTGGGCGAGCAAAGTCCGCTCCGCGACTTATTTCTTGGCGAGCAAGATCAGCTCGGCAAGGAACTCCAAGGTCGGTGAGCACGGTCAGCTCGGCGACTTGCTTCTTGGCGAGCAAGATCAGCTCGGCAAGGAACTCCAAGGTCGGCGAGCAAGGTCAGCTTGGTGACTTGCTTCTTGGCGAGCAAGATTAGCTCGGCAAGGAACTGCAAGGTCGGGAAGCAAGGTCCGCTCCGCGACTTGATTCTTAGCGAGCAAGATCAGCTCGGCAAGGAACTCTAAGGTGGGCGAGCAAGGTCCGCTCCGCGACTTATTTCTTAGCGAGCAAGATCAGCTCGGCAAGGAACTCCAAGGTCGGCGAGCACGGTCAGCTCGGCGACTTGCTTCTTGGCGAGCAAGATTAGCTCGGCAAGGAACTCCAAGGTCGGTGAGCAAGGTCAGCTCCGCGACTTGTTTCTTGGCGAGCAAGATCAGCTCGGCAAGGAACTCCAAGGTCGGTGAGCAAGGTCAGCTCCGCTACTTGTTTCTTGGCGAGCAAGATCAGCTCGGCAAGGAACTCCAAGGTCGGTGAGCAAGGTCAGCTCGGTGACTTGCTTTTTGGCAAGCAAGATCAGCTCAACAAGGAATTGCAAGGTCGGAGAGCAAGATCCGCTCCGCAACTTGATTCTTAGCGAGCAAGATCAGCTCGGCATGGAACTCTAAGGTCGGCGAGCAAGGTCCGCTCCGCGACTTATTTCTTGGCCAGCAAAATCAGCTCGGCAAGGAACTCTAAGGTCGGCGAACACGGTCAGCTCGGCGACTTGCTTCTTGGCGAGCAAGATCAGCTCGGCAAGGAACTCTAAGGTCGGCGAGCAAGGTTAGCTCGGCGACTTGTTTCTTGGCGAGCAAGATCAGCTCGGCAAGGAACTGCAAGGTCGGCGAGCAAGGTCTGCTCCGCGACTTATTTCTTGGCAAGCAAGATCAGCTTGGCAAGAACTCTAAGGTCGGTGAGCAAGGTCAGCTCGGCGACTTGCTTCTTGGCGAGCAAAATCAGCTCGACAAGGAACTCTAAGGTCAGCGAACAAGGTCCGCTCCGCAACTTGTTCCTTGGCGAGCAAGATCAACTCGGCAAGGAACTCCAAGGTCGGCGAGCAAGGTCAGCACGGCGACTTGCTTCTTGGCGAGCAAGATCAGCTTGGCAAGGAACTCCAAGGTCGGCGAGCAAGGTCAGCACGGCGACTTGCTTCTTGGTGAGCAAGATCAGCTCGGCAAGGAATTCTAAAGTTGATTAAAACCATCAACAAACCTCTTGCCGAGTGAAATCCATCCGATAAGGAATTCCAAAGTTGATAAAATCATCAGCAAACCTCTTGCCGAGCAAAATCCGTCTGGCAAGGAATTCCAAAGTTGATCAAAACCATCAACAAACTTGTTGCCGAGCAAAATCCGCCTTGCAAGAAATTTTGATCTTTCCGTCAAAATGATTGTTAGTTGCCCTTTGCACTGCACTAAATCCGCTTGGTGAGGCAAAAATACAACAATTCTCAAGAAAATGGTCTACTTGTTTCATTGTGCCAATGGCAAAAAAGGTTACAAAAATTGAACTAAGAACAAAACTTTAGACTTGCAGAGTTCAATGTTCTGGAAATGGGTCGGCCATTTACATTTTGCGAGTTTTATGCCCCTTTTCCTCGGCCTTCTTACAGATGTCTTCCAAAAACCAAACTCTCTATATCTCTTCCATGGTGGTTTGCATGGCCATCATCTTGTCCGACTGCATAAACCTTTCGTACTATTCTCTTATTCTTTACTACCGGACTTGTCGTCACAATAGCTACGGTTACATCGTCTTCGACTCGGATGTGCTCATTAATGTGTTGCATGAGCAATTCCATGGTCGACGGTTGATTCATTGTAAGCGAGTCTCTCAGTCGATGTCCAACTGGAAGAGCGCGTTTATACTGAGTGATTGCAAGGTTGGTTGGGCAATCAAGGATCTCGTTGAAAGTCTCCCAATACTTAGCGTTATACGCTTTTAAAGAGTCACCTGGCTCTATCTTTACTCTCAAGAGATGGTCAATTTCCTTGGGCGTTTTGGCATTTGTCTTAAATATGGTGACAAATGTCTCTGCCAACTATTGCCACCCCTCGATGCTCTCCTCCAGCAACCTCTTGAACTATTTTAGGCCCAATTCGCCCAAACTCGATGGAAAAATAAGGCACATGAGCGCATTATTTTGCCTGTGCCCAGCCATAACCTGCCGGAAGTGGCTTACGTGCATATATGGATCAGTCCTTCCATCATAGAGCGTGAACTTTGGTTGATGGAACCAGGAGGGGAGCGGTGTGTTCTCAATCTCTACGGAAAAAGGGGTGGCACTCAGCCTTGCCAACTCTCTGTCTGGTGGCGCGCGTGCCGCCAAGTGTGGTTGTGGCATGACGACCTTTTCACTGGCTCGCCCTCTAGGGACCAGCCGTTGCAGTGCAGACACCTTCTGCGCCTCCTGCCGGTGAGCGCGCTCCTCCAACACATCCCTCAAGTCTTTCAAACAGTCGGAGTGAGAATATCTCGACGTCGTCGTCAGGCGTGTGGGGTGGTAACTGCTGTCCTGCGTGCAAGATATCATCGCCGCCGCTATATAGTCTCCAGCTCTGAAGCTTCTCGTGACGGAGAGTGAAGGGGTGTGACGTCTATTAAGACTGCCGAAACGGCGGGAATGGGCGTGCTCACTGTGGTTTCCCACTCCAGCAATGCCCTTTCCCTTTATCTGGCATCTCATGGCCTCCATCTCCGTCGCCATTTTCTTGATGATGGTATCTTGGTCTCTCAACTAATCTTCCAAGTGTTGAGTGTGTGAATCTCGCCGTCGTCGACGCTTTTTTGGAATGACAGAGCGCCCAAAACTCCTTGCGCGCTTGTCTCGCGTATCCCTGGGAAGTCCTTGTACGGAGGTCTCCAAATCAGTCATCGTCAGAATGGCGGACAGGCCATCTTTGCGCCGAACGGACTCTAGCGTGATGTCGTCGATGGCGAACAACGGAATGTCGTCGTGGTTCTCCATAATAGATGACCGGAGAAGCTTGGAGGACAAGGTTTTGTCTGTCGACTTCTCACAAACGGTGCCAATTGTACGGGAAGGAAATACTCGACACCACCCGTACTTCTCGCGTCCAAGCTCCGCCTTCCTCCGATCGTCCTGCCAACACAACGAAGGTGAGCTACCCAGCGGTGTGTTGCCGGAAAACCCCTCCGACGGTCAAGTTAGCACATACTCAGAGTGAGACAAAGAGAGAGAGGAGAAGACAATGTGTAAAAGTCTCTCTCACCAACAGATGTTCCATCCTCAGCATGGGGGGCGCAGTCATGTCTTTATACTTCCTGTGCTCACCTCTGCATCCATTTGCCCATTGACACGTGGACTTGCTCTGCTACGTGTCAGCGCAAATTCAGCTAAATACCACCTAATCAAACCGCCAAATGGCATTGGCGCAACGGGCAGCCCGGCGGCACTAACCCAGCCTCCTACGACCGTGTTACTTTACGAGACAAACAGTGCTCTTCGCCGAGCTCCATTATGACCGAGCTCAGTAGCCCTCCGCTATGATCGAGCTCCTGCTCTGTTGAGCTAGTCTGTGGAGGACCTTACTCACCGAGCTAAACGAGCGACCAATAGAAACCGAGCTAGCAGAAAATCATCTCGGCCAAATCGGGTCTGGACTTCAACCGAGCAAACTTCACCTGGAACGACCCAGCCCAGCTCGGCCCAAACACGCCTGGTCCAATCTTTGCCCGGCCACTACCACAGCCCAAAGCCATATTATGAAATCCCCATCTCATATCATATTATTTCTCTATTTTTTTATACATCTTTTTATAAAAAATTAAAAAATATATAGTGTATTTGGTTTCTGTTTTTTTGAAAATTGAGTTTTTTTATATTTTTTTGTTTTTAGTGAATATTTTTAAAATTTTAAATATTTTTTTTTACTTTTTTAGATATAATTTATTTAGATGTATCTAAATAATAAAATATTTGTGAAAAAATATTTTAAAATTTTAATAAATACACAAAAATATTTAAAAAATGTACGAAATTTTCATTTTTTTTTATATTTTTTGATATTTAGTGTATTTTTTTAATATTTTTTTCAGAAATATTATACTTTTTGAATGTATTTATATTAGGTATGTTTAACAATTAAAAATATTTATTAAAAATATTAAAATATAAAAAATAAAATTTTCTGAAAGTGTCTGAAAACTAAAATCAAACAAGATACGTATTTAAATCATTCCGTACATCCACCGAGTTAATGAGTTCACGGGGTTGGTTTGTATATAATTTTTTTTTTATTGATTTGACACCTTATCTTGTAGTTTTTATTGTGTTGCTAGGCCCTAGGCTAATCACGTCTCTTCTTCTTCTTCATAGCATAATTCTTCATCATCCTCATGTAATTTTTAATACATAGATAACAATGGTACACCATTCCAAGAATGTTTGGCCATCACTGGAGCAGAAAGATGGGTTTGATGAGACTTGTCAATAAACAACACCTTCGCAATTCACTTTCTACAACTCTACCTCCAATCTCTTGTGTTTCTCCTTCCATTTTCTCTTTTCATCGGTTTGAATCAACGAAAGTTCAACAACAAGAGCTTTATTCGATTCATAACGATCACCCAAATGAAAACATTCAGGTGATTTTTTTGGGAAATTTTGATAGAATGGTGAAGAAAGTACTTGCATATTAATTGTTTGTTTAAATTCATGTGTGTCGTGATGATGATGAGAGTTTTACTTAATACTAACATGAATTTAGGAATGTATATAGCTCTATCTGCAGACCCAAAATTGAATATGAAACAGAGTTTCTATTCCTATTGATGCCATGGAATATTATTTACTTATTTCTATGAATTAAGAATCTATAAACCCTTTTTGTAAATCGATGGAACTAGGTAAAAAGAGTCTTTGTTCAAAATAAAAAAAATAAAAAAATAAAAAAAAATAAAAGGTAAAAAGAGTCTTCATTTATTTTACCTTTCATTCATTTTGATTAAACTTGATGCAGCAGGAGCAGGACTTTCCTGGTGGAAGAATAAGATTTACTTCAGCAATGAATTTTAATTCTGAGTTTCCAATGAAGAGGATACCTTGTTATCGAGTTCTTGATGATAATGGCCATCCCATAATGCACAGCGGCTTTCGACAGGTATATATATCCATTCAGATATCGAGTTAGCCAACTCCAGATTGTTAGAACTATGCACAATATATGTTGTGTTTTTCACGATTTTCTAGTCATTGTGTACATTTTACTTTCCTAAAATAACTTAAAACCTGATGAAACCCAGTCTATAATCCAAGTTTGCAATATTTTACAAGTTTCTCTTTAGGCTGTTTTTGGATTTCGGATTTGTGGTGGGAAAAAGAAAGGGAAGGGAAAAAGTGATTTAAGCTCTCTTTTTTTTTCCCCCACAAATCCCTTCCCTTTCCCTCCATAAATCCCTCTACAAATTCAAGATCCAAACACAACTTTAAGGGCTGAAAATTTTAGAATTATACAATTCAGCTTTGGTTAATTTGATTATTTAGATTGCATGCAAACACATTGTCTTTTGTTAATTTTTCAGCTATCATATTCATTAGGTGAGCAAGGATGATGCATTGAAGATGTATAGTAGTATGGTTACCCTTCAAACTATGGACAACATCTTCTACGAAGCACAAAGGCAAGGAAGAATTTCCTTCTATCTCACCTCATATGGAGAAGAGGCTATCAACATTGCATCAGCTGCTGCACTCACCCAAGACGATATTGTCTTGCCTCAGGTAAGAAACTAGATGAATTAGAGATCAATTTGCATAGGTTACTTATTTCTTTCTTCTCAACCAATTAATTAGTATCACAATATACCATGCAATATCAGCAACAGATTTCAATCTGTTAGGAGCCATATGATATAGAGTCATACATACCATGAACAACAACACTATTGTATATATTGCTCACAAATTCCTTTCCTCATTTTACCACCTTCAGGTTGCTGACTTGCTACTGTAGTTCCATTGCTCCACTACCAATGTTTTCAAAATGCCTAACCATATGTATTTCTGTTCTTTGTCAGCTTATGCGGCTTGATCTTAATTTCAATGCTTCAGTCATTCATCTTCAACTCTCATAAATAGAATGATTTGAGGCCAACTTCATATCCATAGAAGATAAAACTCCAGCCCAAACCCCAGAAATGTGTTAGCTTTGAAGACCATGCAATTATTTTGATTTCAGCTTTTCATATTTTCTTTTAGACCCCTCCATGTGATGGATAGGTTTTCAATAATTGGTTGGATATATTAGGAAGTCCATGATAGAGAATGATGTAAACAGACATGTATAATGCAATGCAGTACAGGGAACAGGGTGTTCTGTTGTGGCGTGGTTTCACCTTGCAAGAATTTGCCAACCAATGTTTTGGGAACAAGGCTGATTATGGGAAAGGAAGGCAAATGCCAATTCATTATGGGTCCAGTGCACTCAATTACTTCAATGTTTCATCACCTATCGCGTAAGATCTAAGAACCTTTGGCACGTTATGTTCCTATAGAGTTATCGTAGCATTGATCAAGATCAACCATTCTGAAAGTATTTGTTTTTATTTGTGCTCCTTAGTACTCAGCTTCCTCAAGCTGTGGGTGCTGCTTATTCTCTCAAAATGGATAGAAAGAATGCATGCGCCGTCACTTATTTTGGGGATGGTGGCAGCAGTGAGGTAATAATACGATTCTGGAAGTATTTCTTGGCTTCTATGAATTAATATAACTGTACAATTTTTGAGTTCATTGAAATAAAACTATTTAAAAAATGCTGAACAATGTCCTAGTCTCTATCTCTCATCTATTCTCTCTCTTCTTTTTGTTTAACCATTTCATCTGGAAACCAAGAGCTTGGTTGTTTGTTGTTTTCTAATATGTGCCTGAATGTTTTTAGGGAGATTTCCACGCTGGTTTAAATTTTGCAGCAGTTACGGAAGCCCCAGTCATTTTCATTTGCCGCAACAATGGATGGGCCATCAGCACCCCTATATCAGAGCAGTTTCGAAGTATTTCTTTTGATCAACCCTGTTATCTCTCTCTTTTATTTTAAAGGCTGCATTACCTTTGGAATCCTGTTTTTGTATAGATTGTGTTCCCTTTGTGTAAGTGGCAGAAACACCACTACCAGTTCATGCAAGAAAGAAATAATGGAATTTCCGTTGTGCAGCTGTGCAGTGTGCTCACAGTGCACATCAACATGCTAAGAAGCAGGGACACAGACAACAACACCGTACACGACAATTTTCAAAAAATTAGAATAGGGACACAGTGGAGATACGGAAAAAAAATATATTTTTATTTGCTATGTATGTGAATATTACATCCACAAATAATTTTAAAATAATGAAAAATTAGCACTAATTTAATATCGAAAAAACAACCAAATGTAAGTTAAACTTTACTCAATATAGAAAATACTATTTTTTCAATCATAAACCACATGACGTGTCTGATACGTATCCTAGTCTGTCAGTGTTTGACACGACTGATAGTGATGTAGAACACTGTAAGGGAAGAGAAGAGAAAAGAAGAGAGAAGAAGAAAAGGGCCACAGCCTAACACAATGATCACAGCCTTAAAAACTCTATATTATTTCAAACTAACTTCTACAATACAATGACCTAATTTTTACAAGCTAGAAACCCTAATTCATAATAGGAAATTAAATCTTTATGTTATTTGGAAAGTTAATCGATAAAAGAATAAGAAACTAAATATCACTAACTAAGAATAAGATCCTAATTAACCAGTAAATAGAAAATCAAGTAGGGCCAACGTTAACACATAAAATTGTCATGCCTAATTAGAGTGTTCACGTTACACATCAGATCAGATAGTATCTGTGCTTCATAGTCAGCACATGTGTGTGAGAGAGAAATGGTTGTCATGCCTCAACACAGTTATTTGCAAAATGTGAATGGGAACTCAACAACCAGTAAAGGGGTACAAAATGTAAACCAAGCCTTCTTCAGATAATGCTATCCATATAGCCTTCTTCAGACAATGTGATCCATAGTAGTTCACATCTTTTTTGTTTCTTATTGGCAGGTGATGGGGTGGTTGTAAAAGGTCAAGCTTATGGAATCCCAAGTATTCGGGTTGATGGAAATGATGCTCTTGCCGTCTATTGTGCGACTCGTGCAGCACGTGAAATGGCTATTAATGAACAGAAGCCAATCTTACTTGAGGTGCAAATGCAATTAAGCTTCCTTTATCATACTTTGGTCACATTCTGCGTCTCCATTTTCTAGTTCTTTTTGTTCCTTTAACTGCCACAACATGACATGGAGAGACTTGAATGAATTTCAGCACACAATTATAATTGTTGGTCCCTATGATCACATTGAACGTGGTGGTTACTTCTCATTTGAGATAGTGAGGATGCTTGGGAAATGGATTTGGATCCTCTTTTGTAATACGCCTTGCAATGAGCTTGCTGTGGTCAAAGCTGCAACATGACGCATCAGTTGAAGACATAATTCAATGGCTCAGATCTATTTTAAAACAAGAAACACAAACTATGTTGTTTTGTGGGTGAATTTATTTTCTTAAATAAAAAAAATAATAATAAGCTCAGGTTGAACAGACCTTTTCCAGTACCAGTGCTTGCTAACCCCTAGTCCACCCATCTCTTCAATTGGGATAACCTTAGTCTCAGGAAAAAATAAGGCTACGAAAATAATCACTTCTGTTCTGTCCACACGACCACTACACACAGCTACCATCCACAACGCTTATGGCTCTTGTTGCTTCTATTTTTCCTCTCCCTTTCACCGAACAGCCCACCAAAAAGTAGAAAAATAAAAAGAACACAGAAAAAGAATGAGGAAAATCGACCACCTAAGAGGTTTTTATTTGCTGAAGTCTCAAAAATGAAAACTTTAGGTGTCAAGATTTGATTACATTTTTGCTCACAATGGAGCATCAGGCCTCTGAACCACGAACAGATGATGGGAGGATGAGCGGGTAGGTGGTTGCGATGGGAGGTAGGGGGAGAAGGGGCTTTGGCTGGTGACGGTGGAGGGAGGTAGAGGTAAGGGTGCAACTTGGGCAGGCTCAACCCGAGCAACCCGAACCCAGCCCGAATTTTTTTAGGGCTTGGAGAATATATTTTTGAATTCGGTACGCGCTTGGGTAAAAATTCAAAAGCCCGAATTAAATTTGGACGGGCTTGGACAAAGATGTCAAACAACCCGAGCAACTCGAAACCCAAATTATACATATATAGATATATAAAAATATTAAATATACATATAAATTATTAGTCATTACATGATATTAAAGTAATTTAGATTATTAAATCATTATTGAATATATATTATTATATATACGAATAACATAAAATCTTACTTTTTTTTATTTTCACTCATAAATTGTAAGGACTATAGCGGCATCTCTCTTACATTATATAAATTATTTGTTTTCGTGGTAGTAATGATTTTCTATATAAAAAAAATTATAAATAGAGTCAAATTTTAATAGTTCAATAACGTAAAAAAAAAAAAATTTTGAAATTCATTCACAATTCGGGCAATTCAGGTTTAACTCGGGTCGGGCTTGGACAGGCAATCTTGGGTTACAATTCGGGCCTGGGTATGCCTCAACACAACTTGGGTTAGGCTGGACAACCTCCCAACCTGCCCGAACCCACCTGAGTTGCACCCCTAGGTAGAGGGAGGGAAGGACGTCGGCCCATGGCAGTGGATCACACTGCATGATGGAAGTGGGAGAGGAAGAGATATGGCATACCTGTGCTGTTTCAAATTTTCTTTTTCTTTGTTTGAATTCACCCAAAAAGCTATGTTGTTTTGGGTTCGTTGTTTTAAATTGATCTGAACTGTTGAATCATGTCTTCATTGATCTGTCATTTAACCACAACAAGGTCATTATAAGATTTGGTACAATAGAGGATCCAAGTCCTAAGGGGATGATCAACCTAAATGATTTTCAATAGAAAAGGCACAACCTTTCAATCGAGGTTGCACCCCTTTGAATGGTTTCAAATTTGCAATTATTCACAAATGGGTACGAATCTAATCGTGTCTTCTTTCTGTGCATTTTCATTGCATTTTATTCGGTCTCTTTGAGATAATGTATGTCTTTGGAGTGAGAATCAAGTGTGCTTCCCTCAATCAAATGAGCTGTAAAAACATGGAAATGTTGGTGACCCTGGCCCGCACACTCTTTATTGCATCTATGGAAGCAATACATTGAACTCATTCAAACAAAATTATGATACTTTTCCATGGTTATTTTAACTGTTAGGCAATTACATATCGAGTTGGACACCATTCTACATCTGATGATTCCACAAAGTATCGTCCAGCAGATGAGATTGAACACTGGAAAACAGCTCGGAATCCTATTGCTAGATTTAGAAAATGGGTCAATAGAAATGGCTGGTGGAGTGATGAAGACGAATCCAAGCTTCGTGCCAACGTGAGGCAGCAGGTAAACTTCGAGACACTTTCACATAACTTCTGTTATATCTAATTTCAAAGCTGAATCACTGTTGGAAATTTTCTTTTGGCGAATGGGTGTTTTGTTGCAGCTAATGGATGCGATTCAAGTGGCAGAGAAAACAGAGAAACCTCCAATTTCAGACTTGTTTGCAGATGTCTATGAAAATTTGCCCTCAAACCTACGAGAACAAGAAGAATTACTTAGAGAAACTGTTAAAAGATACCCACAAGATTACCCCTCTGATGTTCCTGTTTAAGAGTGTACTTATATTTTACCCTCTCATTTATAACAGTTGTGATAAATTGAATACATAAGACCACCATGCCGTTCTGTCTCACTCAACAATGTTCATCAAATCACTGTTTACTCACCTTTAGCATTTTCCCCAGGAATGTGGAAAAAGAAAGGAGAGTACCACAAAGAGGTATATCAGTGTCACATGATTATTTGGGGCATTCACATCCACACACTATGGAGGACCTATACAGAAGGATACAAATATGGTACAATATGGGCATGCTGGAATTTTAAAAAATAAGATACAAATGCGTTCATAAAAATATACATATTTTTATAATTTTTAGTATGCATAAGCTTAAATAGAATTTAAATATTAATTTAAGAGTTAATAGCTAGTTAACCTTTTTTTTAGTACTTATATATACTTCATTTAAATAAGTCTGAACCATTTACATTGCTAGTTGAGCTTTTTGTCTTTTCGTCATACTATTTGGGATTGACTTATTTTTTATTTTTTGTTGAAGAATCTAAAAAAAATTGATGGGTTTGGATGAATTTAAACCAAAAAAGTGACAATTTTAAGAACATTTTCCAAACAGCATGCAAAAGTGATTTCGCAGATTGGACAGGCTGAAAGGTATATTTTACCCTTCTGAACATGCATTTGCATTTCTTGACTTACATCTCTTATCTCTTGTTTTTTTTATCGGCGAAAGTCAATTGTTAATTATTAGTTTAGTATCGATAGGAGTTAGTCCTTCTACCTTTACAAAGTATCAAGTGTTTGCCTTCCTAATTCAATTCTCTCTTAGAGAGAGTTGATCTTATTACCTCCCCCTTGAGACTAAGCCCTTAATATTGTATTTGGTTGGAGGATTTGGGAAGAGATTTGGAAAGGGAAAGGGAAAGGGAAAGGGAAAGGGAAAAAGGCATGTGAAACTTAGTGAAATATAGATATATTTTATTCTCATTTCACCTATCTTTTCTCTTTCCCTTTCCAAATTCCTTCCCAAATTTCCCAACCAAACACAGCGTAAGAGAGTCATGGTAACCAACTAGGTTAGGCCTAATTGGTTGGCTTAAATCTGTCTCTCTCTTTTTCTCAAATTAAATGCTTAAGTTAGAATTAAACAGACTGGAATGAAAGATATGCTTGAAATTTGGAGGGGCAGTTGTGCAAAGAACAAGAAAACAATGCTATGGTATGAAACAACATGTAAATTCACCTATAATTCAGTTGAAGTTGAGTACATAAGCCAATTTATCAGCCTGCTTGTTCCTCAAGTAAAAAATACTTGCTTTTTTATTCGTGTAGAAGCTTTGCCTATTATGCAACTTGTTTGAGAGAGAAGCCAACCCCCTCTCTCCTCATCATGTATCTTGATTGTATGATGTGTTATAATCGCAGGCAGTGATGGATCTAATAAATTTACAAAGGGAATCAAATTAGAATTATATAAATTTTGGAAGGACAACTTACGATTATACAGATTTTGAAAGGGTTAAAATGCTAATTTATTTGGGTAAATTACCAATAGGTCCTACTTTGGAGACTTATTACCCAATAGGTCCTACTTTAGAGACTTATTACCCATTAAGTCCTATTGATAAATTTATTAAGTGATAAAGATAAATTTATCAGTCTTTTATTTTTATGAATAAATTTATAGTGATAAATTTATCAGTCTCTTTATTTTTATGAATAAATTTTTAGTGATAAATTTATCACTCTCTTATTTTTATAGTGTTAAATTTATTAGTTAGGACCTGTAGGTAAATAAGTCTAGTTAATAGGACTAATTGGTAAGTACTCCAATTTATTTTGTGAATATTTGAAATTGTATGGGAATGATAAATATTTTGTGAAGCTTGAGGGACCAAGATAAAATTATTTAAATGTTAGAAAAATTAATATAAAATTATATAAATTTTGGGGGTCGAACATGGTTCATCAATTGTACTCAAATCAACTTATGGGTTGAAAAAAAGCTTGGCCATGAGGTTTTTTATTTTGTCATTTTATGATTTCTTTAGATTTTAATTCCCTTAGCTTAATCACATTTGACTAATGAAATTACAAAGACCTCTCATGAGGTTTTTGAAATGACAATGAGTTCGCATTTACTTTGAAAGTCTAGGAGATTTAGAAATTTGTTAAAAGTCAAAAAAGTATATTACTGTACTTTATAATTGCAAAAATATCATTACCATCTCATTCTAGATTTTTTTTCCCTTTTTCTTTTTCTTTTTCATACAATTCAATATATTCAACATTTTCAATACACAATTATTGGTTCTTTTCTCCCTTATGTAAACAACCATTTTGTCCACCAAACAACCTACATTTTTTCCTGAGACCAATCCTCTTCTACGCAATAAGGAACTTTGATGTGACCAAAGCTAGATCTCAAACCATGAAATCCGAAATTTCTATATACAATTACAACATAAAATAAACTGTAGTAGTGAGAAAGTGAAGTAGGTTTTCTAATATTAAGTAAAAATAGTTTGTACATATACCTTTTACAAATTAGATTTTTCCATGGTAATAATAACGTTAATCTAATGTGGTATGATGGTATCACTTGATCTTTAAAAAGGTAATTATATTATGAGAAACCTCTCGGGAAAGGTTTTGTAATTTTGTTAGCTACAAGAAGAGAGCTACAAGCAAAGATATCCTATAAAGAGGCAAGTGATTGTTGACAAATCGCAACTATAGATATATATGAGCCAAAATTGCTTTCGTCCAGGATGGGAACGACTTGCCCCACATGCATTATTTGATGAAAGAAATCCATTCAACGAGAAGTTATTAGTTATTTTGGGATATATGATCGATCATTTTTCAATCAAAAATAAAGAATTAAACAAAATATTAATTTAGTAAAATAGTGGATTGTCCAGATATTATACCACGAGGACTTTGGGCTAAGTTATATCAATTCAATTGGTAATTTCTAATTTAATTTGAAGAGAGGATGATTGCTTTTTATTAATGAGAATTTAAATTAAAATTAAATTAAGTACAAATAAAAAGAGTTGTTCTAAATTGGGAAAAAGACCTAAGATCTCGAATTCATTACTAATCGCATATGGCGTAATTTAAATACTCAATTCTAGTAAATTAATAGTCCGGATAATAATGATGTATCTTAACTACAAGCTTTGATAACATTATAAAGAGGATGAGTACATTCAAAACATAGGCACGAATCATCTGTCCACACTAAATTAGGGTTACTACAGACTTGTCTCCCCTAAGTATGTTGCACATTCAAGAAAGTAAAACAATTATATAACCATGCATTCTCAATCACAGAAATCGACACATATAAATCAAATGAAAAGATTATTTTGAATAAAAAATCCAAAAATGAGCATACAACGATTATCTAATTCCAAAAAAAACTAGAATTAAAATACAAAATTATATGATACTTGATTAGAGTTTCATCTCGATCCTGAGGAGAAAGCTTAGCCGCTCGTGGAGAGGTTGAATATTTCGAAGTTTGAAGAGAACGCCACGGATTGATGATTGTTCTTCTTCTCTAACTTTTAACTGTCTTCTCTAGGGTTTTGGATGCCAAACAAGTGCCCAAAACCTTCTTTTATCACCTCTAGTCAATTCAAAGTCAAAAACATGCACACGCAAAAAGAGGCAAAGTCACTAGTGCGGTTTAAGTATTCCGTTCAAGCGGATTGACTTAGAGGCGAAATTTGGTTCAGGGAAATCCACTCGTGTAGATTATGAATTCCGCTTGTGTAGAATTACTTAGTCTCAAAATCTTGCTCTTTTCACCTCTTTTTGCGATCCTTTTATCTCTAGAGTGATATTGGGGGTGTTTAGTATGGATTATAGGAAGTAATTATAGCTTATTTTAATTTGAAAATCTGTGTCACACTGTTAGGTGCAGTTTCTGCTCCAGCTTTTTAGGCAAAAATAACTTAAATAAACTGAGAAAAGCTAATTATTTAGAAGTTGGAGAAAAAGTGCTTTTACCTTTTGTTTTCTGATTATCAACTTTTAGCTTATAATAAGCTGCACCAAACAGCACCATTAACTTGAAGAGGAAGAAAAGTACTTTATTGTATCAAATATTATAAGTTAAAAGATTAAAAATATAAGTTAAGGAGTCTCAAAGTATAACATTTCGGCTCAAATTAGAACATGATCAAGTGATATCTCAGAAGTGTTGTGAAGGCAAACAAATTCTCCAACAAATAAGAATCAAAAGTCAAACTTAATTGGAGAAAGGTGTAAGACCTACATCTTTATGTTGAGTCATGAGAAACGGCAGAAGGCATGATATTTAGTGATTAATGTGGCGCATTGTTAAGTTATACCACTGAACCATCTAATAATTTTTTCTCTCAATGCCTATAAAGTCTTAGTAAAATGGCTTATTTCAAGTAGAATCGTGATTAGAATTTTGAACCTCTATCATTTTTTGTCGTCAAGTCATTCTTGGTGTCCTTCTCTCCATTCATGAAATTGAAGGGCCTATCATCTTCCATCATATAAAAAATTGTCCAAGTTAGTATAATTTACCTTTTACTTTAAAGTAATTTTAGAGTGGTAAAAAGTCAAGTTTTGTTAATCACTTATATACAAGTTTGACATGAGAGGTTAGTGTGTCATTTTAGAAATTTCAAAAAAGTTCCTATAATTTTTTTTAACCTCAGAAGAGGTTAATGTAATTTTTTTCTAAGATAAAAGAACAAAATGATTATAAACTAAATTAGCTTTGACCAACCAAATTTTATAGTTTAGACTAATATTCTCTGAAGTTGTGTTTGAATTTATGAATTTAAAATAAAATATTTGATACCATTATTTTAAAGAGAAAAACTCAAATTTAGATTTTATAGTTCATATCTAGATTTTGTCCTCATTGGGCATGGGCCTAAAATGAGGTTTGGGGGCCAATTCAGTCATAAAAAGATAAAATAGGCTAAAAAATTAATAAGACAAAATATCACATCTAAATCATAATCATTTCATTTTTTTTCTTACAAAAGTCAAAAAAAATATGGAACCTAATCCAAACGAACATTTTAGTATCAGGCTAAAAAAAGTCAAAAAGTCAATTCACTTCCCAAGTCGTCATGATAAATTTGAAATAATTATGAACATCTTGTTATTTGATTTTTTTTCATGATGCGGGTTCTAATTAATACATGATCTTGATCTCTTCTATCTCTAATTTATATTTTCTTTTAGATTTTCAATCGACTTATATAGTTCTTTTATATTTTTATAAATTTAAGCTAAGCTCTCTTCATTTGAAATCAATCTATTCTAATTAGTGGGGAAAATTTACATTTTAGCACGATTCTTGTGCTATTAAGAAATCCTTAGACTATGTGAAATAAAACAACTCTGAAAGAACGTTCCTATCTCAACTTCTTGTTGGGCAAAGTTTTATTGTAATGTCTCTGAGTCGTAACAATATTATTTTTTGCTTTAAACTATAGTACTTTAAAATACATTTTGTTACTTTGAAAAAGATGTAAACTAACTTGGATGAGTAATGCTATAATCCTATTATAAAATTATGTAAATTTTTTAAATTTACATAAGTAATTTCATAAAAATACGTAAGTTAATTGTAAATTCACGTAAATTCACTTTTATGAATAGATTTGTACAAATTTATACGTAACTTACATGAAATTATTTATATAAGTTCATAAAAAGCCAAATAATTTTGTGATAGGAAAAATTTTCCAACTTGGATAGGTCACGGACTCTTTCCACGTAACCGAAGCCCATGATGGAAGCAAACTTCTCCATACTGTTGTTTTGATGTGTATATATGGATGATGCATATACATATATAGTATGCGTATATTATGATACATATACATATATAGTGTTTTTTTTAAATACAAATTCATTAAATTTTAATTGCATACAAATTTAAAACGCAACAAATTTCATACATGTGTGCATGTCAAACTTTTTATATTTTATTTTTGTGTCAAAGGATGAACAAATATCAGCTTGTTTGTTTTATGATTCAGGATTCACTTTTTAGAAAATTATTTTTTTATTTTTTGTTTTTATTAATTTTTTTTTGATATTTTAAGTATTTTTTTTTAATTTTTAGATACACCTAATATAAATATACTTAAAAAGTATATAATGTATTTAGTTTCAGTTCTCTGAATTCAGTTTTTTAGAAATTGAGTTTTTTTATTTTTTGTGTTTTTATTTTTTATTTTTAGTGAATATTTTTAAAATTTTATGCAATGTTTTTACTTTTTTAGATACACCTTATTTAGATGTATCTAAATAGTAAAATATTTGTGAAAAAAATTTTAAAAAATTAATAAATACAAAAAAATATGAAAAATATACTGAATTTTTAATTTTTTTTTGTATTTTTGGTATTTAGAGAATTTTTGAAAAAAATATTTTTACAAATATAATACTTTTTAAGTGTATTTATGTTAGGTGTGTCTAAAAGAAATTTTTAAAAAATTGTTTAAAATATTTTAAAATACGAAAAATAAAAAAGTAGAATTTTCTGAAAAGTATTTTCTGAAACCAAAACCAAACAAGCTATTTGTGAAAAAAATCTTTAAAAAATTTACTAAATACCAAAAATACAACAAAAAAAAATGAGAATTCAGTAAATTTTCATATTTTTATGTATTTATTAAAATTTTAAAATATTTTTTTACAAATAATTTTTTTAGATATATCTAGGTAAAGTGCATCTAAAAAAAATATAAAATTTTAAAAATATTCACCAAAAAAAAAAAAAACTTAATTTTGAAAAAATTGAATTATGATTCCGTAAACTTTTTTTTAAGGATTGCAGTTTGGGAAAAGGAAAAAAAAAAAATTATGGATAGCCCATACTTTGGGATTAACTATTAGGGTCAAATAGACGTAAACCCTAGTTGCCTTTAATATAAAATTTTCTTAAAAGGTTTTTTTTTTCGTCTCTTTCTGGGGGGGAAAGGTTTTGATGTTTGGGGGATGGCAGTGGGGGACAAGTGACTAGTGGTGGAGTGTTGCTTTATTTTTTGTAATTCTTTTTTTTTTTTTTCCTCCTTTTGTTTTTTTTTTTTTTATATTAATTTTATTTTATTGTGATAGCTTTTTTGGTGGTGGTGGAGTGCTGTTGATGATAAAGGATGATTAGGCCTGTGCACCAAGGATTCTCTAGAGTGTTTTTTTCCCAAAGTTTCCTAAAGTAGTGTATTGTGTGGTTGAGATTTAATGCTGAAAAATTGATGTGACTTGTCATTAAATCTCAACTACACAATGCACCATTCTAGGAAACTTTAAGAAAAAAAAACTCTAGAAGATCCTTGCTCAGGGCTGTGCTGCTGGGTGGCCGTTGGCTACTAGCTACGGCTCCACCTAAGGAGTTGAGTGAGAAGGGTAATAAGGTCTTTTTAATTTTATTTTTTCAATTAAGGGTGCTAAATGACAATAAGGAGTCATTGTAATTTTCAAAATCTTAAAGAAAAACTTGCATTCAAAGGCAAACTTAAGGAGGTATGGACGTAATATAACCTAATTATTAATTTTAAAGATCAAAAGTAAAAAATTCAAAAGTCTTCCATTTTCCTTCAAACTAAAAATAAATAAATAATTAATAAATAAAGTCTTCCATTTTTCTCATGTGAAGAAGTGAAAGTCATTCAAACCAATGCATTGTTGCATACTTTACAATCCATTTTCGTTAGCCTCAGACTTTCGTGGAAGCTTGCATTCCCGTTACATATCATATACTAAATTTTTTGGACTCACGCAACCTATTATTGTTATCAAACAAAATTAATTTTAAATACGTATATATAATTTCGTTCCTTCACGCTATTTTAGAGCAGATGTCATAGTTTAATTTGAATAACTCATGTGAGCATGCACGTTTTTGGGACATTAGAGAAATATATATATATATATACATATATGTGAAAATTTATAGTCGCTATTCCCACCTTACTTTACTCCAAATACATTTCATTCTTTATCGTTATTATGTATAGAAGATACTGTATCTGGAACAAAGTGAAATTGGAATAGGGATTCTCTTTATATTTTTCACTTTCACTTGAATGTTAATTTTGTTTATTCTCATCGCTTGGCATTTAAAATTTAACCAAAGTGTCTACGTGAGAACCATATAAGCATGTTTAGAGGCATTAAGAGCAAAAAATTATTATAGAATAAATTATATTTTTTTTACATTCTAACTTTATCTTAAATTTTACTTTAATCTATATATCTCAATTTTTACTTAAATTTTAGATATAAATATAATAACTAGAGTAGCACATTAAAACATGTGTTAAAATTTAAAAACTTAATTGTTACAGTATTATAATAATTAGCATGAGGAGAACTCTTATCCTTCACACTCCATTTGTTACACTGATTTTTTTTTTTTATTATTTATAAAAATTATGTAATCAATTGAAAATGATTTAATTTGAGTAACCAATCACCAATCCTATTGCCACTACCCTACCCTACCGCCACTGTACTGCTATTGTCACTGCCCTACAACTACCAACTCCGCCATTGATCCTTCATCCCTGCCACAACCACCACCACCAATGCCACAACAATCACACCCACACCAACACCAATGCCACCACTATCACAAATCACTAGCACATGATTTTCAGAATCAAAATTATAATCAAACACAAAAAAATATTTTGTAAAAAATAAAATTAAAATATTTTTCTGCCATTCATGTTATTTTTTGTCACTATGATTGGATTGAAGGGCAAGTTCCAACCTCATATTTTAAAAATTAATAACTGATGTTCAATCAAGGAATAAATTAGGAATGGATGATATTGGTATTACTTACGTACGGGAAATTTCGTATTCAAGTGACACGAATATATTGTGTAAATAACATTGGGCAAAATCAGTAAGTCCATATGGGTGTCATGGAAATCACTTTCGATCACCATCTCCTATTATTTAACTTTTTTTTTTTTTGTGTTACTCTTCACTTATTTTCAAATTAAGTTTTTGAAAAAAATATGTAAATCAAATATATTTTTTGTTTTCATTTTTATCAAAATAAATATAAACATGTTCAATTGGTATTAGGATTCTGACCTTAGTTTTATAAAGTATCATGTGATTGCCTAATCAGTATTTCTTGAGCCATATGTTAGGCGTAGATGATCATTTTTCATTCAAAATTTTAACGTTCGTTATCGATTGTCCTTATTTGATGTAATTTTAAAAATCCAACAATAAATACGTCACAATTAAAAAGACATAAATAAAATTGAGACAAGTGACAAATTTAATAGACTATTAGAGTGCTATTTGCCCTAAATTATATAAGATCAACATTCCAATTCCATATATTATCACTTCAAAACAAAAAAACATTCACTTTGAAGGATAATATTAACAAGACAACAAAGTTGAAAAGCACTATAATCTACAGTACCTCCCACCGCCATGGCTATTTTGGTGTTATTGAAGATAGACAATTGAGTAGAGTGGAGAAAAAAGTAATTTATCAATGTTTGATGGTAATTCCAATAATCTTTCAAATCATGGAAACATAGTCATGGGTTTTTTTTTTTTTTGAACTAAAAAAGAAAAAGAAAAAGATACTTTGAAGTGTCATCACGGCATTTGTAGGCTCAGGTCCCAGGGTAGTCGGTTGCCAATCTGATTTAATCCAACCCAAAGGAAGGGATTCACCACTGAGATACCAGCGGAGCTCAACCATATGCCACAAACGAGTCCAGGAGTTGATTGGAGACATAGTCATGGGTTGAAATTGTGTATCTAGACAAGAATTGATTTCAGATTCATTAGTAATTTGGACAAGGTGTAGATGGGGAATTGCTTTATAGGCTGAAAAGGAGCTGTTTCCATAATGGTAGAGAAGATGGATACGGACACATGGGACATGATAGAATATGTGACGACTTGGCAAAGAAACAAACATGATAGATAGAATGTTAGTGCCTTAAGATACTTAATATATATATGCAACTCATATATATTATAGATTGCAATCATCTGATCCCACCACTCATGCATTTTGGTAGCTCTCATTATAATTAATAAATGTTGATTAGGTATTAGGGAAGATTATTGTGAGAGCCAGATAATTGATATACTTGAAAACGGTCAGCAGAGTATCGAAATTCGTTCAAAATAGGTCGAATAAGGCCAGTCCACCGGACTACGTCATTGCTAAATAAATGTCCAATTAAGCATGAAAATATCGGGAAGCGCCGAATTGCAGATAGCTGTGCCAAATAGAAGAGCTGAATATGTCGGGCGAGTCGGCACGGATCCATTAGGTGGAACCAGGGTGTCCCTTTAAAGAAGGTATAGTAGGGGGGATGAACATTGACAGAATGATGATGAAGGGCTAAGCTGCATGGAGTAAAAATCGAGAAGAGTGACTCTATAAAAGGAGGAGAGAGGTCGGAGAACAAGGGGTACGAAAAAAAACCTTGAACCTCAAGAAACTATTAAAAAAAAACATCAATCTTTGTACATAAATTAACTTGCTCATCGGAGTGCTAATTTCGCCGCCACTGTCTACAGTTTTATTTCTATTTCAGGTGATCGCTAGGAAGGTTATCTAAGGACTTATTTGAACTAAAAAAGTATTCCATATTCACATTCACACAATTATATATAGGCATTTTCATGTTAACGTGTGCATAAAACTATGGGTGAGAGTGCAGTAGATTAAAGTTATTGATTTATTCTTTTCTTTTAACAGCTGAGTCACTCTCCAATAAGAGCTTGTCAGTACAATTGATGTTAAAAATCTATGTGCATCATGCTCGACGTTCCTTCATAGTATGAATCATCTTTATCACTTGGCACAGTTCAATTTTTATCATCTTTATCACTTGGCACAGTTCAATTTTAAGTTTAAAAATTGTTAATCCAACCAAAAACGACAAATCTATATAAATTATTAACAATTGTGTAATTGGTTGTGACAATTTATTACAATAGATTTTGCTACCCCAGTCATGTAATATAATTAAAAATTTTCAACATAATATATTTTCTACAATTTTGTTTTTGTTTAGAATAAACATTTGTATAATTTTAAATTATTATTACTCCTATTTGCCAAATGCCCCTCGTAGTATGTTTTGATTGCCAACAAAGACATATACATAAGTTTTTTTTTAAGGGACACTCTTGCATCACAAAGCACGCCATTATGAAAATATCTCTAGTGATTAATTTCGTTTTTCAAATTTTAATTTGTCAAAATTTTTTATAAACACGTTCATTTTTTTAATTAAAAAAATAATATTTTTAGAATCTTTTCATCAAGATCTATTAAATAAAACCTTTGTTGAAGATGAAATTATTATAAAAATACAATAAAATTTCAAAGTCCAATCTAATGTTAATAGTAAAATTTCACTGTATTAACATTATATATAGTAAAAGGGTCATGCTAGGTTTCATAAAAACTTTCATGAAAACCATCATGAAAATTCATCTGCACCGTTGGATCATGAGATCATATCTGATCTAACGGTGCAGACAGTTTTCATGATGGTTTTCCTTACTGACCACCACTACCACCATCACCATAGTAAAATTCCACCACCACCACCATTACTGACCATCACAATGATTACAACACTTCTGATTTCTCATATCAAATTTCTTATTGTTTTAATAGAAAAATAAATTAAAACAAGACTCAAAATTGATAAGAAAACAAATTTAACTTGTTCAAACCAATATGAAATTTATTTGTGGATGTATTTAAATATATGTATAACCATGAAACAATTTCTAAAATTTCAATTCCATTGGTTAGATAAAAATTATTTGTGCGGTGAAATTTCATTATTCCAATATAAAAATATTTCTACTAATAACCTTCAACATAATTAATCACACCAATGATCACATCACTTCTTATTTTTTATACGAGAAAATCAAATAAACAAGATCCAAAATTGCTATAAAAAAAATTCAATTTGCTCAAAAACTCATGAAATTATTTATGGAAGTTCCTAAAGATATGTCTAACATATATGAAACATTTTTCAAAAAATTATATTCTAGTGTTTTTTTTAAAAAAGAAAAGAAAAAAAAAAACTTTGTATAATGAAATTTCACTATGATTTTGGTATTAAACAGAATTTGGGAATTTTTTTTTTTTGTTGGAAGGAAAGCATGTACACACGCACTCCCTTTGTATGAACTATGGAGACTCTAAGACTTTGTATGGTATCCAAAGGTTGCCACAAGAAATTCAAAAACGGTAGTTGCAAAGGTAGTTTATCAACTAAATCAATAGGGCATGGGTGTTGGATGGACTCAGGGATGGACCGGGGACGATAGTTGCAAAGGTAGTTTATCAACTAAATCAATAGGGCATGGGTGTTGGACGGACTCAGGGATGGACCGCGGGGGAGGGGGGGGAGAGGAGAGGGGGGGGGACCTCCCTCCCCTCAAGTTTTGAAAAAACCCCTTAGATATGGTATTAAAATTACAAATATTTTTCAATTATATAGGTTCGTCATCCCAAAGTTTTTGCAAAAAATTTAAGAATCGCCACTCCCTAAATTTTTTACTTTAAAATTTAAAATTTTAATTATTTTTTTGATAAATAATAATAATAATAATAATTTATTTTTTTATTTTAAATTTAGTAATGTTAAAATAATTGAGAATTTATTTTTTAATATGTTAAAGTCCTTTTTGTCTGATTAGGGCCCAAATTTTTTAGTTGTTTGCTTATAACTAAATATATATATATATATATATATTACTCACGTGTAACTCTGCCCAATGCTTGAAAATGTTCCTAAATTTTTATTAACCTAATTGTTTAAGCCCCCTTCTCCACTTTGCTTTCTCTCTCTCTCTCTCTAAATGATATGAAAGCTTGGGAAAAAACTACGGACCTCGCACTGAAACAACAAATGGAGGCAATACAATGAATCACACCTCGTATCCTCTGATTCCTTTTTCACTTCTAGGTAATATTAATCTTTTTTATTTTTTTTTTCAAATTTATTCGCTCATTTGTTGTCTGATTTTTTTTAAATGATTAGTCTCGTTTTTGGAAATAACAAAATCTCAATATACTCTATTTGGTTGCTAAGAAACTGAAGGAAAACTAATGAAAATGAAATCGAAATCGAAATCTTCTCTTGCTTTGGTTGCAAAGCCAAGCGTTTACTATAGGCTTAAATAATAATAATAATAATAATAATAATAACAAATATCTTTAATTTCTCAAAAATGAATAAGCTTAAATATCTTTAATTTCGTTGCAATTCACTTCAATTTGGATGCTATTCACCTCGTTAGGGCTAGAAATTCTATTATTCTGAAGATTTTTATTATTTATCCATTGAAAATGACATGTGCTTTGTTAGATTAGATTATATTGTTAATGTGCTTCTTACCTAGTGAGTAACAAAAATTATTTAATAATTTTCAAGTTCTTAAATAAGATTGAGTTGAATGTTAGGTGAATTATGGTGAACAAAAAAATTGATTCTTTCTTTAAGAAAAGAGACTCTCAAGATACAGAAGTTAATGCAACTACAAAACCTTCCATTGATAATGTTGACGCTTCAATTCCTGAACAATGTCCTTGTAAAGTGCCTAGAATAGAATCCAAAGAAGTTGATACATCTTCTTTGGTAAGGGATCCAGGACTACGACCACAAATTTGGGATTATTTGATATCTCAACGTGATGAGATTCGACAAGCTTACATCAAATTTGGATCATACCAACCTGACAACCAACCTTTTGAAGAGAAGAATGAGCTTCATTTTCTAGTTTCTTGGTACAAGTTATTTCCAGATTGGCTAGAATATTCTCCAACCAAACATTGTGCCTTTTGTCTTCCTTGCTATCTTTTTACAAAACTGAATGGACACACTACTTCTAGCACTTTCATTTTTGATGGATTTTCTTCATGAAAGAAAGTCAATAGTGGGAAGAATTGTGCTTTCTTAACTCATATGGGAAAGGTCCTAATTCATCACAAAGAATTGCTGTTAAATCTTGCCATGATTTAACAAATCAAGCGCAACACATTGAGAAAATAGTTGAGAAACAAACTTCTCAACAAGTAACAAAAAACCGTTTGTCGTTAAAGACTATGATAGATGCTGTCAAATGGCTTACATTTCAAGTTTGTGTATTTAGAGGTTGTGATGAAAGTCGTGATTCTAATAATCGAGGGAATGTTATTGAATTGATAAAGCTCTTGGCATCTCATAATGCGGATGTGGCAGATATTGTGTTACACAAAGCTCCTCAAAATGCTTCATACTATTCGCATCGAATTCAAAAACAGATTCTTAGTATTTTCTTTGACAAAATACAAAGATTCATTCGTGAGGAGATTGATGAAGCAAAATTTTTCATTATAGTAGATGAAGCTCAAGATGAATCAAAGAGAGAGCAAATGGCTATTGTTCTAAGATTTGTTGATAAAGATGGTTTTATAAAGGAGTGTTTTTTTTTGACATAGTTCGTGTATCGGATACAACATCAGCAACTTGAAAGAAGAAATATGTATTGTCCTATCTCATTATAATCTCAGTGTACAAAATATTCGTGGTCAAGGGTATGATGGTACTAGTAATATACGTAGAGAGTGGACTGGGTTGTATGCCTTATTTCTTTATGACTATCATTTTGCGTATTATGTTCATTGCTTTGCTCATCGACTCCAATTAGGCATTGGTAGCGACAGCAAGAGAGGTTATACCCATTGCCCAATTTTTTTCTTATCTAGCTCTCACAATTAATCTATATGGCTCTTCTTGTAAAAGGCATGATCAGTTGAAAGTTGCTCAAGCTTAAGAAATTGCAGCAAAACTTGCCATTGATGAAGTTGAAATTAGTAAAGGCAAAAATCAAGTTAGGACATTGAAACGGGCTGGAGATACTCGATAAGGTTCTCACTTGGGATCTATTTCCAGTTTGATAAATATGTTTACTACAACTTGTTCAGTCTTAAGTAATGTCATCAATGATAGAGCCACCTTTACTCAACGTGCAGATGCAAATGAAGTTTATGATAAGATTACATCTTTTGAGTTTATATTTATCTTACATCTTATGAGAGATATTATGGGGACTACTGATGATCTTTATAGCGATCCCGGTTTTGACCCGACCTTTGTTACATTCCGGACCCGGGTTTCATGATTTAATATTGTTATCCATGTCTTGTTTTTCCCTCATTTGTCTTTGGGTTTGAGTATTAGAATGTCTTAGGCATGTTTGGAGCAGGTTAGTTGCTAGTTGTTCAAGTTGTTGTTATCCAGAAAATTGTTTCTTCGCTCGAGCGAGGCTTTTTGCGCTCGAGCGAGGTTTGTTGCGCTCGAGCGAGATTTGAGAGCTCTCAGTATTTTTCCCAGACGCAGAATTTCTGGGAAGGTGAAGTTCTTCGCTTGAGCGAGGCTTTTTGCGCTCAAGCGAAGGTATGCGTCTGTAAAACTTTTGAAGGTATGTATCCTGCGCTCGAGCGAGGTCACTTGTTGTGTCTGGTTGCTCGAGCGACAACTTTGGTCGCTCGAGCGACAACTCCTTCGCTTGAGCAAGCCTCGCGTATATCAGTTCACAGTAGAGCAGTTTTATATCACTTTTTGATTTTCTTTTCACTCAAAACCCTAAATCGGCTCCTCCTCTCTCTAAAATACTCTCTCTCTCTACAAATCCCCTAGGATCTAAGGGTCTTTCTACCCTACTCCCTTTGATAAAGAGTTGGAGCATCTCAAAGGCTTCTATTTGATCTGAGTAAAACTGAGTTTGGACATTTTTGAAGTTCTTCCATTTCTCCTTTGGGCTTCTACTCTTGAGATAAGAATATTCTACACTTTGTTATGATCTTTAACCTAGTTATTTGTTGTTATGTATAAATTATGAGTTTTGGGTGTGATTTGGGTAAAGTTAGGGTTTGGACTCAAATTAAAAGAAGGGTTTCTATGTTGGGTTCTATAAATGGAGTTGGGGCTTTGAATATGAGGTTACCTTGGTTTAAAATGGTGAAATTTGGCCTTGGGGTTGATATTTGAAAAAGGCGGAGATTTGCCCTAATTTGTGTTGAATGATTATTTTGTATAAATAATGAAATTGTTATGGAAATGTGAAATTGGGAGGATGTATGAATGAATAGTGTAGTTGGATTTGTTAAATCACTCATCTATGGAAATGTGATAAAATATTTGTTATATAGATTGTATATCTGTTTAGAAATATCTATTTTGGGCTATTGGTGGAGGATAGCTATGATTGTTGTAGAAATTGCATGAGCATTAGGTGAATTGAAACTAATCATTTGAATTATGTCATTGAATATGACGGTATGATTAAATCATTGAATATGTGTTGTGGGTAGTCATTGTATATGACGATATTTTGGATACATTGTATATATATAATTGTTTGGGAGGAGAAAGGGGATGCACTCCATTGTTTGAGAGAAGATAGGGGATGGACTCTATTTAAAATTAAGTTGGCCGGAGTGTCCAGGGTGAAAGTCTCGAAATCTTGTATATATATATATATATATGGGTGTCGATTCCTTCAGATGAAAATTCTGTAAAATGACATGTTGAAATGTTTTGAATAATAGATGTTATTGAATTGTGAACCAATGAGTTGTAATCTCATTTGGGTTGTTTATATAACAATGAACTAGACTTATGAATTGACTTAAAATGAATGAATGGAAATGGATTGAGATGTGAATATTAATATTGAATGGTCATGGAAAGATGTAAGTTGGTTAAGTATGTTGAGCATTTATCTGACACTTATATCTTAGTTAAACCTCATATATTGTGTTAGTCTATCTCTACTGGGCTTTGGCTCACCTTACTTGGGAAACCATTTTCAAATACAGGTGATATGCTTCCTCCAAGAACATAGCTTGGAAGGACTTAAGAGCTGGAGGCTCTATTTTTGTTATTTTTGTGCTTATCTGTTTATTCAAGCCGAGGGCTTTAAATGTATAGACCTTGTGACTCTTTTTTGTTGTAACCAAGTCATGTCTTGGAAAGATGTAAGCTCGTAGGGCATTTACTTTGTTGTTATTAATTAGTGTTACATGCTGTAACTTCAGAATGAACATTTATGAAAGTATAATACAGGTAATACCTTTTGTTATATAAACTCTAATATATGAAAGTATACTAATTCCGTTTATATTCTCATCGCTTATGAGTTGGATTATTTGTATTATTTTCGGGGGTGTGACAATCTTTGTCAAGCTTTGCAACGTAAATCCCAAGATATATTGAATGCAATGCATTTAGTGTCAACTACAAAAGTACTTATTCAAAAATATAGAGGAGATAAATGAATTCCTTTGTTGGAGAATGTTCAACTATTTTGTGGAAAATATGACATAAATATTCCTGATATGAGTGCTCGTTACACATCTGGTAGAGGTCGTGCGTGTCACCAAAGAGATCACATTACTATTGAGCATTATTTTTGGGTTGATATTTTTACAATTATATGTGATTCTCAATTGCAAGAATTGAATAGCAGATTCAAAGAAGATGTGATGGAGTTGCTTATTCTTAGCTCTACTTTAGATCCTAGGAATGATTATAGTTCGTTCCAAATTGAAGATATATGCTAGCTTGCAAATCAATTTTATCTTAATGACTTTATAGAGCAAGAAAAAATACATTTGAAATTTCAATTGCAAAACTACGAGATTAACATCCTTAAACATCCCGAGTTTCAGCAATTGTTGACAATTTCTGACTTGTGCCAAATTTTGGTAACAACAAGGAAGTCAACAATTTATCTTCTTGTCGATAGATTAATTCGTCTTGTTCTAACTTTACCAGTTTCTACGACGACAACAAAACGTGCATTTTCAGCCAGGAAAATTGTAATGATTAGATTGCGCAACAAGATGGAGGATAATTTTCTTTCAAGCTATTTATTAACATATGTTAAGAAAGACATTGTTCAAGATTTTGATGTAGATTCAATCATAGATACTTTTTATATTATGAAAAACATTGAGAACAACTTTAAATGCCTAAGTGGATATCTAGAACAAATAGTTGCTTTTTTGAAAATTAATATGGATTTACTAGAACATATCCAATTGTATTTTGATAATATTTTTTTATTAAATACGATGAATGGAAATATCTAATTATATATTTTTGTGATATTTGGATAGAAATTGATATTGTATATCACATGCTCATTACAAATTTTTTGATTGCTGTACGGGAAAGAAATATACCTTCTCGTATAATCCTGTTGATCAAGTCTGCGTTCCTCCGTACGACGTCGCTTTGTCACCTGAAAACACAAACGTGAGCTGGCCGGCGGGTGTGTGCCGGAAACCTCTCCGATGCCTAAGTCAGAAAGCAAGACAAGTAGGCAAAAGCTCAATGTAATCAGGGAGCAAAAGTTGTGTTACCTCTCCAAAGGTGATATTGGTGAGCTTATATAGGTTTCGCGTAGCACAATCCTGGTAGGACTCTTACTCCTCCATGTAGAGTCCTTCTAGGATTACTCCTCCTTGCGTAGAGTCCTCCTAGGATTCATACTCCTGAAGGATAACGCTTATCCTTCAACACCCCCCTCACTGCTTAAACCAAGTGAGATGGTTTTACCACGGTTGGATGTCAATACGACCGAAATAACATGACCATGCTAAAGCCACAGACTAGACCGAGCTACCACTAGTTTGGTTCTTACTTTCACTGCGTGTACCTCGGTTTGACATACTCCAACTGTGGTGTTTACTTACTCCCGTGCTAACCGTAGTAAACCCCCGACCGAGCTAATCTATAGCTAGGTCCACCACAAGAAGCCCAAATACCTTGGTTCTGAATACCACGACCGAGATAACTACCTTTACTCCGTCTGGTGACCATAATCATATTTGGACCGTGGTAACACTTGTCAATCCCTTTTCATACCTGGACCGAAGTAACTATGGCGCGCTACGACCGTGCTAACCAAACCGAGGTCCACCATGAGAAGCCATCATACCTCGGCTCAAAATACTATGACCGAACTAACCATCTTCACTCCGACCGTGGTGACCGTCACTACACTTGGACCGAGCTAACACTTGCGATCCACTTGCTAAGCCCTTTTTACCGCGGCCGACATCTTTACCTCGACTGACCCCTTTACCTCGGCTGATATCTTTACCTCGGCTAACATTGCGGTCAACCAAGTTACTTCGGCTCTTCTCTCTGTTTGACTACCTTGCTTGGTAACTCGGCCATAGCGTTGACCGCCACTAGGTCCTGTAGCTAGGTCCAATAGCTTGGCCCCGTAGCTAGGTCTTGTAGCTCGGTCTCGTAGTTAGGTCCCGTAGCTCGGTCTCGTAGATAGGTTCCATAGCTCGGCCCAACTTGTTTACAAATTACCCTCTCAATTGCATATACACTCGCCCCTCGAAATTAGAATCCTGCGTCTGTCTCTAGACGGACTTAGGATTTTCACATAGGGATGAAAATATATATACTAGCAAAAGTTTTAAATAAAAAAATATAAATTGCAATATCAATTTCCTATCGATATATAAAAAATGAAAATATATACAAATAAGCATTTTTTTAATCTATAAATAGGGCTTGTTATCAATGATAGTTATAAAAAATTATTAATTTTATTATACTGTCTTCTTTTTTTTTAAAAAAAATTTATATTTTAATCTAATGGTTTATAGATATAAAAAAGCAACCACTCCAATTTTTAATGGAAGTTTTTGAAATCGTGAGGGAGTGATTGCCCATTCTTACCTCCCTCTAAGTCTATCCTTGGGTGTTGGTCTATTCTGATTTTTTTGTACTTCATCACAGATATACCCCTAAAAATCATGGTTTGCTCTTTACCTTCGTCTTATATATCATCTTTTCTATTTTAACTTTGTTTGGTGTCTCTTTGAATACAATAAATATGGCAAATTTGTCCCTAAAAATAAATCCATGTGATGTTGATATCATTTTTACAAGGGTTTGACTTCTCTCAAATTATTATATTAACTTTATGCATTGGAAATTGTTGAAGTGTCATGTTTCTATTATAAGATTACTAGCCTATCACCCGTGCTATGCACGGAATAATTATAGATATTTATATTTGTTTGAATTTTTTTTAATATATAAATTAAATACATGGTGTTTGACCGAGGAGTTTGAAAGAATTTAATAAGTGTTTATTTATTTGTTTTTTCAAAAAACAAAACAAAAAAATTAAGAGGGAAAAAAATTAAGCGCCATTTACACAATAATTACATGGGTCTCTTGGAGATGCAAAAAGTAAGGAAATTAGGATTTCATTTATTGCGTTATTCAATAGTGTAATTATTATAATCTTTGAACCAATCACCAAGTCAATTTATTTTTTTTAATATATAAATTAAATACATGGGGTTTGACCGAGGAGTTTGAAAGAATTTAATAAGTGTTTATTTATTTGTTTTTTCAAAAAAAAAACAAAAAAATTAAGAGGGAAAAAAATTAAGCGCCATTTACACAATAATTACATGGGTCTCTTGGGGATGTAAAAAGTAAGGAAATTAGGATTTCATTTATTGCGTTATTCAATAGTGTAATTATTATAATCTTTGAACCAATCACCAAGTCAATTTATTTTTTTTAATATATAAATTAAATACATGGGGTTTGACCGAGGAGTTTGAAAGAATTTAATAAGTGTTTATTTATTTGTTTTTTCAAAAAACAAAACAAAAAAATTAAGAGGGAAAAAAATTAAGAGCCATTTACACAATAATTACATGGGTCTCTTGGGGATGTAAAAAGTAAAGAAATTAGGATTTCATTTATTGCGTTATTCAATAGTGTAATTATTATAATCTTTGAACCAATCACCAAGTCAATTTTTTTTTAAAAAAAATAAAAAATTAGGAAATTAGGAATGACATGTTGGAGCTTCCACAAGCCTTGGGTTTTAAAAGATATTTATATTTGTTTGAATTTTTTTTAATATATAAATTAAATACATGGGGTTTGACTGGGGAGTTTGAAAGAATTTAATAAGTGTTTATTTATTTGTTTTTTCAAAAAACAAAACAAAAAAATTAAGAGGGAAAAAAATTAAGAGCCATTTACACAATAATTACATGGGTCTCTTGGGGATGTAAAAAGTAAGGAAATTAGGATTTCATTTATTGCGTTATTCAATAGTGTAATTATTATAATCTTTGAACCAATCACCAAGTCAATTTATTTTTTTTAATATATAAATTAAATACATGGGGTTTGACCGAGGAGTTTGAAAGAATTTAATAAGTGTTTATTTATTTGTTTTTTCAAAAAACAAAACAAAAAAATTAAGAGGGAAAAAAATTAAGAGTCATTTACACAATAATTACATGGGTCTCTTGGGGATGTAAAAAGTAAGGAAATTAGGATTTCATTTATTGCGTTATTCAATAGTGTAATTATTATAAACTTTGAACCAATCACCAAGTCAATTTTTTTTAAAAAAAAAATAAAAAATTAGGAAATTAGGATTGGCATGTTGGAGTTTCCACAAGTCTTGGGTTTTAAAAGACTATGCACGGATAATTATAGATATTTATATTTGTTTTCATTTTTTTTAATATATAAATTAAATATATGGGGTTTGACCGAGGAGTTTGAAAGAATTTAATAAGTGTTTATTTATTTATTTAAGAGGCATTTACACAATAATTACATGGGTCTCTTGGGGATGCAAAAAGTAAGGAAATTAGGATTTCATTTATTGCGTTATTCATTTAATAAGTGTAATTATTATAAATTAAGTGTTTATTGTAATCAATAGTGTAATTATTACAATCTTTGAACCAATCACCAATCACCAAGTCAATTTTTTTTAAAAAAAATATTAAAAAATCAGGAAATTAGGATTTTTTAATATATAAATTAAATACATGAGATTTGACCGAGGAGTTTGAAAGAATTTAATAAGTGTTTATTTATTTATTTAAGAGGCATTTACACAGTAATTACATGGGTCTCTTGGAGATGCAAAAAGTAAGGAAATTAGGATTTCATTTATTGCGTTATTCATTTAATAAGTGTAATTATTATAAATTAAGTGTTTATTGTAATCAATAGTGTAATTATTACAATCTTTGAACCAATCACCAATCACCAAATCAATTTTTTTTTTTTTAAAATATTAAAAAATCAGGAAATTAGGATTGGCATGTTGGAGGTTCCACAAGCCTTGAGTTTTAAAAGACCCTTTTGCTTAATATATAGATGTGAGGGATTTTTTATTTTTTAAATGAGGATGGAACCATGGTTTTAACTTCCAGACGTGTTTGGAAACATTTAAATAAGTTTGTTTCTAATTAAAGAAGTCAAAAGTAAAAATTCCATTTGATTTGATTAAAAAAATTATTAACAAATAATTTTATTTTTTTAAATTTAAAAATTTTCGCTGTATCTCTTTGATTATGTTAACAAAAATTCTACAATACTATTACAATAATTTGTCACAAAAAATATAAGAATTACAAAAAAACAAACAAAATACTCTATCTATATGTCCACCCTTTTTAAAGCTGTATATGATTCATAACTAGTATAATTCAAGGGACTGGTCTCCAGTCCTTCGTCATATCACACTCCAGTCCGACTGGTTTTTGGATCCCGCTTACATAATTTTAATTATTTGTATTTTAAGATACATCGAATATATTAATTTTATAAAAAATTAAATTGATTGAATAATGAAAAATAAGTGTTCAAATCAATTTTATATGAATCGTTTATTTTCTCACGGTTTATTTTTTTATACAAAATTGATTTGAACTTGTGGTTATCATTATCCAATTGACTTAATTTTTTATATAGGTGATGTACTCGATAAATTCTAAAATATAAATTATTCGAATTATCAAAACAGAACTTAAAAATGAGTCCACTGGACCGGATAGCACCTCTCCATCCAATGGAGAATTAGGTCACGTTCATTGGACTCCATAGGATTGAGGGGATAAAGAGTATGGTAAGATTAAGTGAGAAGATTATTAATGTGATAGTATTAGGTTGGAGATGTAAGATAAAAATTGTTTGTTTGTACACCACCGAATTAGTTACACTATAAATAGTATTAATATATAAAATTAACATTTTTTAATTTTTAGTAATTTTTTAATATTATAATTATTTTTTTTAAATATAATTTTTACTTAAAAATCATTTAAAAATTTATTAATTCCTTCACTCAATTTCTAATCCCAACCCTCTCATAACTTTGTTAATCCTACCATATGGGAGGAAACCTAATTTAAAGGGATAATTAATCATTTTACTCATCTCACCGACTAAATATTCTTTAAATGGATCTTATGGATTATTAATTCAATTTTCCTTGCTAAAGAGTCAAACAAAATTAGAAGAGTGAAGCCAGTCCCTAATTGAACCCATGTAAAGCATAAAAGCACTTGATTCCTCCCCTATTTCCCACTTAACCACACTTTTGGGCGGCTTCGTTTTTAGACAACCATTGATTGGAAATTTAGAACCTTCACGACCCCCTTTTTCTCTCTCTTAACTCAAATTTTATTTTTTTATAAATTGTAATCAAATCTTCTTTTTCTTTACTCTTGGCCCCCACCTCTCATCATGGATTTAAAAGAAAAAATTATCATTTAGGAGAGATTTTAAAAAATTATTATACATTAGTAAAAATATTTATAATTTTAATTATTTATATTTATAATTTTTTTATAAATAATGTTTCTAACTATCATTAGTGGGTGGGTGATTCTTATGTAAAAATTTATTTTGCAAATTTAATTTATAAATGTGAGAATAAATTAATTCTAATATTTAAATTCAGTGGTTCTTATTTTAAATTTTTATTTTTCTATGTTAGGTCAATTTTTTAAATTATTACAATTTAGTTTTTACTTATATAACATTTAGGTTTCTCATCCATAATGAATCCATTTGAGATATCAAATTAGCCTAGTATATGTTGATTTTAATCTTATCTCGGTGGTTTGAATTATTCACTTATAAAATCTGTCTAAAAAATTTATTATGAAAAAAATTAAATTAATCAAATATGAATAGTGATATGATCGAATCATATTTATCTTAAAAGAATTAAAAAAAAAATTCAAAATCGTACTTGCAATTTGGTTTTAAACAAATATAATCCAATTATTTAACTATTGATATATGATCATATAATTAGTTATATTCAATCAATTTAATTTTTAACATAAGTAATATGTATAATAAGTTTTATAAAATAAATAATTTAAATTATAAAAAAATAAATTAGAAATGAATTCACATGGAATCAAATAAGCCTCATATTAAGCATTCGTTTGGGATGTGGGTTGGTTTTTTAATTTTTTGGCTATTTTAGCCTGAAACTAAAAAGTTTCTTGTGAATAAGTTTTTCAACTTTTGTAAGAAAAAATAAAATGATTATAATTTAGATGTAACATTTTATCTTATTGATATTTTAATTTATTTTATCTTTTTATAACTAAAATAACCCAAAAATACTATGCCAAGCAAAACCTAAGAAAAAAAATATTAATTTAATCAAATGCATCACATAATCATAACTCTTAATAATTATTTAATATATTTATAAATTCTACTTCTTTTATTAATCACACACAATTAAAATATTCAATAATATTAGAGAGTTCTAATTTTTAAATTTAAAAAAAAGCTCTAGTGATATGACAAAATAAAAAAAAATAAAAACATAAATACACGCATTACATCATATATTGATCTCATTTTTTATTATATCACTAGAGCAAA